>CM056511.1:39170357-39550996 GCA_029783415.1 Anisodus acutangulus | reverse complement strand
AGGGATGGCAACGGATCGGATCTAGACCGGATCCTACTAGATCCAGATCCAAATCCGGGTCCATCGGCTCCACCGGGTCCACGGATCGGATCTAGATCTATATGTTAAATTTTTTGGCTTGAATAATATTCCCACATGTTGAAACTTTTATGACAAAATCAAACGCAATCTGATTGAAAAAAAATGATTGAGTTCATTCAATCAACCTACACAAACATGACACCATTCTTCCAAAATACTGAACAAAGTTTTAGCATCACAAAAAAATAAAGACGATTGACTTCATTAGTGATGCTGAACAGGTTGCAACTTTGAGCTAATTTTTGGAGGCTTTAGTGATGCTCCACTTGTAGTTCTACTGATTGACTTCATTAAACAACATAAAACAATGTCAGTCATATATCAAAAGTCCCAGTTTTTTTTTGCTGATCAAACAAATGAGAGAAAGATATTTAAAGCTTACGGCTAGCAGATTCAAGAAAGGGAAATTTAAAGAAGAGTGATAATTTTTTCTTTTTATAGAAATGAAAATATGGGAAACTGCAGAGAGCATATAGGTAAAAGAAATAAAACTTCAAAGACAAATTACATGGCTGTGTGACTTGTGTCTTATCCTGGTTCAACCCTTTATCCAATACATAAATTATGAAAAACATTTAAGAAAATAATTATAAAATTATATTCTAGGTTATGGATATATTTAATAAAAATTGGATCCACGGATCGGATCTGGACCGGATATGGATCTCAAATACAAGATCCAGATCCAGATCCAGATCCGATCCGTCAAAAACGGATCCGGATCCAATCCGGATCCGTCGGGTCCAAATTTTGAAGATCCATATCCTATAAAACGGATCTGGATCCACCGGATCCGGACCGGGTCCAAGATCCATTGCCATCTCTAGGTCGAACTATCAAAGAGGTCCGCTACCAAAGAATTATATTCCAAGTACAATTCACGTTACCATATTTACACTGCTCCAAACCTACATCAATCTACAACTATGTTGAAATGACGAAGTCTTTATCAAGCACCAAAAGTTAATGTAGACTATGCGCCTGAAAAATGCTATAAATTGCAACAAGTAGAAATTTTATGCCCGTAATCAAATTAGTGTCATATATATTCATCAAGAAAGGATCCATTAAATTGAGCTAAATGAAGGGTATTATTGGAACCAAAACTGATGGTCTTATCCTAAAAAGGGGAACCAAAACAGATGATGATCTATTTGTATCCAACTGAATAAATGATGCCCGCCTAAAAGTTCAACCCGGGGTTAAACTAGGTAGAAGACGAACTGTGTGGAAGATTAGGAGGTCCTGAATCTTATCGAAAAGGGAAAAAGCAAGAGTTTAATCACCTGGCGAGAGTAATGTTCAGCATCCCTTTTCATGGCAGCCGTTTCAACTCTTAACTTTTGCATTTCAGCCTACATTCAATAAAAAAATTACCCCTTAATGATCATTAAGGGCATCAACTTGGAGAAAAAGATCATTTTATTTACAAACAAAAACAAACAAGCACAATATTAGAGCACACTAGTTAGAGATTGAGCCAAACTATAGAGCAATTAACTTGCCTCCAAAGAAGCAAGCTTGCTTTCAGCCTCTCTCTGACCTTGGTGTGCACGCTCCACTTCTTCTTGCCATGTTTGCACCTGCATGTTCAGAAAATGAGGTTAAAACAGACATATGGAGGGTGTCTGTTTTCTCTAGCTGACGGCAACGTTTCAGTTTCAAACAGTATCAGACAGCAGGTTAGAAAGGATCATTTTGGTCTTGCAACCGAAAAAACGAATATGAGGCTTGATGTAAACATCTATGGATATCAAGGATCCCGTTGCACGTGTAAACTTTTAGACTGCAGCAAGCATGACTGATAATGTCAAACATAATGTCTATTTACGAGATGCCAAGACAATTCTCCAGGCATAATATGTATAATATGCATGAAAACACCTAATTTTGCATGAGTTAAAACTTCACTATCAGAAGCATAACAATTTACTTAGTAAGATGAGAATTTCTCTTTTCATAATCTTTTTGCAACTCAAGTGTCCTGCAGCAACCAACAATTGTAAGTTTACTTTATTTTCAAATTCCTGGTTCTCTCATTTTACTTCAAAATGCATTCAGCTGAATAACAATTATAGAACCTGAAGCACTTGATTTGCCTCTTCCGAGGACTTCTTTTGTCCACGGCGAGTACGAGCTTCCATGTCTTGCAGTTCTTGATTTAGAGTTGCACACTCAACCTGCCAGATTCAGACACCCTTGGATAAGTTGAAAAGTGCTGAAGAAATCCTTTCATAATTCTTTTAATGTATCCTTCATTTCCAATTAAGCCAAAGAGTCACATATGGGATTTTCTTTTTTTTGATGGAAAGAGTCACATAAAGGATGACATCAAAAAAATATTATTTACCTTGAGCAGTGCCACCTTCTGCTCAAGCTCTGTTGCCTTTGCAGTGCTTTCATCAGCTGTTCTCTAGTGCCAATAGTCATACAAAAATTTAATTAATATATCTTTACTTCATTGAATAATGACAATTATTGAAGTGTGTGACCATCTCATCTAAAAGCTTATAGCCTGTTTGGCCAAGCTTATTTTTTCCCCAAAAGTACTTATTTTTTCAATAAGTGCTTATTTTAAAAAAGTGAGATGTTTGGTCAAGCTTTTGGTAAAAAAATAAGTACTTCTGAGGAGTAGTAGCAGCAGAAGCAGTTTTTCAGAAACTAAAAAAATAGCTTTTGCCCAAGGCACTTTTTTAAAAAGTACTTTTGAGAAAAATACACTTGGAAGCACTTTTTAGCTTGGCCAAACACTACTTGCTGCTAAGGCTGGCCAGTGGGCCGGGACGACCCGACCCCGGCCCGACCCCGGCCCGACCCCGCCCCGGTCCCGCCCCGACCCCGCTCTAAAAAAAAAAAAAAATTTAACGGGGGCGGGACTCGAACTCGGGACGGGACGATGTCTCGTCCCGCCAGACCCGAGCCCGCCCCGAGCCCGTCCCGAGCCCGACCCCGACCCCGACCCTTAAACCCCCTTTGCAAAAATGGCCGTTGCACCAACGGCCATTTTAGATTATGGCCGTTGGCCAACGGCCATTTTAGGCCCCCCCTCCCCCAACCCCCCCTACCCCTTAATATTTATTTTTAACCCATAAGTTATTATATTTACACTTTAACCCAATTTTTCAACTATAAATAACTCATTTTCTCTTCATCTTTCTCACAAATCTTCCTACAATCTCTCTAATTTCTCAATATATCTCTCTACATTGTTTGCTAAATATTCAATTTTATTAATTCATTTGGGAATTGGGAGTGAAGTTGGCAACTAGCTTGAGGATCTTCCATCGAGCAAAGTTTCAATTTTCAACCTCTCGATTACACGTCGACGTTACGTCGGCGTTTGGTACATTCGTTCCTTCATTAAATTATTATTGTCTGTTTATTTTATTTAGCGCACTTAATTTTATTGTCTTTAATTATTTATTATCATAATTAAAATGGAAGGATTAAAAGGTATGTTTAAGGGTAAGGGTAAGGGTGCTTCTTCTAGTAGAGGCAAACAGGGCAAGGTACTTCTTCTAGTCATCTTATTCCTACACAAGATGATTTTGTTGATACTCAACATTTTCCTACAATACCATTAGATTTAGACGAGGAGTTATTTTACGGAACTCAAGAAGACTTTAATTTAGACGATGATCTAGACGATACACCCACTAATATTGATGACAACACGCCCACTAGTGCACCTTCAACTGAAATCCCTCCTATTCCCCCTAGTAGGAGACGAGGACCAGAAAAACGACAATAAAAATCAGATGCATGGTCATTTTTTGATAGGGAGGTAGAGAATCAAGTAGCCAGAGAATCAAGTAGCCATATGTAAAATTTGTAAAAATGTTTTAAAATTTAAAAGCGAAAAAGGTCACGGTGGGACGGGGGTTTAATTAGACACGTAGTAAGTGCTCATCCAGCCTAGGTATGCCCAATACCAGGCTTCAAAACCGGTGCGCATAACGCCCGCTCCATCGGGACAAGGTTCACATACCGACATCGTCCCACCAAGTATGTGGTCAAATTAACCCTATGACGGGGGGAATTGTAGGCTCTAAATACAACAAACATAGAGATAGGGAAGCAATATCAAAATTAGTTGCTGTGGAGGGTTTGCCTTTTCATTTCCTTCATCTCCCGGTTTTATTCATTACATTAGAGATATATATAATCCTGCTTTTAACGGTTTTCCTAGGTCAACTGTTAAGAGAGATGTATTTAAATTTGCGCATGAATATCAACAATATTTACGTTTTTCATTATATCATTTTAATGGCAAAGTATCTATCACGTCTGATATAGGTCGTAGTACTAACGGCCATGATTATTTAACTGTAACTTGTCATTGGATAGATTATAAATGATCTATGCAAAAACGTATTTTAGCGTATAGATATATAGATGATAGGCACACTGGTACTTTTATTGCAGAAAATATTTATCAAGTGTGCGATTATTACGGAATTACCGATAAAATTATGACTATTACATTAGATAACGCTTCTAATAACAATTACGCAATTACAATGTTAAAAAATAGTTTAGCTCCATCTTTTCCAGACCATTTTCATATAAAATGCGCGTGCCATATATATAACTTAATTGTAAAGGATGGTCTATCACTTTTTGAAGACATTCTTAGTAAAATACAATTTGCTATAAACTTTATTTTTAAAAGTAATAAAGTACAACGTAGAAAAGAATATAAAAACTTGTCACGATTGTGGACTACCTTATAGAAGAATTCCACAAGAAGTATCGACTAGGTGGAATTCTTTATACGAGCAACTACTTGTTGCTTATGACTATAAATTACCTATAACTTTATTTTTAACTCTCATAATAAAAACCCAAATTTGATATGATTTTAGATAGTGATTGGGTAAAAATTTCCGAACTTATTGTATTTTTAGAGAAATTTTTTCAAGCAACAAAAGAATTTTCCTATATATTATCCTACTATTTCAACTATGTTATTTTATATAACTCTAATATTTTTATTACTTAGTGAATATATGGAAAAACCAGTTTATAAAGGCAGCTATTAAAAATGTTTGTCAAAATAAAAAATATTTTATTCCTATTCCTTCTATTTATATTATTGGTTCTCAGATTAAATCCTACTATTAAAATAGACGGTACTAAATCACTAATTGAAACTATTTACGATTGTATAGAAGTACTACCACCTCCAAGTCCCAAAATCTAAATCACCCACCACCTATTGAACAAACTAAAGAAGAAGTGTTGAATAGCGTAGAACACCAATGCAAAAATATATATAGATTTTATCCACAAGAAAATGCTAGTAACGCATCGGCTACCATACCATCTTCTTCATCTTCAACACAACCTCACAAAGACATCTTTGTTCGCGGCTAGTATTGAAAGCCTCGTAAATAGAATGTGCGGCCGCACCTCTACTAACCAAATTAGCGAGTTGGATATTTTTGTTTTGCGTGGTTCTGCATCGTATCAAGAAGTTATCAATGAAGATGGACAAGAAGACTTGCTTTGAAATCTTGGAGGAATGAGAAGACCTTTCCGACACTTTCATTGATGGCTCGAGATGTTTTGAACATTCAAGCGTCATCAATCAGCGTCGAAAGCGCTTTTCTGCAGCAGATATCAAATAGGAGACCACAGACACTCATTGGCGGAGACGGCTTGAAATTGCGGTATTATTCGGAGATTGGATACGAGCGGAGCGGAGAAGGTGCGGTCAACCTGAGATCAACGAAGAAGATGATGAAAACTACAACGAAATCTTAACCGAAGGTAGTGGAAGCGGCGTGGATCAATTTGACCAACAAATACCTATTCCAACCGAAGAACCACATGAAATCATCAAGCAATTAGAAATGCAGTTTTTTGAAAATGTAATTTTTAATTGCAATTTTATTATGTAATTTGCAACTTTTGGACAACACCATAAAGTTGCAATTTAGATTTTAGACAATTGTATTTGTATTACAAAAAATCATATGTCTATTAAATAATATAAGAGGCACAAAACAAATTTTGGGATGTTTTTATTTCACTATCTTGTTTTGTTTATTGAGTTTTTTTTATACATATGTTATTTTAAAAAAAAAAAAAAAAGGAAAACCCGACCCCCCCGCCCCGACCCGAGCCCGACCCGAGCCCGCCCCGCCCCGATACCGACGGGATCGGGATCGGGACGGATCGAGCAGTCCCGCCAGCACCCGACCCGCTAGGCTGCTAGTCCCGATCCCGACCCCCGTCGTCCCGCCGACCCGACCCGCCCGGACTCCAGGACTGAGCCCGGCCCACTGGCCACCCCTACTTGCTGCTCAAAAGTGCTTTTTAAATTAATTGGTCAAACACAAACTGCTTTTGGCCAAAATTATTTTTTTTGAAAAGTACTTTTGAAAAAAGCACTTTTTAAAATAAGCTGATTTTAGAAGCTTGGCCAAACAGGCTATTAAGTTGTTAGAGAGCACACCTTTTAATATTTGATTATATTCTCAACACGCCCCCTCACGTGCTGGTCTGATTTCTTTTCATGGTCCAAGCACGTGGAAATTCTTTTTGATAATGGGTGGCGGTGAGATTCGATCCCAGGACCTTTGGCCTGCTCTGATACCATATTGAAGTGTGCGACCATCTCATATAAAAGCTTAAGCTGTTAGAGAGAGCACACCTTTTAATATTTGATTATATTCTCAACAACATGCATTTGTAATGAGAGACTATGTGTTGCCAAATGAAAAAAACTTATGATGTACAAGTACAAACAATAAACCAATTGCGAGGTACACAGGTATAATTAAAGAGAAGTTAATTGCTTCAGTTTTTTTAGATTCCTGCTTAAGACCAAAAGGACAAGTAGTAGAATCTAGTCCAATTAAGCAAAATGATTGAAGTGGTATGGACCAAAGTGCATCTGTTGGGGAAAAAATGAAAGTAAAAGTAACCCCTCTTCTTTTCATAATTGACGACAATGTCTTAACAATGGGTAGTAAATTAGAAATGGCTACAATAAATTATTGCTATAGAATTACAACAAAGACAATATGTTCGCGCCAGAATTCTAGCTCTTTTAGAGTCAGCTCAAAGTCAACCTCTTATTATCAACTTATCACTACCATAAATTCACACTCTAAAAAATACAAATTCTCGAAGAGAAGGATACTGCATCATAACATAATCAAGGCATTACAAGAACACTAGAACTTTTAAGCGAAATTTCACGTCTTATTCTCTTCAGGCTAATACCAGTCTGGCTTGTCATTATATGTTGACACAAACAGCTAAATCCCTATGTTATAAAAGCAATAGCATGCAAGAACCAAAGGACCATAAATGTATACTTTATTAATATTCATGATGTAGCAGCATAAAAGATTATACTTGCAGATGGAGAATACCTGCACCCTAGCCAAGGCTGTGGATGCCTCTAAAGCTCGGTGCTCCAGTTCTACCTCCCTTTCCATAAAAGCCTATTCTTACAGATGAAATGAATTATTACATTGCAAACAGCACATCTCCATTATCCTTCATCAAAAAGAAAATTTCACATGCACAGGGCTTCTCCTATAGGTGGCGGCGCTGTGGATGCATTTTAGAATCAGAGAGGGAGCAGGGGAGGGGCGTTGGAAACACATCTATGCAGTTTAAAACAGAAACCCTATATTAGGGAGATATGAGAAATTCTCTGCTATTTTGACTTAAATGATCCACAGACAGTGATAAAGTTGTTGCAGATTTCAGGATATAAACTTGTTTGTTGCTTAAGACTTCAAATCATTTTTCAAAATCCTTGTACAACAATTTAGCTATTTCTTTTGTAGAATGCTCAGCAAGTTTTTAGTTCTAAACCTTTTGGTAGCATTATGAGCAGCACGCTCTTCTACTGATCTCCGCTCTGCAGCCCCCCAGCTCCTCCCTTAAAGCCTAAACACATAAAAGTTTCTCCCCACTGTCAGAAAAATAAAGGTGTTCAGGAGCAGCAAAACAAAGTAAATAATATCCAAAAGTTGTTGTGAATAGTGATCACATACTTGCATCATCCTTGTCTCTGTTAGTTCCCTGTTTCTCATTAAAGCCTCCATATTAGCCTGAAGAAAAGCAGACAAAACTCAGACTTCCTTTCCATTTAACATAATCGATTTCTGGGCACACAGTGGTAAAAATGATGATAGTTCAACAAGATCAGAATGGTAAAACTACAGAGTCCTCACGGGAAGTCCTTGTAACTATAGAAGTTTCACTTGTATTGGGCAGGAAACCACCAATAGACACACATTTCCAAGTACCAGAATTTTGAAGTGAAGTCTAACAATAAATCAGACTGTCACAGATGATCCCAGAAACAAAAACAGATACAACAAAATGTCACTTCGCAAATGCGGTAGTACAAGGCTAACAGGTAGTTTGAAATGAACCTGCAAGGATGCCAGGTTTCCTTCGGAGAGTGCAGCTTGCTTCTTAAGTGCATCCGTAGAACTAAAAAGAGCCTCAAGTTCAGTATTTTTTGCAGCAAGAGCCTCAGACATACTGGACTCCGTCTTGGACACCTCTTTTTTGGCTGCGGACAAATCTTTCTGAAGCTGCTTTATCCGAGCCTCACAAGATTTACTCAACTCCCTCTGTCACATCAGAATAAATGGCATATAATCAAGACTTGAATGCAGAGATTTTAAAAACTGGGGTACTCTCCAATCAAATGCCCATATTCACCTCTGCAACAAGAAGCTCCTCTAGCTGAGCATTTTCAGATTTATACTCCTGAAGACGTGATAAAAGTCCAGCACAAACCTGCATGAAAGAAATAATCCCCTTGATTATTTTCATTAATTGAAAGGTATTTATACAAGTTACAAAATAGGAGAATCCTATTCCTATTCTACTCCTAAAACCTTATTCTACCATAATTCTAACTATACAATTATGGTAAGTATATAATCCTAATTTAGGTAACCTTTACACTACAATATACTACAAATATACTTTCCTTATATACAGATTTGTTACATTGCCCGTGATGGGCACTGCACTGTTGGGCTGGCTGTTGGGCCTCTACAGGTCCACTGCCTTTGGGCCTTTACAGGCTGTTGTTTGGATTCTGCAGGACATACTCGTGGTATACACTATGTATATCAAGTGTATATCACGGGTATATTCCCTTGTTTAACACCCCCGCAGTCATAGCGGGCGGTCTTCGAACGCTAAGACTGTCCCTAAAATCTTCAAAAAGGACCGCGGGTAGACCCTTTGTAAAGATGTCTGCAACTTGATATCGGGACGGGACATGGCACACGCGAACGTGACCCCGAGCAACCTTTTCACGGACAAAGTGAATGTCCATTTCGATATGCTTAGTGCGTTGGTGTTGAACCGGGTTACCTGAAAGGTAGATGGCACTAATATTATCGCAATATAACAAGGTTGCCTTCTGAATGGGACAATGAAGCTCCAAAAGAAAGTTACGTAACCAACATGATTCTGAGACCACATTAGCTACCTCTCGATATTCTGCCTCGGCACTTGAGCGGGATAGAGTCGCCTGACGCTTCGCAGACCAGGAGACCAAGTTGTTGCCAAGGAACATACAATAGCCAGACGTAGACCGTCTGGTGTCCGGACAACCACCCCAATCCGCATCCGTGTATGTGACAAGTGTGGATGGCGAGGAAGGATATAAGTGTAAAACATAGTCCAGTGTACCCTGAATATATCTAATGATGCGTTTAATTGCATTCATGTGCTCAATTCGGGGATCATGCATGAATAAACACTCATGCTGGACGGCATACGTAATATCTGGTCTTGTAAAAGTAAGATACTGAAGGGCCCCTGCAAGACTGCGATAGCGGGTCGGGTCCTCGTATGGTGCGCCGGCCTCTGCACTAAGCTTGGGCTTTGTATCAACTGGAGTGGAAGTGGACTAACAGGATGACATCACAGCCCTCTCGATGATCTCAGTAGCATACTTTTGTTGAGACAAAAACAATCCATCTGAATGACGCCTGACAGCAATCCCCAAAAAGTAACTCAAGGGCCCTAAGTCTTTCATAGCAAACTCAGAGCTGAGCATGGTCATGATAGACTGGCGTAAGGCATCTGAAGAGGCAGTCAGAATGATATCATCCACATACAACAGGATGTAGGCCAAGGATGAACCACGTCAGTAGATGAACAAAGAATTGTCTGACCTGTTGTGAGTGAACCCAATGGTCGAAACATAGTCAGCAAACCTTGTATAGCAGGCCCGTGGAGACTGCTTAAGCCCACATAAGGACTTCTTCAACAAACAGACATGATGAGGATGGTGGGGATCTCGGAAACCCAACGGCTGATGCATATAGACTGTTTCCTTGAGATTATCATGTAGGAAAGCATTCTTGACATCCAACTGATGAATAGGCCATGTCTTTGAAAGAGCCAAGCTAAGAACAGTGTGAATAGTAGCCGGCTTGACCACCGGATTAAACGTCTCCCCACAATCTATCCCAACCTGCTGAGTCTTACCATCACCCACAAGCCGGGCCTTATGCCGAGCAAACGACCCATCTGAATTTTTCTTATGAGCAAAAATCCACATAGACCTGATAACATTAATACCAGATGGACGGGGCACCAACTCCCACGTCTTATTATCAATAAGAGCATTATATTCATCAGTCATAGCAATTTTCCAACTCGGATCATTTAAGGCGGACATAGGATTACGGGGCAAGGGGGATTTAGAGACATCAGAATGTAAATTAAAATGTCTTTTAGGTGTAAAAATACTCCGCTGACTACGAGTGACCGGTCTATGACTCGAGAAAGAATTGAGTGAATTTTGGGAATTTGCTGGGCTCGGGACGGACTGGCCAGCAGGCAGTGGGCTTGCTGGCCTAACTCGGCAATCTGGGGCTGAAATTGGAACAGTTCCAAAAATGGGTTGGACTTGCCCAATCGCTGGAACTGTTCCAGCTACTGGAAGCTGCGACGGAACAGTGGATCCAGCGGGCAGTGGGCCCGCTGGAGGATTTTTGGGTGCGGGACATGTCCGAGAAATGATGAGTAATGTACGGAGATATACCATCATCCAAAAAATTATACGAACTAGGCTCGGGAGTATGGACTTTAGTAAATAGAAATTGAGTTTCATCAAAAATTACATGGCGATTAATGATGATTTTCTTGGAGGATAAATCAAAGCATTTGTAACCACGATGATTAGACGGATAACCCAAAAACACACACGGAGTAGACCGGGCCTGAAGTTTGTTAATTGTGGTGGATGGGAATAACGGATTACACAAGCACCCAAAAACCCGAAGATGAGAATAAGAAGGGTTCTTATTATATAAGACTTGGAGAGGGGAAGAATATGTCAGACCTTTGTAAGAAATTATGTTTAGGAGATATGTTGCCATTTGCATAGCATGATGCCAAAAATATGGGGGTACGGAAGCATGAAGTAAGAGGGTGCGGACAATGTTATTTATGAAACGAATTTTGCGTTCGGCTTTCCCATTTTGAGAAGATGTATGAGGGCACGAAAAACGAAAATTGATTCCATTATTATCACAGAACTCCCGAAACACCCTATTGTCATACTCTTTCCCATTATCACACTGATTATTTTTTATTTCTCTTTCAAATTGTGTTCTAATGAATGCTCTAAATTTTATGAAGTCAGAAAACACTTGAGATTTATTGGCAATTGGAAACGTCCACAAAAATTTAGAATAATCATCCAAAAAAAGAACATAATATCGATGACCTAACGAACTTAGAACAGGAGACGTCCATAGGTCGCTATGAATAATATCAAATGGCATTGAAGTATGAGAATTTAAGTCCACAAATGGCAACTTAACAATTTTTCCTAACGAACAAGATTGACAAATTTGAGTACGACGCGTACCCTTACAAGAAATAAAGCTATTTTTATCTAAAACTGATAAAATAGATCCCGGATGACCAAGGCGAGCATGCCACAAGGAAGGAGAAATGGCAGCAAAAGCTGAAGGCAAGGCTTGACTCGATGGACTGAAATCGGGTGTGATAGGATACAGATCTCCCCTACTATCACACCTCATGAGAGGACTTCCCGTCTTGAAATCCTTCACAGAAAAACCAAAAGGATCAAACTCAACAGAAACGGAGTTGTCAGTGGTGAACTTGCGGACAGACACCAAGTTTTTTATCAATTTGGGGGCATGTAAAGTATTTTTCAAGATAAGGGGTGGATTGGGGAGAGATAACGTTTTATGACCATAACCCTTAATTGGAATAGAGTTACCATTTCCAACAATTATACCACGAGGGTTGCTCAAATTGGAATAAGACGAGAGAGTACCTTGATCAGAGGTCATGTGTGTCGTTGCGCCGGTGTCCATGTACCAATTTGGATTCGGTTGCGTCAACCCAAGTGTGTGCATTGCGGCCTCAATGTCGGTGGGAGTGGGGCCTGCTGCGTGGTGGGCTTGCGGAGGCCGGGGCCCAAGAATCCCAGAACTAGTGTGGTGTGGTGATGGGCTGGCGTTCTTGGGCGGTGACCCGATGGCGATGGGCGCCATCTGGCGATTGTTGGGCCTGAAAATTTGTTGCCGAGAGCTGCTGGAGCATAAGGGTTCTTGGCCTGACCCCCTTCTTTGGGACCGATGGGGTGGTGGGCCACTTCATGGGCGGGGCCCATGCACCGCTTGTGACCACCGGAACCGCCGCGTTTGCCCCCGCGGTTTTTGTTATTATTCTTGCGATTATTTTGCCGCCACCATGAGTACGGTTTTGGCCCGAATTATCAACAAAATCTGAAGAACTTGGGGAGGATGCCATCAGGACGACGGGGCTTGCTCCGGTAGCCGCCTTTTTAGCCAAACCGGTTTCTTCCAAAGTAAGCATGGAGCGTGCTTGATAAAAGGCAGGAAGAGGGTTGTTTTGACGAAGGAGAGTTCCAACGCTATTATAGGCCTCCGAAAGGCCAGCAACCAATTATAGAACCAGACGATTATTTGTTACAGGTGCGCCAACATTACGGAGTTGATCCACCAACTCCTTGAGTTTCTTGCAATATGCAGATACGTTTGGAAATTCTTCCATGCGAACTAGAGAGAATTCCTGCTCGAGTGTGACAACACGTGAATGTTGGTTATCTTTGGAATATGTCATGCAATCTATTCCAGGTAGCCATAGCCGTGGTATCCGGCTCAATAATTGTTTGTAAAAGGTCAACCGAAATAGTGGAATAGATCCACTGGAGAACGGTAGCATCAAGAGTAATCCATAACTGAGGATCCTCCGCGGGAAGAGGTGTAGCGGGAGGAATTATGTGATGGATAACTTGATGGGAGATAGCGTGAATTTTAAACAGTTTTGCCCACGTCGCATATTGGACGTTTTCCATCTCAAGCACAATAGGGATATTGTTCTTGACATTAGAAACCATGAGGGCAGAATGAAAATTGTTCTTACACATATTGAAAGAACAAAGAAGGAGGGGAAATTTAAGAGAGATTTTTGAGAGCGGAAGACGAAATTTGGAAGAGAACCCCGAGGGGGGGTTTCGGCCGAGAGAGAGGGCACAAAATTTGGGAGAGAAATTTTTGTTTAGACCTAGTCTCTTGATACCATGAAAGAAATAATCTCCTTGATTATTTTCATTAATTGAAAGGTATTTATACAAGTTACAAAATAGGAGAATCCTATTCCTATTCTACTCCTAAAACCTTATTCTACCATAATTCTAACTATACAATTATGGTAAGTATATAATCCTAATTTAGGTAACCTTTACACTACAATATACTACAAATATACTTTCCTTATATACAGATTTGTTACACTGCCCGTGATGGGCACTTTGCATAATTTGGTGTTGGGCCTCTACAGGTCCACTGCCTTTGGGCCTTTACAGGCTGTTGTTTGGATTCTGCAGGACATACTCGTGGTATACACTATGTATATCAAGTGTATATCACGGGTATATTCACTTGTTTAACACTGCACATTTGAGTAAAAGCACAATAAGCTGTGAAAAATAACTTTCTGCAGAACAAGAAATTGTTACACTCAGCTGACTAAAAGATCAAAAAGGAGAAACTGTTAATTATATGTTTTTTAATTACTTTCAGACAGTGAACAGTATTTTGTATTTTTCGGTGATGAATAGTTGTTTCCGGTAGAAAACAAGTTCTACCCAACTGGAGTTGGTAATCGGCGTTCCAACAATTTCCGCCGGTGAGCAGTGTCACAACGGTGAACAGTGCCCTACCCAAACAGGTTCTACCCAACTGGAGTTGGTACCTCCGGTCGCCCTTACTGATTCTTAATCTCTCATCCTTGTAGCAATTTTTTATTATTTTTTGCTTCGTTTACTAAATCTTAAATTTTACATTCTATCATTCTTGTCGTAGTAGTTAGACTTGCTTCTACATTCTTGCGGACTTGTGCTATAGTATTGATTCATGCTCCTTTTAGTGTGAACTTTTGATTAGTTTATAACCGCTTTAGTGGCTCTGGTGACTAATGGTAGGCTAGGCTCATGTTCTCGAGTGGGAAGGGGGGCGAGGGATAAGGGGGGTTAGTGGGGTAAGGGAGATGCTAGGCTGAGAATAGGGTCTTGGAATATTGGGACTTTAACGGGGAAGTCCATAGAACTAGTTAAGATTCTTAAGAAGAGGAAGATTAATATAGCATGTGTACAGGAGACCAGATGGATAGGACCTAAGGCTAAGGACGTAGACGGGTATAAGTTATGGTTCTCGGGTAGGTCGAAGTATAGGAATGGGGTAGGCATTTTGGTAGATAGCGAGCTAAACGATCATGTGGTAGAGGTTAAGAGGGTCAATGACAAGATGATAATGATTAAGTTGGTCGTTGAAGGGTTCACTATGAACATTATTAGTGCTTACGCGCTGCAGACGGGCCTGGACGAAGAAGAGAAGAGGCGCATTTGGGAGGATTTGGACGAAGTGAAGGGGCGTATACCACCCACTGAGAAGTTATTTGTAGGAGGGGGTTTAAATGGACATATCGGGTCACTTCCAGGGGGTTATAACGACGTGCATAGGGGCTTTGGCCTCCGGAACAGGAACGGGGGAGGCGTCTCACTCTTGGAGTTCGCTAGAACTTCTAGGATGATGATAGCCAATTCAAGGGTCCTGAAGAAGGAGGAGCACTGGGTGCCTTTCCATAGTTCGATGGCTAAGACTCAGATAGACTTTTTGCTCCTTAGGAAGGTTGACAGCGGTCTTTGTAAAGAGTGCAAGGTTATTCCGAAGGAGTACCTTACAACCCGACATAAGCTTTTGGTGATAGATTTGGAGATCAAGATGGAAACGAAGAGAAGGGTTGTGGATGACAGGTTAAGAATCAAATGAATGAGTTTGACCATGACTAGTGCAAAGGAGATAGGGGAGTGGTTAATGGCCAAGGGGGATTGGGGGAGTAGTGGGGATGCGACCGGTATGTGGGACAGGACAGCCAGTTGTATTTGAGAGGTACCTAGAGAAGTGCTAGGGGTCTCGCGGGGTAGCCGTGGTAGGCATCGAGGGGACTGGTGGTGGAATGGTGAAGTTCAAGAGAAGGTAAAAGCGAAAAAAGCGACGTATGAAAAATTGATAGAAAGTAATAATGAGGTGGAGAAGTGGACAAATAGGGAATTGTATAAGATGGTGAGGAAGGAGGCAAAGCTAGCGGTTACGGCGGCGAAACGGCAAATTTTGAACGCTTGTATGTGGAATTAGAGGAAAAAGACGGAGATAAGAAGTTGTACAAACTAACCAAGGCGAGGGAGAAGAGGGCCCGTGACTTGGATCACGTGAGGTGCATCAAAGACGAGGACGGCAAAGTACCGGTGGAGGACGCGCATATTAGGTGGAGGTGGCAATCTTACTTCCATAAACTCTTGAACAAAGGAGACAGAACATTGTGCTGGGATATCTGGAGCAAGCTGGTAGGTACCGATATTTTTGGTAGTGTAGAAGAATTAAGATTGAGGAGGTTAAGGGTGATGTTCGCATGATGCACAATGGACGAGCGACCGGGCCGGATGAGATCCCAGTTGAATTTTGAAAAAGCGCAGGCAGGGCAAGTTTGGAGTGGCTGACTGAGTTGTTTAACGTCATTTTTAAGACGGCGAGAATGCTCGAAGAATGGAGGTGGAGTACAATGATTCCTTTGTATAAGAACAAAGGTGATATCCAGAGTTGCAACAACTATAGGGGTATTAAGCTGCTAAGCCACACTATGAAAGTTTGGGAAAGGATCGTGGAGACGAGGGTGATAAAAGGCGTGTCTATTTTCGAGAACCAGTTTGGATTCATGTCGGGGTGTTCGACTACAGAAGTCATTCAGCTTATTAGAAGGTTGGTGGAGCAGTATAGGAAGAGGAAGAGAGACTTACATATGATTTTCATCGACCTCGAGAAGGCATACGACAAAGTCCCTATGGAGATGTTTGGAGGTTAGAGGTGTACCTATGGCGTACACTATGGCGATCAAGGATATGTATGATGGAGCCAAGACCAGGGTACGGACAGTAGAAAGGGATTCAGAGCTCTTCCCAGTGACGATGGGGTTGCATCAGGGATCAGCTCTTAGTCCATTCTTATTTGCCTTGGTGACGGAGGGCCTGACGCGACAGATCCAAGGGGAGGTGCCATGGTGTATGTTATTCGCAAACGACATAGTCCTGATTGATGAGGCTCACAACGGAGTGAATGCTAAACTGGAGGTTTGGAGACAGACTCTGAAGTCTAAAGGGTTCAGGTTGAGAAGGACCAAGACAGAATACTTGGAGTGTAAGTTCAGTAACGTGAGCGACCTTGAGACAAGCGTGGAGGTGAGGCTTGGTACTCAGGTACTTGAAGGTTACTTTCTTTGGAATGACCTGAGTACCAAGCCTTACCCCCACGCCTGTCTCAGGGTCGCTCCCGTTGCTGAACTTGCACTCCAAATATTCTGTCTTAGTCCTACTCAACCTGAACCCTTTAGACTCCAGAGTCTGTCTCCAAACCTCCAACTTAGCGTTCACTCCGCTGCGAGTATCATCAATCAGAACTATGTCGTCTGCGAATAACATAAAGATAATAATGTAATAATATGAAAAGTTATAGGACGCTTAAATTTACACTTTTCTTTTCCAATCAGCATGATCACAAACAGAAACAAAAATGTGCATCTTGAAGTATCCTACTCTTTTCAGTTAGTGTAGCTTTATCTTTATCAGAAACAAAATCTGATTGTGATATCCCTCTAGCTTGTTGCCTTTTCAGAATTGACTGTTTATAAAGGTTCACTGGAACAGAGTCGTTTCTGAGGCTAACTACAAGAAGTCTTATTTCTTAAACAGGAATGTTTTAAACCAGTTCAAAAGCAGAAACAAAAGGTACATTTTGAGGTCGAAAATTTTATAATCACCCAAGCAACATTATAAAAGTTATACCTGGACCTCGAACATTGGGCTTTTTATCAGAATTCTCGCCGACTACACTCTTTGCCCTCTTATCTACAACTTCAAACAAATCTGAAGCAACAAAGTAAATTTCAGCTTGTTAGGAAGTTGTACAAGATTTGGAAAGATCTTCCATGTTGATGAATCAGAAATGGACATAGTTGAAACGTGTTCCCTTTATCCATCCATCAAAACATGACCCCCAATAACACTTACAAGTCAATGGGGTACATTTCTATTAGCGGAAGCTGCATTTTAATTAATAATTTCTCATTTTTCTAATCAGATTGGAACAATGGGAAGTAGGAAAACTTTGAGATTTCATAATAGTAGGGTGTATTTAAAACAACAGTTTGGTAGTAAGTGGAAACAGGCTTTTTGTACAGTATCAAGTTCCATTTACGATTACGAGTAGCATGCACATCAACAAACTTGCAATGCAGTAAATCTATCAAAATCAAATTAAAGGAAAAGAAAATTTGTGAGCAACTTATAATTTATTAACATTAAAAGGGAAAGGGTCAAATTTTGCCCTGTACTATATGAAGCTGATCAACTTTGCCCCATTTAGATTTTTCACCTAACATTACCCCACTGTCAGTAAAAGGTCTCAATTTTCCCTTGATCCCTATTAGAGCTCCAGCTTAAGGATAATTATAAACAATAGTCAAAAGTTGAGGGGTAAATCTAGACCTTTTTCCTCGAGAATTTGGAAACGTAGAGTCTGTCCATTTCGAGCTCCATTAAAGGTAAGGGCAAACATAAAACAATTTGTTAACGACAAGGATATCAAAGTGAAATGGAGGGTAAATTTGAGCACTTCTGGTTGTACATGGGCGACTTTGGAACTTTTCCCACATTAAAATAGCCAAATCTGTCTATTCCACATCTCATAATTTGATTTCAGCACCAAACACTAAGTAAACTCAAACGTTATGCATTCCAGCTCAAACTACTGAGTCTGAAGCAGAAATTGCATTCACTAAAGAAGATAAGCCTTATATCATATATTTAAAAAAGTATTATTCGTAGATCGATTCTTTGGGATCCTTCCTTTCTTCAAAGATACATTGTCAAAATGAAAATTTAACACCTTAAACCAACGCTACAAGCAGTTTGCAAATTCAGCTCAAACTACACATAGAAACACTCTAAAATTCCAATTAAAATACATTCGCTAGTCCATGTTAGGTAAGAGAATTTCTACAAAATCATCTTAAATGTATATACCAGTCATTGGGATCGCATGCACCTACTGTCTCCAGCTCAGACTATATATACACACACATATATCTACATATATGAATTTATCAACAAAAAAAATTGAGCTATATACTGATTTCTACATTCCGGATAAAAGGTCACCTCGGTGCACTAAGCTCCGCTATACGCGGGGTCCACCACGAGAGTCTATTGTACACATCTCACATTTCTGCAATAAGTTGTTTTCACGGCTTAAACTTATCACATCCTATTCACATGTCAGCAGTTACGTCTAAGCAACGAAGACATTGGTGGACTAACTGAAACAGTGTAAATTCTCCTAGAGATCAATCAATCATCAAATGCATAGAAATTCGAAACTTTCTGAGGAAACAAAATTGTGCAGAAATTGGGGAGACCCGAGCCCAAGAAGAAATAAATGGGTCGTTGTGAGCCCATTTAGTGGGCTTTGATTTTGTATAGATAACCCAATTATATTTGTTTGTTTGGCTTCTTAAATAGCCTGTCACCCAACAACTTAAATTAAATTAAATAACCGGCGAATGATATATATATATATATACTAGTCTCTATAGACGTGCGTTGCCACGTCAATCTTTAGAAATTTTATGTAAAAGATAGTAAATTTTAACCACATTTATATTCAAAAACATATAGTTGAGCTATGAATAAATTAATGTCAGAATGCATGTGATTGTTTCTTAGTTAATATAGTTAGTCACGCTATATTTGTCCGTAAAAAGTATGAGAACTTGTATCCTCTTCCCATCGGTTCTAATCCAACAAATCTACCGCTGATTATAAAAAAACTTGTAAAGATGGTAGGTATATTGCTTTTTATTTATTTATGTTAAACAGAGCAATATACATGTGATATACACTGAATATACAGCAGTGTATATCACATATATATCAGAGAAGCTAAGCGGTGGCGTGGCCCAAAGAACGGCACCTACAAATGACCAGTAATGATTCGGCCACGGCCAGAGTCCTTGGGCCTGCACCTGAAGCCCATCATACGGCCCAACTCAGACCGATATCGAGGTCGCGATGCACACGTTGGGATTGACTCAACCGGACCCAAATTGGTACATGGACACCGGGGCCACTACACACATGACTTCCGAATCAGGTACTCTCTCATCTTATTACAATTTGAGCACCTCTCGGGGAATAATTGTTGGTAATGGCAGTTCTATTCCAATTATAGGGTATGGTCAGAAAACGTTATCTTCTCCCAATCCACCTCTCCTCCTGAAAAATACTTTACATGCTCCTAAATTGATTAAAAATTTAGTGTCTGTCCGAAAGTTCACAAATGACAATTCTGTTTCTGTTGAATTTGATCCTTTCGGTTTCTCTGTGAAGGATTTCAAGACGGGGAGTCATCTCATGAGGTGTGATAGTAGGGGGATCTGTATCCTATCATGCCCGGTTTCAGTCCATCGAGTCCAGCCATGCCATCAGCTTTTGCAGCCATCTCACCATTCATGTGGCATGCTCGTCTGGGTCATCCGGGATCTTCTATTTTATCAGCCTTAGATAAAAATAGCTTTATTTCTCGTAAGGGTACGAGTCGTACTCCAATTTGTCAGTCTTGTTCATTAGGAAAAATTGTTAAGTTGCCATTTGTAGACTCCAATTCTCATACTTCTATGTCATTTGACATTATTCATAGCGACTTATGGACATCCCCTGTTCTTAGTTCAATGGGTCATCGATATTATGTTCTCTTTTTAGATGATTATTCTAGATTTTTGTGGACGTTTCCAATTGCAAATAAATCACAAGTGTTTTCCGTCTTCATAAAATTTAGAGCGTTCATTCGTACTCAATTCGAAAGAGAAATAAAAAAATATTCAATGTGATAATGGGAAAGAGTATGACAATAGGGAGTTTCGAAAGTTTTGTGCTACTCATGGGATAAATTTTCGTTTTTCATGTCCTCATACATCTTCACAAAATGGGAAAGCCGAACGCAAAATTCGTTCCATAAATAACATTGTCCGAACTCTCCTAATACATGCCTCCATACCTCCATATTTTTGGCATCATGCTCTACAAATGGCCACTTACCTTCTGAACATAATTCCGTCTAAAGGTCTAACATACTCTCCCCCCCCTCAAAATCCTATATAATAAGAACCCTTCTTATTCTCACCTTCGAATTTTTGGGTGCTTGTGTTATCCGTTATTCCCATCCACCACAATTAACAAACTTCAGGCTCGGTCAACCCCGTGTGTGTTTTTGGGTTATCCGTCAAATCATCGTGGTTATAAGTGTTTTGATTTATCCTCCAAGAAAATCATAATCAATCGCCATGTCATTTTTGATGAAACTCAATTCCCATTTACGAAAGTTCATACTCCCGAACTTAAGTCATATAATTTTTTGGATGACCAAATATCCCCGTATATTATTCGAAATTTTTTGGACATCCCCCGTACCCAAAATCCTCCAGCGGGCCCATCGCCGTGGACCAACAAGATCTGCCACACTCACGTAATCCACCATCGAACAATTCCGACAAGCTGGGCTGCCCAATTCTGGAACTGCTCCAGAATCTGCGTCTAATTTTTACCGTGTTGGGCCAGCAGGCCCACTGCCTGCTGGCCAGTCCGTCCCGAGCCCAGAAAATCCCCAAAATTCTATCAATTCTTCCTCGAGTCATAGACCGGTCACTCGTAGTCAGCGGGGTATTTTTACACCTAAAAGACATTTTAATTTACATTCTGATGTCTCTAAATCCCCCTTGCCCCGCAATCATGTGTCCGCATTAAATGACTCTAATTGGAAAATTGCTATGACTGATGAATATAATGCTCTTATTGATAATAAGACGTGGGAGTTGGTGCCCCGTCCATATGGTATTAATATTATCAGGTCTATGTGGATTTTTGCTCATAAGAAGAATTCAGATGGGTCCTTTGCTCGACATAAGGCGCGACTTGTTGGTGATGGTAAGACTCAGCAGGTTGGTATTGATTGTGGTGAGACGTTTAGTCTGGTGGTCAAACCAGCTACCATTCGCACTGTGCTTAGCCTGGCTCTTTCAAAAACTTGGCCAATCCATCAGTTGGATGTCAATAATGCTTTTCTACATGGTGATCTCAAAGAAACAGTCTATATGCATCAGCCGTTGGGTTTCAGGGATCCCAACCGCCCTCATCATGTCTGTTTGTTGAAGAAATCACTATATGGGCTTAAGCAGTCTCCACGGGCCTGGTATACACGATTTGCTGATTTTGTTTCGACTATTGGGTTCACTCACAGCATGTCAGATAATTCTTTGTTCATCTACCGCTGTGGATCGTCATTGGCCTATATTCTGTTATATGTGGATGATATTATCTTGACTGCCTCCTCCGATGCTTTGCGCCAGTCTATCATGGCCATGCTCAGTTCTGAATTTGCTATGAAGGACTTAGGGTCGTTGAGTTATTTTTTTGGGATTGCCGTCAAGCGTCATTCAGGTGGCTTGTTTCTGTCTCAACGGAAGTATGCTGCTGAGATCATCGAGAGGGCTGGGATGTCATCCTGTAAGTCCACTTCCACACCGGTTGATGCAAATCCAAAGCTGAGTCTGCGCGGCGGAGTGCACCATACGAGGACCCGACCCGGTATCGCAGTCTTGCAGGGGCCCTCCAGTATCTTACATTTACCAGACCAGATATTACATATGCGGTTCAACAGGTGTGTTTATTCATGCATGACCCCATAATTGAGCACATGAATGCGATCAAACGCATCATTCGGTATATTCAGGGGACACTGGATTATGGTTTGCACTTGTATCCCTCATCTACATCCACACTTGTCTCCTACACGGATGTTGATTGGGGTGGTTGTCCCGACACCAGACGGTCGACTTCTGGCTACTGTATGTTCCTTGGCAACAACTTGGTCTCCTGGTCGGCAAAGCGTCAGGCAACTCTATCACGCTCGGTCTTAGAAGCGAGAATATCGAGGGGTAGCAAATGTGGTCTCCGAATCATGTTGGCTACGTAATTTGCTTTTGGAGCTTCATTGTCCCATTCAGAAGGCAACCTTGGTATATTGTGATAACATTAGTGCCATCTACCTTTCCGGTAACCCCGTTCAACATCAACGCACCAAGCATATCGAAATGGACATTCACTTTGTCTGTGAAAAGGTTGCAAAGGGTCAAGTTCGCGTATGCCATGTCCGTCTCGTTATCAAATTGCAGACATCTTTACAAAGGGTCTACCAGCGGTTCTCTTTGAAGATTTTAGGGACAGTCTCAGCGTTCGAAAACCGTCCGCTATGACTGCGGGGGTGTGTTAAACAGAGCAATATACATGTGATATACACTGAATATACAGCAGTGTATATCACATATATATCAGAGAACTGAAGCTAAAGTAGTGGGCTGTTGGGCCTGGTACACGGCAGTAAGGACTAAGCTGAAGCCCAGTCCATCACGGTACAAAGGGCAGAAAATCAGTAGCAAAATCTTGTATATTAAGGAAAGTATATTGTATGTATATTGTAGTATATTTATTACCATAATTAGTGTTCTACACTTACCATAATTGTATAGTTAGAATTATGGTAGAATAAGGTTTTAGGAATAGATTAGGAATAGGGTTCTCCTATTTTGTAACTTGTATATATATCTATTCAATCAATGAAAATAATCAAGGGGATTATTTCTTTCAATTTATAAAATAAGTGACATATCTTACGGTTGATCCACTTCACCTAAAGTAAAAATCTAATAATTTATTAATGAAGAAAGATGACATGGGTTGGCAATAGCTATTACTCCATTCGTTCCATAATAAGTGGTGTTTTTACCTTATGCATACCCCTTAAGAAATTGTTCACTTCTAGAAAATTATGAGTGTTTTTACTAACTCACTCCTAATTAATGCCTAGAAAGAAAGGTATTTAATGATTCTTGATTATATAAATAAGGGTAATTTTGGAAGAATAAGGTCAATTTTTTTTTGAAATTCTAAAGCACCACTTATTTTGCAACGAAATGAAAAGTCTAAAAAATCACTTATTATGGAACGGAGGGAGTAATAAATAGTACTAACAAAGAGTTAGAATATTTAACCGATAGCAACAAAAAGTTAGAAGATTTAACTGAAATGAAATAATACCTTTTGATAAATTTACTGAACTTTATTATCTTCTTTTTGAAGTACAAACGTGAATTTATGAGACAATACAACTCTCTCTATAACAACATTTTCATATAACAGTAACTCTCTATAATTACGTTTTCAAAAACAAATTAAAAAGTGAAGTGTGAAAATGTGAGTTGGAAACTATTTTCAATTTGAACTGGAAAGGATTTCAAACTCTAGTTGATTCACGAAGTTTAGTTGAATTCAAATTCAACATATTTGGTCAAGTTAAATACTACAATTCTATCCAATGTGATTATCTCTTTTAATGAGATAATTTAGCTATTATGGATATTGAAGTCGTTCAATATTTAAAGGATATTTTGATCAACCAACATTTATATTCATGCTTTTAAATTAATATATATATATATATATATATATATATATATATATATACAATATGATTAAATCGTGAATAATCAATATATAATTTATGTATATCGGTTAAAAATAATAGTAATTTCGGCGGGTTATTTGTGTAAAGATCACTTTCGTTTTTGTGTCTACTAGAAATAGGAATAGCAACAAACTAAGAGCTAACAAGTTGGAATTATATAAGGACGATAGGGAAAAAAACAGTGTCTACTCTAATTTGGAAATGAATTTAATTATGTTTTATGCATGATTATGATAGTCGGATTACCTATCATTTTTTCTAAGCTACTAATCAATGTCTATTGCATAGAATTATCAGAAATTATCCAGATCTTTATCGATTAGAATAAATGCCTTTAAATCTTCTCAAAAATTTTATCTGATAATTGAGCTTATTGTTATCATCGGTGCATAAAATTTAAATTCATTTCCAACTTAGAGTAAGGCAAAACACTATTTCTTTTTCTTAACGTCCTCAAATTCGAGTAAGAAAGAAGGTAAATATCCTTGTACTTTAGTTATTTCCACTTGGTAAAACTAGCTTCAATTGTTTGTTCATTTTTTTGGTTTATCTTATATTAGGCCAATGAAATGGAGGAAATGAGATGATGAGACAAAAAACTAATGGCTCCGCCCCGCCCTCTTCTCACCTTGTTGCTAGAGAGAGAGACATTATCAGCCCAATCTGTTTCTACTTAGGCTTGACCACATTGTGGGATCAAGCAGATATCGGGTCATTTGCACTTTTGGCTGTTGATCTTTAATTTTTGTCCCTCAAGACAAATAATTTTTTTCACGGGACATAAGTTTTTTTTACATCATATTCTATAAATTATGCCCCGCTAGACATAAATTCGATTTTGAAGAGAAAAAATTAAAGATCAACTCATTTGAAGGGAAAATCGTGCAATTTCTTCGCAGATATCATCAGCCAACTATGAATGAAATTGGCAAATAGGTACTCTTTCGACCACTAATTAGCTATCACTTTCAAATTATTTAAAGTTTTGCCGCTTTTTGATATAGCAATAACATTTAGACACAATATTTATGAAGTTTGAACGATTTTCTTCTCGAACTTTAAAATAATGTAAAATTAGCTTGAATAATCAGTTTTTGAAAATTACGGTGACGAATTTAAAATTTTAAGTTAATAAGTACAATAAACTCTCTGCTTCATTACTATTATAAGAAAGTGAATATAAACTGCGCATTGATATAAAATTATTTAAATTGTGAATTATATAGAGTAAAAAACTATTTGTACTCGGTGTTTCTTTTACACCAAACCAATTAAGTGTAAAATGTGTATCTTGTTACATATATTTATTACTCATCATGATAAAGTGATGTGCATGCTTAATTTGAAATTAATTATTATTATTTAATTTAGTGTAAACACTTATTGCCAATAAGTATTTACCCAATTATAGAAAGCTAAATTAATTTTGGCTCTTATGTTGCTGCTCGGGCTTTCCACACTTCCAAATTCAATTGGGTCAAGAAGAAGAGAAAAATACCGACAATACATGTCAATTCAAAAGCAAAAGGAGAAAGAAAAAAAAAAGTAATTAAAGAGCAAGACGACAATACACTAAACAAAATAAAGGAGAATTACAATTGGTACGACAAATTAACAACCATTGAACATTATCTTTTTTCCTTTTTCATTTTATTGTCATTGTCTATCTCTACTACCAAAGTAATAACATGGTCCTATATGTTTAATCAAAGGAAAACAACTTTGAAGCTTTAGTCTACCCCCACAAACCTATATCAAAGGATATAAAATTACAATGACCGGTGTGATGGAATGGTTGAAATTAAGAAGCGGATCAAGAATTTAAAGTTGTATAAGTTTCTATAGTGACCTCAAGTTAACATATGCTCCAATAAAAATGGATTTGCAGTCAATGTTTATGGATATTTAATAAACTTCTTAAGGCAAATATATGATTTGATCAAAAGCTACTGAGTTCACGTGAATCTATTTCTTTGAGTCTAGTTCCACGCATGTAAGAATTTATCTATCGACCTTAACAAAAGATTTTAAATTTGAATTTTAAGAATGGAGAACTTTTTGATAAAGAGTGTTTTACCTCTTAATGAACCTACTCAACGTGAATCCAGATTGATGGGCTTGGAATATCCAGTGATGAAAAAAAGTATAGTATTTTACGCTTCTATATCAATCAACACTCCAAATGCAAATATGGAGGAGCCATGCAAAAAAGGGACACACTTTTGTTAGTTGAGTTGCATGTTTTCATTTAACCAAAAAACACGTAGAATATTCTCTGATTTAAAGTTAATTATATTGATAGCGTGCACTAGTAAAAGTCCAAGAAAAAGCACTTTATTTTGTTTAACTTTTTTTGTTAAAAAGTGAACTATAGTGCATTTGATTCAGATATCCACATGTATCGGTAAATCTATGGTATCCAACAAAACCAAAAAACAAAGGACCTATGGTATCAGTTTGGAAGCAAACAGTTGCAATATTAGCGAATATCTATAGTATATTTTATAATTATGATAGATGTATATTTAAGGTAACTTAGGATTTTTATTGTATTAGGAATCAACTATTTAAGGTAAGTTAGGATTCGTACTGTATTAGAAATCAACATTTGTATAACTATATATATTGTGAATAGCGAAAGGAATTCCGAAGGGAAATTATTCTATCTTACATGGTATTAAGAGCCTAAACATAATCCCTACTCACCTCTTTCTCTCTCAAAACAGCCACCGATCACCCCCACCCCCCTCGATTTTTTTTCCCTTTGGTCGACGGCAAACCGGCAGCCACCATGTCTTCCCCCACAAATTTCGGTTCCTCCACTGTCACTTTTGACAACCCCCCTTGACGATCATCGTCTTCTTTTCACCCGGCTTTCGCCGTTACAAACATCGAGAACTCTATCCCTATAATTCTTGACCAAGAAGACTGTCAATATTCCATGTGGACAGAACTATTCTATATTCATGCATGTGCGTACAACGTGCTCGACCATATTGATGACTTTGTTCCTCGTCCCACCGATATTGCCGAATCAACATGGCGTCGCCTTGACGCCATCGTCAAACAATGGATATACGGCACCATCTCAAAAGACTTGTTGTGTACTATCATGAAAACTGGTGCCACGGCACGTGACCTTTGGGTACGGTTGGAAGAAATCTTTCAGGACAACAAAAATACTCGGGCCGTGTATTTGAAAGAACAATTCAACAATACGCGCCTCGAGAGTTTTAACATGTCTGAATATTCAAACAACTAAAATTCATAGCCAACCAACTTTCCAACGTCGGGACATCTGTTTCTGAAACCAAGATGGTACTTCAATTAGTTGCTGGTTTACCGAAAGGTGAATACGATACACTTGCAACGATGATTCAACAGGCCGACCCTCTACTAAGTTTCACCAAGGCACGTTCACAGCTATTGTTGGAAGAAACCCGACGTGCTAAACAAGAGGAGCATAATCAAAAGGCGTTAGTCATTGACGGGATGGCACTACCGGCGACCAACACCAACCCGCCACCATAACAAGACCACCAGCAACAACAGTCCTGCGGCTGAGGACGTGGTGGCAGAGGCCCCGACAATAATAACAAAGGCAAGGGACAACACAACCAGCATCCAGGCCCGTCTCCTGCCTATTTCCAGTGGGGTGGACCACCAGCCTGGCCCAATATCGGGAACTGGGCCTCGCATGCCTCCCCTTACCCAACTGCAGCAGCCCAGTTCCAGCAGCCTGCTTGGTCCAGTGGACTAAACATATTGAGATGGATATCCACTTTGTACGAGAGAATGTCGCCTTTGGTCAGGTCAAAATATTACACGTATCTTCCTCCTATTAGTATGCAGATATTTTCACAAAGGGACTACCGAGACAACTCTTCACCGACTTCCGATCCAGCCTTAGCGTTCGGCCTCCTCCCGCTCCGTATGAGCGGGAGTATTAGCGAATATTCTCCGAATATTCACCGTATATTTTATAATTATGATAAATGTATATTTAAGGTAACTTAGGATTCTTATTGTATTAGAAATCAACCATTTAAGATAAGGATTCGTACTGTATTAGGAATCAACCTTTGTATAACTATATATATTGTGAATAATGAAAGGAATTCCGAAGGAAAATTATTCTATCTTACAGAAATGTTGCATGCTGCATATCTTGAATATGCTTCTTAATTCTAATGACGAAATTTATAATTTTCTTTCAAAAGGGATGTAAAAATCGCGTCCTCTCAAAAATATATAAGGTTTAACCCAGGAGTCAAATAATTTTTTCACTGATTATTCTTCTTTTCAAACAATATTAATGTGATCTATATTATTAGGAAATTGATGCCCGAAATCTCACTAAAAGTTACTATTACTCGATCAATATGAAAATTTCATTATTTTATTAAACTATTTAAGATATATATACTTATATATTATAATAAGGTTACCTTTCTATGATAAATTAATTTGAACCTTTCATCTATTTTTGTGTCATTAGTAAGCGTAGTCTTTCCGGCAATTGCATGCAATATTGACTTCTTTATGGATTATACATTCTTAATTACTAATATTGTTTCTTTGCTATTGTTACCATTCAACTAATAATCCAAACCTCTACTTTTAGAAACATATACTTATATATAAAGAAGTATATATCATTTTCAAAAAGCATGACATGCAACTTGAAATTGAATCTTAATTCGATGTAGAAATGTAGGCTAATCAATTGGATGAACAATGATTACAAGAGTATATGAGGAATTCATAATGTGGGAACAAGTCACATGTCACTTCACCATATTAATTCAATTATGAAATGCTAGATACAAAGAAGCCTATACTACAACCAATACCACAAAATATATCATATAACAATATGAGTGTTTGGAAATTAAAATTTAGTATATTGAAGTTGAGCTGTGTAGTGGATAAACATCAACAAAGCTAATCAACTTTGAGGAAGTGAGGAAGGGTATATAGCACTTAAGAAAGAGACCATCTTTAAATGCCTTAGAGAGACTTTTATTAATCATAGAGAATCACTACCACAAATTCTCAACCTACCACTCTCTTAAATCTCTGGCTGTGGTTTGTATACAACTTCCTCCGTTTCAATTTTATGTGACACGTCAGAAGTTTGACAGTCAAACTTTTAAATATCGACCAATTGAATTCAGATATGGAATTTTTAGATATTTTGAATAAAATTTATATGTTTGAAAACATGTAAAAAATATTATAAATCATAATAATTAACAGTTTAAAATACTTTTTAAGATATTTAAAAAAAAATTGCAATCAAAGAAAAATCTATGACTCTCGAAATTCGAAAGCTATCACATATAAATTGAGACTGAGGGAGTAGTTGTTTGTTGTTCTCTTTGTAGAGAGAAGGTATAATAGAGTTTAATTATACATCACTAGCGCATAAAAAATTATATAATCAAGTCATCGAATAAAAATATTATATAGATGACTGCCAATAAAAATTGGAGTTAATAACATGGCAAAAAGACATATATATCATTTGTTATAGGGGGATAAAATATACTGATAGTATAATAATAATTTTTTTACTCAGTTAATATATACATGTTAAATCCATTGTAATATATGTTTATACAGTGTGGGTCAAATTATACCTATTTCAAATTGGATTTAAGTCATACACTGACTGAGTTTTTAAACAATACGAATTTTAACGCTGGTTAAATTTTATTTTACAAGATTATCAATTAATATTTATCAAGATATTTACGTGTCATTATCTAACAAGTGACTTGACTGTATAAATACTTTTACTATATAAAACCTAAAAAAATTGGATTTACCACGTGGATTTCGTACTTTGGGCATTCCCTTATATTCTTGTAATTAATTTGAAGATGCTGCAAGAACAAGCACTTAAGCATATAATTATTTAATTTTCATTTAATGACTGATAAATTGAAAAGAAAAGGTAGGATTCTCATACCAGTTGGTAAGTGGTAAGGTGATTGGGGTACAACCACTCAGACGTCGCGGGTTCAAATCCGTGTGGTGGCAGTCTTTGCTGAAATATTGCAAGGGTTGTTGTTGGGTTCGTGTCCCGTTGGTCCTCCCCCCTGCAGGGCTGCCACTCGCGCATATCTCTCGATTTACATCTCACCTAGCTAAGGGGCCTCTGATACAGGGGGATTTCGCCTTCGGGACTTTCTCCTTCACGGAGAAAGTAAAGAAATATTTTGCACGACTCGTACGGTGGGGTACATTTACCAAAACTTTTTTTCCTTACAATTCCTTTATATTCTTTTTGTAGAAGCATTGCATGATTGGTCCGACAACATTAGTCCCATATTCAAATAAAGTCGTTTTCAGTATAATTTTCAAGTAAGTTAATTGGACTGAATTATTTGGCTATTTCAGTGTGGACTTGGGTGCATATAATGTGTGTATTATGATTGACTTTGATTTTTCCAGACGTGTATGAGATGTATATTAAGAAATTTAGATGTACTTGCTAGCATGAATTTAAACCACCTCAAGAACATATTAAGTTCATACTAGTAGGTTTCGTATCTGAATCTTGCAAATTAAAAAATATTACGATCTAGAAAATGTTTATTTCATCATTAACGAATTTAAATTAGTCAAAGTAGTAGATTTCGCGAAATGAAGAAACTCCCAAAAAATAGTTTACTTCAGTAAGTTACTAGTTAAATTACATATACTGATAGCAAACAATTTTCTTACGTACTTATGAATACATTTTGACATGTTTAGCAGATTGTTTCCTCTTTTCTGAGCTTATTATTAATTAACGTTTGTATATAGAACTGAGTTCAAATACTATGTACTAAGGGTGGCCAGTGGGCCGGGTCGGTCCCGACCCAACTTCGCCCCGATCCTGCGTAAAAAAATAAAGGGGGGGGGGGGACTCGAACTCGGGACTGGATCTGAGCCCGTCCAGCCCGGGCCCGTCCCGACCCAGGCCCGATCCCCTCCCATTTGCAAAAATATCCGTTGCACAAAGGCCATTTTATATTTTGACCGTTGTGCAACGGTCATTTTTGGCCTCCCCCAACCCCCTTACTCCCCTAATATTTATTTTTAACCCCTAAGTTAATATATTTACACTTTAACCTAATTTTTCAACTATAAATACCTCATTTTCTCTTCATCTTTCTCACAAATCTTGCTACAATCTCTCTAATCTCTCAATCTATCTCTCTACAAGTCTACATTGTCTATTAAATATTAAATTTTATTTGTTCATTTGTATAACTATATCAAAGTTCAAAATTGAGAGTGAAGTTGACAACTAACTTGAAGATCATCCATCGAGCAAAGTTTCAATTTTCAACCTCGATTACACGTCGACGTTACGTAGGCGTTTGATACCTTCGTTCCTTATTTAAATTATTATTGTTACTTTATTTTAATTAGCGCACTTAATTTTATTATCTTTAATTATTTATTAGCATAATTAAAATGGAAGGAATACGATGAATGTTTAAGGGTAAGAGTAATGATGCTTTTTCTAGTAGGGATAACAAGGGCAGGAGTATTTCTTGTAGTCATCATATTCCTAGACATGATGATTTGATTGATTACACACATATAGATGAAACATAATTTTTTTATGATATACCATTAGACGATGAGATATTTTCTGCAACTCAACCAGACTTTAATTTAGAAGATAATCTAGATGACACACCAACTAATCTAGATGACACACCCACTAGTGCACCTCAAACTGAACGGCTCATATTCCCCCTAGTATGAGACGAGGCCCAACACAACGAAAGTTAAAATCAGATGCATTGGCTTTTTTTTATAGGGACCAAGAGAATCAAGTAGTTAGATGTCAAATTTGTAAAAATATTTATAAATTTAAAATGGGAAAAGGTCAGGGTGGGACGGGGTTTATTGAGACATGTACAAAACTTTCACAAAGCTAGGTGGGATGAATACGAGACTACAAAGTCGGGTGCGCCAATGCGCTCTCAGTCGGGACAAGGTTCACATATTGTCCCGGACTAAGTACATGGTCAAATAACCCGATGACGGGGGGAATTGTAGGTCCTAAATACGATAAACATAGAGATAGGGAAGCAATAGCAAAATTAGTTGCGGTGGAGGGTTTGCCTTTTTCATTTCCTTCCTCTCCTGATTTTATTCATTACATTAGAGATATGTATAATCCTGCTTTTAACGGTTTTCCTAGATCAACTGTTAGAAGAAATTTTTTCAAGCAACAAAAGAATTTTCTGGTATATATTATTCTACTATTTCAGCTATGTTATTTTATATAGCTCTAATATTTTTTAGTGAATATATGGAAAAACCATCTTATAAGGCACCTATTAAAAAAATGTTTATCAAATTTTAAAAATATTTTATTCCTATTCTCACTATTTATATTATTGATGATGTATTAAATCCGACTATTAAAATAGATGATTGTAAAGCACTTATTGAAACTATTTATGATTGTATAGAAGTACTTCCACCTCTAACTCCAAAAAATCCAAATGACCCACCACCTAAGGAACAAACTAAAGAAGAAGTGTTGTCTAGCATACAAGATGAATGCAGAAAAGTATATAGGCATTTCCAACAAGAAAGTGCTAGCAACCAACCGGCTTTCATACCATCTTATTTTTCTTCAACACAACCTCAAAAAAGACATGTTGTTTCTGCGATAAGTATTGAAAGCCTTAGAAATAGAATGTATACTATAGTGGTACCACTACTAATCAAGTTAGCAAGTTTGATGTTTTTGTTTTGCAGGGTGTTGTACCGTACCAAACAGTTCTCAATGAAGAAGGACGTGAAGACTTGCTGAAATACTGGAGGGAGAATGAGAAGACATTTTTGACAATGTCAAAGATGGCCCAAGATGTGTTGAACATTCAAGTGTCATCAACAATGTCTGAAAGTGTTTTTTCTGCCGAAAGATTTCAAATAGGAAAGCACAGACACTCATTAGCGGGAGACAGCTTGGAGATTGCAGTATTATTCAGAGATTGGATACAAGCGGAGCATAGAAGGTGCGGTCAACCGGAGATCAACGAAGAAGACGACGAAAACTACAACGAAATCTTATCCGACGGAGGTGGAAGCGACGTCAAGCAATTTGATCAACAAGTTCCAATTCCAACCGAAGAACCACAAGACATTGTGAAGAAACTACAAAAGGTGTTTTTAAGTATGTAATTTTTTTAATTGTACTTTTACTATGTTATTTGCAACTTTCAACACCGCAAAGTTGCAATTTTGAAATTGTATTACAAAAAAATCATATTTTTATTAAATAATATAAGAGGCACAAAAACAGTCTTGGGATGTTTTTATTACACTATCTTGTTCAATTATTGAGTTGTTTATATATGTTATTTTTAAAAATTAAGTGGAAAAAAATTGGAAAATCCCGTAACCGACCCCCCCCCCCCCGCCCCGGCCCGATAAGACCGGTCCCCTTTTCCGACGGGATCGGGAACGGGACGGGACATCGGCGGATCCCGCCGGTGGACCGGTCCCGCCCTTCCCGTCGGGTCCTGTCCCGCCGGGACACGCCCCGACCCGTTGGCCACCCCTACTATGCACTACCGGTATACAATTTTCTTATGCGCTTAGGTGACTTACAACAATAACAACAATAATATACTCACTGCAATCTCACAAAATGAGGTCTGAGAGGGTAGATTAATATACTCAATGTAATCTCACAAAGTGAGGTCTGGGAGAATAAAGTGTACGCAGATCTTATTTTTACCTTGAATCAAGTGACTTAAAAATTATAATATAATTACATGAAATATCTTGATAAGCACTAATTGGTGACAAATATGGTAACTAGACTGCCTTCAAAGATTAAAATTCACTGGTCGTTTAAACAAAATTACACTGAGGTTAGTATAGCTGTGATTTGTAATTCATCAAATTAGTTACTAAGAAACTTATAATATCAATATATATAACTGAAACCTTATAAATTAAAAATTACATGCAATTACTTTCTAAGCAACTTAATTACTCCATTAATACACAGAATTAAACTCTCTTACCTAAATTGGCTGGCAACTTTATAAGTCGCTTCACTATGAAATTACTATTCACAAATTAATTCAGCTACAATTTATTGTTTATACATTTATTAGAAAATGACTGAATATCTCACATTTGGTGTTCATAATAATAATGGCAAGGTCCTTCTCAAAAGAAAATAAAAAGAAAAAAACGTATAACATTTAATTCATTGAGGCCAACTCACAATTAATTGATGAATGCCACATAGCCACATATAATTTTGGTTGGCTGACATTTAAGGAAATTTATATTTTTGCACTGATTTTCTCTTGCAACTTGTCAGGAATTTAATACTCCTATATTCTTCCTTGCACACATACTTAAAATAAATACAAGTGTTCAATATCACATACCATAAGATATACTCCATCCGTTTCATTTTAGGTATTTTAGTTTGATTTAGGCATAAAGATTATAAAAGTATTTTTTTATTTTTAATTTGTGATCTTAAAGGGAAGTTATATAATATATCAAATTATTATTTGATTCTTGTGGTTTTAAACATGCTATGTGGACAAACATATCCAAAATTTTAAGTTTATAATTTTGAACTATAATTTTTTTTACTTATTAGGTCTGGAATACATTATGTACATATATTAACTGAATTTTCTAATACAAATATTTGATTTGAGTTAAATTTACTAGACTCTATCGAACCAACCGTAACTTATGTGGCTCCGAGCCTAGATGTTGAAATTAAGGAGTTACTAAATATAAAATTTGATATTCTTTTTTAAACAGATTACATAGTAAAGTGACATACATAAATTGAAATATAATGTAATTGTGTTTCACTCTTTGCTTGTGCTTTCCAAAAATAAGATTTTTTTTGTTATAAGGATACATTCAAATTTTAGGTTTATTTCTTCTTTTCTTATTCTGTTGTGATCTCAAAGCAACTACATGTTCTTTCTTAATTATAAAATACTGTTTGAAAGCATGAAAAAAAGAGAAAAATATATCACTATTGAATAATTAAAGTGTGAGACTTTAGACTTCTAATATGCAGAAAAAACAAATTCTTTGATTGGTTGCTCATTATGTGAATGAATTTAAGTCTTACTGTTCAACTAAACTGCTCCTCATTATGATTTCATCATGTTCCTTTCACTAATTGAATGCCTATATGAACTGTCAAATACAATTAACACACACAAAACAAATTAATTTTATTTTATTACCAATTTGATTTCACGTTCTTTTCACCAATTGAATGTCACAACTCACAGCTCACAATTAACACTTTTAACTGCCGGGGATACCGCATAATACTCATATTTTTCTTCAAAAATATCAGTCCATATTCTGCCTACGGAAAACATTTTGCCATATTTGGATGTTGTTGCTACTTTTCGCAACTAACAAAAGTTGTTGCATGCCGTTGCAATAATCTCCGATGTGAAATCTTTTTGCAATAACATATTAAATTTATTGCTATTTACGTTTTTTAGCAACAACATATTAGGTTTTTGTTATCATTTATATATTTTTGCAATAATATATTTATTGTTAAAGTTTTGTTGCCAATTTTATATTTTCTTGTAATGCAAATACCGAGTAACTCTTTTTGAATCCGACTTTTTTAAAATAATAAGACTATTTAAATTTTAATATTCATGGAGAAAGAATAGTAATTCAAAAAAAAAAAAAAAAGGTCCTCCGGGGCATAGTCCAGTGGCAAAGCCTGGGCGCTATAAGGCGCTCTGGCATGGGACAACGTGGGTTCGATTCCCCGCAAGCACGAAGAAACTCTGCATGTTGGAAAATTTGACCTTGTCTCATTGATCAGTTGTACGCTCCCAGAAAACTGGTCACCGGAGCACATCCCGCGATTTACCTGGTAATAGTGTTGAAGGACCGGTGCTATTACCTCCAGGACGTCTGGGTAATACCAGTGAAGTAGTCAGGCATAAGCCTGGAAACCTGAATTATAAAAAAAAAAAAGAATAGTAATAAAGGTAAAGAAGAGTCATAAGTCTAATCAAATTATTAGTGTGTGGGTATATTGACAAGCTGGACTCTACCAAAAACATATAGCCAAGCAACTGACAACCTGACCAAGAAGATGACTTGCTAACCTTGTAATAAAGCTGTACATAGGACCAAACATAGATTATTTACAACCTATATGCCACTAAGTAAAGGGTATCCTACTTACAACGTAAAAAATTTCTGTTAATTATCTGATCACTTATCACAAACATGGAAGTATAAATTGATATTTTGTTTGGTAAAGTGTTTTTCTTTAATTATCTAAAATCTGTGTCTTTATTTTTCTTCTTTTTGGATACTGACTTATTCCTATGGAACTTTTAATAATTTTTAAATCAACAATTTCACGCGTTCGTGGACACATTGATACCAACAAATTTTGTACTTAACACTTTCTTAATTTTTTTATATTTGAGTGAAATGATAATCATTGCAAAAATATCCTACTAATATAAGTGAAAGAAAAAAGGAGCACATAGAAACTAATTGCAGATCATCGCTAGCTAGTAATATTCTGTTTTTAATCCGCAGTCTAACACTAAGAAATAGGAATTACGAAATTTGTCACTAATAAGTCGTTAACCATATCTAACATATTTAATTATTATGTCGCCAATCCATCACTCAATCAGATTAACAACAGATTTTTTATTATTTAGCGAAAGAAAGTATCCGTCCTTAATTCCTAATAATTGTTTAGTGCAATAAAGGAGAGCTTGTGCATACTATAGTGAGAGAATTTATTATTCATGCAAGGCTTATGGATGTGATTATAATACTTGTGTTCTATGTTATTTAAAGGGTTTAATAGTAGATTAAAAAAAAATCTGGAAAATATCATAAGTCAAATTTTCTTATTAGTTTCTTCATTGATGTCTGATACTTATTTTGTGCCCCGGCTAATTTGATTTTGCACAGAAAAATCTCACTTTAGAGTAAAACGCTCCCTACCAAAAGATTACTCACTTGTAGAACTTGAACCTCGAAATTTCTCGTTAAGGTGAAGGGTCTTCAGTTACCCTACCTCCACAATCTTTGGTGGTCATCAACCTAATTCTTAATTGTATATACGTTTAATGATCACTCATTCAAAGAGGATTAAACTACTACAAATTGAACGAGAGTTAACAGTTATGTATGAGACTTTATATCTAATTAATGAGATAATTACATGTAAAATTGGCCAAAACAGAAACGATTTCTCTCTTAAAACGCCAATAACTACACTTTAATGGTAGTTAACTTTCTTCCATTTGTCTATTGAATTCCCACTTAAAAGTTAAAACGTATCCAACATATTATGACTTCTCCGAAAGCTTAGTGTATATCAATCATAAATGCAAATTAATATTATTACTATAACGTATTTTCTTTCTATGCATGACAGGTGACCTTCTAACAACTCAAATTGACTACCACAAAAGGCACAAATTAATCAATAATATACCGTTACAAATGGAGAAAACAGAGAAAAGTCACAAAATTTACGAAAAGAACTAATGATTATTTCCAAAGCTATAGTTTCTACTTTCTTCTTATAGGTTAAATTTTGTTTTTGGAAAAAAGTCCTCTTCACTTAGCAACAAGAATAATATAATATTAACTCTCACATGTTGTGGTAATTAAGATGGATATGATCCCTCCCTCATTAACTAGAGGCCCGAGGTTCGAATTATGACACTATTAAAAATATTATCTTTTCTGAGGGAAAAAACAGGCTGACAATGGTCGGAAATAGTGGGTCCATCGATTTATTGTTGAGGGAAAAAGTGCCGATGAAATTGGTTGGTTTGCTTTTGTCGGAATAGACATATTTTTAGTAGTGATAATGAGAATGAAAAAAAATCATATTATGGAGCAATTCTCTCTTTGAGGTGTTTTATGCGACGTGAATTCAAATTAGTCGGGATTGTAATGAAAGCAGAAACACCAAGTGGAAACAAGACTAATATAAGTAAATAAAAAACGTTAAGAAAAGAAAAAAATATAGGAGAACAGTTTATGTCGGATATTTTCAGCAAAATCAAAAGTCATCATTTATGTGATGGCCCTTCAAATTTAGGAGAGTCTGTATTAGCGAATATTCACAATATATTTTGTAATTATGATAGTTGTATATTTAAGGTAATTTAGGATTCTTACTGTATTAGGAATCAACCTATGTACAACTATATATATATATATATATATATATATTGTGATTAATGAAAGGAATCCCTAAGGGAAATTATTCCAAACGTACATGGTATCAGTAGCAAAAACCCTAATCCCTATTTTTCTGAAGCAGTGGCCGCCGACCCCCCACCCCTATTCTTCCTCCAGTCGACGGCACTACTACCTAATTTCCTTTAATTTTGTGGCTAACATGTCTCCTCCCACTTCCCTTAAAACCACAGGTTCATCCACCGGCTTATTTAACAACCACCCTCCTTCTTCATCGTCTTCATTTCATCCGGCTTTTGCCGTTACCAACATTAAAAATTTCATCCCCATAATTCTTGATCAAGAAGATTGTCAATATTCCATGTGGGTAGAATTGTTCTATATTCATGCATGCGTGTACAACGTGCTTGACCACATTGATGATTCAATTCCTCGCCCCGGGGATGTTGCAGACTCAACATGGCGTCGCCTTGATGCCATTGTCAAGCAATGGATATACGACACCATATCAAAAGACTTGTTGTGTACTATCATGAAAACAGGTGCTTCGGTGCGGGAGCTTTGGGTGTGATTAGAAGAAATCTTTCAGGATAATAAAAATACTCGGGCTGTATATTTGGAGGAGCAATTCAACAATACGCGTCTCGAGAATTTTAACAAAATGTTCGAATATTGCAAACAACTGAAACTCATTGTGGATCAACTATCCAACGTTGGGATATCTGTTTCTGAAACAAAAATGGTACTACAACTTGTTGCAGGTTTACCGAAATGGGATTATGATACTATTGCAATGATGATTCAACAGGCCGACCCACTATCAAGTTTTAACAAGGCGCGTTCCCAACTGATGTTGGAAGAGACTCGTCGTGCTAAACAAGATGAGCACAACCAAAAGGTGTTAGCCGTTGAAAATATGGTATCACCGGCGGCCACCTCCACCCAGCCACCACCAGCAGCAGACCCGCGGCGGAGGACGTGGTGGCAGAGGCCGCTGTAATGGTAACAAAGAAAAGGGACGTAGGAAGGGCAAGAGGAACCAACAGATAGGCCCATCCCCTGCCCAGTATTTCCAGTGGGCTGGACAACCAGCATGGCCCAATATCGAGAATTGGGCCTCGCCTGCATGCCCCTACCCAACAGTAGGGGCCCAGTTCCAGCAAGTCTGGACGCCAAGTATTCTGGGCTCTGCCCCAGCCAGCAGGTAGGCCCACTAGCCTACTCAACAGGCCCACCTAGTCTCGGCCCAACAGCATCCGCAAACCTCCAACCTGGCCCCCACTGATTTGGGCCAGGCCTTTCAACGCCTTGAACCTTCAACAGCCCGATGATAATTGGTACATGGACACCGAATTCACATCCCATCTCACCCGGTCGTCTGGTAATTTATCTCAAATGCTTTGGTTAAAGTATCCTCAATTTATTATTATTGGCAATGGTCACTGCATTCCAATTGAATGTTATAGTAACACACATACCAAACATCCCCTCCCACCTTTCTCCCTAAATCATGTCCTTTACATCCCTAACATCATTAAAAACTTAATCTCTATTAGAAAATTCACTCGCAATAATTCTGTGTCTGTCGAATTTGACCCTTTTGGGTTTTCTGTGAAGGATCTCAATACGGGGAAAATTCTTACGCACTGCAATAGTGTAGGAGACCTCTACCCCTTCACTCAATCTTCCGCTGTCAGACCACACACACCTATATCTCTTGCTGCAATCCCTCTGTCAACTTGGCATAATAGATTCGGACACCTAGGAGAACATATCTTTAATTTTCTTCGGATTAATCAGCGAATTCAATATAATAATGGGAAACTTGCCTAAAACTGTTTTTCTTGCCCGCTTGGAAAGCATACACGTATTCCATTTACGTCTTTCACGAGTATTATTTTTTTCTCCATTTGATATTGTTCATGCTGATTTGTGAACATCTCTTGTTGTTAGCTCTTTAGGTCACACATTTTATCTAGTTCTATTAGATGATTTTTCTCATTTTATCTGGATTTACCCATTAAAATTCAAATCCGAAGTTTTTGCCAAGTTTCTTGAGTTTCAAAAATTCATTACAACTCAATTTGAAAAATCCATAAAATCTTTTCAATGTGATAACGGATGTGAATTTAATAATTCGGCCTTTCAAATTTTTTGTTCTAATCACGGTATGGTTTTTCGCTTCTCTTGTCCCCACACTTCACCTCAAAATGGAAAGGCTGAACGAATTATACGTACCATCAATAACATGGTTCATACTCTCCTGTTTCATGCATGTCTTCCACCCTCTTTCTGGGTCTATGCTGTTAAAATGGTAGAATCCCTTCTTAATATTTTACCCACTATCACTCTCCAAAACAAGACCCCCACCGAAATTTTATACTGTAGGATCCCGTCCTATGACCAACTCAGAATTTTTGATTGCATATGCTACCCCAATCTAGCCTCCATTGCCCCTCACAAATTAGCACCACGAACCACGCCGTGTGTCTTCGTTGGTCTCGCGTCTAATCATAGGAGTTACATGTGTTATGACATGTCCACTCATAAAATCATTATCTCCCGCCATGTCACATTTGACGAGATGTGTTTTCCATTTTCGAATCTTCAGAAATTTCAAACCATGGATTACACATTTTTCGATGAGACAGATCTGTCCCCGACAGTCAAATCAATGTTCCAACTTCAGTCCAATGTTCCTTCATCACCGTTGTCGGCTCCGGTGGCCTAATCTCCACCAGTGACCAATGTCGCCGACATCCTTGCGCCACAGAGGTCCCCGTCACCCATTCACACATTCTACCCACCTCCCTTACCACCAAACCGCCACCAATCACTCGAGATGTTGTCCAGAAACCCACTATCCTCCACATCGCTGATCCACACACAGATCGATAACCTGCAACCACTACCAATGCCTGAACTGCCAAGCTCCACCACCTCGCCACACCACCCATAAACACCGACAACAAACCCAGACCCCACCAAGTCTCCTCAACCTCCCATCACCGGCGACACCCACAATCCAAAGCCAGATCCCGAACCCGCAACCCAATAACCACTGACCACACCCAATACAAACCATACACCACTACCTACCCATCGTATGGAAACTCGTGCTCAACACGGGATTTTCAAACCTAATGTTCATTTTAACCTCTCCACACAAACCATATCACTTATTCCCAAAAACCCAAAACTAGCCAAACTGGACCCTAATTGGAATACGGCCATGTACGAGGAATTTAATGCTTTAACAAAGCATAATACTTGGGATTTGGTACCTATACCGGATGGGGTGAATGTAATCTGGTACATGTGGCTATTTCGTCATAAATTCAGAGACAGTGGTGACTTGGAGCGGTATAAGGCGAGACTGGTTGCTAATGGAACTAATCATCATGAGGGAATTGATTGTGGTGAGACATTCGGTCCGGTTATTAAACCTGCTACTATTCGTACTATTCTCGGTATTGTTATGGGCAAGCATTGGCTGATTCATCAACTTGATGTCAAGAATGTATTTCTTCATGGGGATTTGAAAGAAACTGTGTACATGCATCAGCCACATGGTTTTGTTTATCTTGCAGCCCCTCGTATGTATGTCGTCTCCGAAAGTCACTTTATAGTTTGAAACAGGCACCCCGCGCTTGGTATGATCACTTTGTCAGGTATATATCGCGCTGCTTATTTGCTATTATATGTGGATGACATTGTTCTTACTGCTTCCTCTGACGGTTTGAAAAATGAAATCATTGCTCTACTCAAAATTGAATTTGCTATGACTAATTTGAGCAAGCTGAATTATTTCTTGGGTATATCAGTGACCAGATCTGCGGCTACTATGTTCCTGAGTCAGCGTAAATATGCGGAAGAGATAGTGTACAGGGCTAAGATGACAAATTGTAAAGTTATGCCAACTCCGGTTGACTCGAAATCCAAGCTTAGTGCTGCTGATGGTGATCCAGTTTCTGATCCCACCTTGTATCGGAGTCTTGCAGGTGCCCTTCAATATCTTACATTCACTGGGCCTGATATTGCATATGTCGTTCAATAGGTGTGTCTGTTTATGCATGCCCCGCGAGAGTCCCACTTTGCTGCCCTTAAGCGTATTATCAGATACATTAAGGGAACACTTGACTATGGATTGCATCTCTACCCCTCTATGCCGAACAAGTTGCTCTCTTACACGGATGCAGATTGGACAGGGTGTCCAGACACACGTCGCTCCACCTCAGGCTATTATGTATTTCTAGGGGATAATCTTATTGCATGGTCCACCAAGCGAAAATACACAATATCCCGTTCGAGTGCTGAAGCAGAGTATCAAGGAGTTGCTAATGTAATTGCTGAGATCTGTTGGCTCCGAAATCTTTTTTTGGAGCTCCAGTGTCCACTGCGAAAGGCGTCTATAGTCTACTGTGACAACATATCTGCCATATATCTGTCACACAATTCGGTCCAACATCAACGGACCAAACATATTGAGATGGAAATCCACTTTGTGCGTGAGAAAATCACTCTTGGTCAAGTCAAAGTATTGCATGTGCCTTTCTCCTATCAGTATGCTGATATTTTCACAAAAGGACTACCGAGATAGATATTCATCGACTTCAGATCCAGCCTTAGCGTCCGGCCTCCTCCCGCTACGACTGAGGGAGAGTATTAGCGAACATTCTCCGAATATTCACAATATATTTTGTAATTATGATAGTTGTATATTTAACGTAATTTAGGATTCTTACTATATTAGGAATCAGCCTATGTACAACTATATATATATTGTGATTAATGAAAGTAATCCCTAAGAAAAATTATTCCAAACTTACAGTCTGTTAACATAATTCATATTTATTTTGAATTTGAACAAGCACAACCTTTCCCAATAGCCACTGTTGATGCCTCTTGGAGGTGTCCGTTGGTGATGAAAAGGCATCACCAATAGATGCGAAATCTCTATAAGTAGTAAAGATGTTTTCTCATTCAAAAATAGATATGAAAAAGAATCAAAACTTCTGTTTTCTTTTCTTCCCTAAGCATCATCAGAAACTCCATACTGTGTGTTATTGGTTGGATCAAAGGAGTACAAACTTTGAATTCAACATCGTTGTTAGGGCTTCATTGTATCCTGAAGGCAATATTTCTGAAACCTATTGTACTCGTCAATTTATTGGGAATGATCGAAATAATTATCTAAAAGAATCTGCATAAGAGTCTTGAAGTCAGAGAATAACAATTCGGTGTCTATGTTTCATCCTGTTAGTATCATATTTTACAACAATTTTTAAACAATTATTTTGACCTGGAGGATGAAACTTCAATTGCTGCTCAATTATTGCAAGTAATGAACCAGACTTTGAATCGTTTAGAACGTTTTGATGGTGAGGGTTTCACTCGCTGGCAATAGACTATCAAATTTTTCCTGATGACTATCAAGTTATGGTACATCCTTGAAGATGGTTTGAAGGAAATTCATGACGCGACTCCAATATAAACGATGAATTGAAGGCCAAATGGAAGAAACGTCAAGAGGATGACTTTATGTGCCGTGGTCATATTCTGAATGTTCTAGGAGCCAATATTTACATGTCCATCGAAGTCTTGAAACATCAAAGGAATTGTGGACTACGCTCGAAAACAAGTACAACATTTCTTAAGCGAGTAACAAGAAATTTCTGATTTGTAATTGTACGCGCCCATTTTCGACCTTGCTCGGGTCAAAGCGGAGCACGGACGTATGGGGTGATTCCTGGGTAAAAAGGGTTGAGGAGTCGCCACCTAATTATTTTTACGGTGAATTAGGACACCTAAATATTTAAACTAAGTGCTGCAGTGTAAACTCCAATTTTAAGGTCTGCGAAACTAGTGAGATCCTAGGTAAGGGTTCTTTATTATCCTAAAGGGAAGGGGTTAGGCATCCTTTAAGATCCGCTAACTTGCGGTTATCCGGTAAAACTCAGATTAATTATTGCTAGAAAAATACATGTTTTACAAGTATAATAAATAAAAAAGATGTTTTGCAAATATGATGCATTTTATATAAGTAAATATGATGCATTTTATACAAATACGTATTCGGATGACATAAAAGAAAGATACATGTAAAGTTTTTAGAAAAAAACATGCATTTGTGACAATAAATTCTTTATAATGCCAAAGAAGCGAATCTTTCAAAAATCAACAAGTTGCAAAAATAATAATAAAAAGATAAGCTTATTTTGTACAATTTAATTGAAGCAAATAAAGATGACAAGAGTTGTTTTAAAATTTTGAATAAGCGTGACGAGCCTAAAATAAATAAACTAGCGAAGGATTTCTAAGTTTGCGAGCCTACAAATAAATAAGCTAGCGACGGGTTTCAAATCTTAAACTAACCTATGAATAAATCCTAAGTTTGCCTATTCTAAGCATTTCAATAATTACATAAGTGCGATAAATAATATTACAATACAAAGCGAAATAAAAGTGAATTAAAGAAAGAAATAAATAAACTCAGGGAATATTTGTCGTTATTTACTTTAATCACATAGTCGTTAAGAACAAACGGTTAGAAACATTTAAACACAAATAACTTCATATCCGTATTCAAAAGCGGTGAATGTTTTGATCGCGGAGGGCTCAGACTTAAATTTTGAAAAGAACATTCCAATCACGTCGTGGCTGCAAACATATGACTAATATAGTTTATTTTTGATTGCCTCGCCTACTAAACGTGTTGGTCTCTCGGGTGGAATAAAAAGATCACTATAATCACGTCGTGGCTGCGAATATATATAACTTGTTGGTTATTTTAGTCACCTCGCCTACTAAACATGTTGATCTCGGATAAAAGGTTTAAGTCTTCATCCTTGCCCAGAAGTTATATTTCCGTCTTTGCAGCGTGTAGGCCTCAAAATCGACGGATATTTTTCATCGGCGATGTAGTATCGTGTTCAAATCGGTAAAATAAAATTGGAAACAAGATGGCAGCGGTAGTAAGCGAAAGCAGGCGATGCGGTAAGCGGTATCGATGCGATAGCGATGCGCGATGCGATGGCGGTAGCGATAACGATGTGATAGCGATGCGCGATGCGATGGCGATGCGATAACGATAGCGATGGCGATAGCGATGGCGATGCTTGATGGCGATGCGATGGCGATGGCGATAACGATAATGATAGCGATGGCGATGGCGGTAACGATGGCGATAAGTGAGCGATGGCGATGGCGATGGCGGTAGCGATGGCGATGCGATATGATAACGATGGCGATAGCGATGGCGGTAACGATGGCGATAAGTAGCGATAGCGATGGCGATGTGCAGTTCAAAATGACGCGGTGTCTAGTTTTAAAGCGATGCGCGATGAAACGGTAATTTTAATCTTTGAAAGCAGAATCAAATAAGCGATGTTGGAGAAATGCGGTGTCTAGTTTAAAACAAAAAAATGATAAAGCGATAAAACCGTAATCTGCAGCGGGAGTAAATCGAAACAAAACAGCGCCCGAACAGACGCGATATTTATTCAAACAAGAAAAAAGCGATAATATGAAACCGAGAAGCGTCTCCGAAGATGGGCGCTTAATATTGGTTTGGATCAATAAGACAACAAAGGGAATGCGGTATTAATTCAATCAATAACATAATAATAGTGCCAAGGAAGCAGACAGAGTGATTTAAAATACCCGACCCGAAGTTCAAATTCGAAATATTCGAATCGGGTCGCCCTGACTGGTCGATGATTCAAACCCAAATCGATTTCAAAGACCAATTTCGGATAACCAAGAACAAGAATATGAAATGCAAGAATTTCGAGAATGTTGCCCAAACCGGTCGACCCGGCAGGTCGATGTTTGACCCGAATTGGAGTTTCAACCCTAATCAAACAATTTTGTCAATTTCAGATAACCAAAGATAACAACAAAGAATGTAGGAAAATTGGAAAAATCTAAACCGGTCGACCGACCGTCGATGACCGACCGAATTGTATGTTCAACCCGAAGTCAAATAATTTCCTCAATTTCAGATAACCAATGATAACAAACAAAGAATGTAAGAAAATTGGAAAAATCTAAACCGGTCGACCGACCGGTCGATGTTTCGACCAAATCGTTGATCCAAACAAATCTTACACCAAATTCAGATAACCAACATACATAAACATGAAAATGCAAGAATTTACGAAAATGTTACGAGCAAGATCGACCTGGTCGAATTCGACCCAAATCGGTGAAAAATCGGAGAAATCAAAGGGATGACAAACCTTTTCTGACTTGATTCTTGGAACAACAACGACCAAATACTCTCAACTCAAGAACACAACAAAATAACAATGTATATATTGAATAAACTTCCGAAAATCCCTTTTTCTCTGAAAAATCCCTTCCAATGAAGAACAAATCATGGGGTATTTATAGGTGGATTCCCCAAGAATCGAGTTTGAATTTTGAATTAAAGGCAAAAATCTGAATTTGGAAGCGGATTTTAGGGTATGAGTTGGACGAAGTGATGGGAGGGGTGTGGGGGTGTCGGGGTTGGTGGCGGGAGTGGGTGGTGGCGAGGCGAGGTGGCCGTCGGGCATGGGGGTATGAGCGGCGGCTTGAGGTTGAAGGAGGGTAGGGTTTTGAAGTTTTTGGTTTTCGTTTTTGTTTGGGGGACGATTTGGGGAAATAAAGGGTTGGGCTGGTGGGTTCTGGGTCGGGTGAGGGCCGGTTCGGGTGTGGTAGGGGATTAAAAGGGGTAAGGGATTTGGGCTTGGGTGGACCTGCCTGGGTTTGGGGGAATTAAAGGGGTTGGGCGATGGGTTTAATTTAATTGGGGAGTGGGCTTGTGGTGTTGGGTTTAAGAAAAGGGGAGTTGGGCTTCGATTTTGGGATTTTTGTTTTGTGGGCTTGTGGGAATTTAATTTGGGGATTGGGCTTTGGACGAAAAATGGGTTTTAATTTAGGTTGGGTAGAAATTGTATTGGGTTAGGAATTGAAAAATATAAAAGGGGTTTAATATTAAAATATATTATATATATATATATATATATTTTGTAAAAGATGTGAATTATTTAAAATAACATAACGACGTGATAATAATAAAAATATAATATTTGCGAAATGCTTAATGCTTAATAAAAAGGGAAATGCAATGCAATTTTGCGAGAATAAAATAATATAAAATTTCGGATAACTTATGATTTTTTATAAAAATGCAAATGATATAAAATATGCGAATAATAATAATAATATGAAGATACACACATATATGCCTATATTTTAAAATTATTTTAAAAGTGTCAAAAATATTAAAAATTACGAATAAAATCATAAAAGATGGGACAAAATTGGGTGTCAACAGATGCCCCTCTTTGGACGGAGACGATGAAAGAGTTTTCGGCCAAAGAAAGTTGACTGAGTAGCCAATTTTGCCCTGATCCTCGGGACTGCATGGTAAGAAATAGAATCCCGAGGGGTATAGAAGTTGCAAAAAAAAAAGATGGTGCACATTCAAGAAACAATGCCCCAGTGTCGACTTAGGATGACACTGGTCGCAGACACGAGAAGTTAATGGGAAAGAGCGGATCGACGTTCGAAGTAGGTCGTTTGACCAAATTGCCTTTGTTCGCTGTGAGATATAGTTCCATGTTATGCTGAGAGCTCCCGCCGATTCGAATTCCTGTGGACCAGAGCTAAGATAAAAGTTAGTGTATAACAGTTGCATAAGATATGTATGTGAGAATATGACTTTGTAAGTTGAAATGATGTCGTTGCTTAACGTTGTGCAGATGATGGCATTGGCGGGCGCCTGTTTACACTTTAAAATAAAGTACCCGCATTAGAAGGTGGGCGCCTGTTTTTTTTTTTTTTTTTTTTTAAAATAAAATACCCGCATTAGGAGGTGGGCGCCTGGTTTAAAATAAAATACCCGCATTATGAGGTGGGCGCCTGACTGAAATTTAAATACCCGCATTAGGAGGTGGGCGCCTGACTGAAATTTAAATACCAGTTAGAGGTGGGCGCTGATCAAATTTAAATACCGCGTTAGGAGGTGGGCGCTGATCAAATTTAAATACCCGCAGAGGAGGTGGGCGCTGGTGAAATTTAAATACCGCGTTAGAAGGTGGGCGCTGATTTAAAACATACGCGTTAGAAGGTGGGCGCTGATTTAAAACATACCCGCGTTAGAAGGTGGGCGCTGATTTAAAACATACCGCGTTAGAAGGTGGGCGCTGATCAAATTTAAATACCGCGTTAGAAGGTGGGCGCTGATCAAATTTAAATACCCGCGTTAGGAGGTGGGCACTGATGAAATTTAAATACCCGCGTTAGAAGGTGGGCGCTGATTTAAAACATACCCGCGTTAGAAGGTGGGCGCTGATTTAAAACATACCCGCGTTAGAAGGTGGGTGCTGATTTAAAACATACCCGCGTTAGAAGGTGGGCGCTGACTGAAATTTAAATACCGCGTTAGGAGGTGGGCGCTGATCAAATTTAAATACCCGCGTTAGAAGGTGGGCGCTGATCAAATTTAAATACCGCGTTAGAAGGTGGGCGCTGATTTAAAACATACCCGCGTTAGAAGGTGGGTGCTGATTTAAAACATACCGCATTAGAAGGTGGGCGCTGATTTAAAACATACCGCGTTAGAAGGTGGGCGCTGGTGAAATTTAAATACCGCGTTAGGAGGTGGGCGCTGGTGAAATTTAAATACCGCGTTAGAAGGTGGGCGCTGATCAAATTTAAATACCGCGTTAGAAGGTGGGCGCTGATGAAATTTAAATACCCGTTAGAAGGTGGGCGCTGATCAAATTTAAATACCGCGTTAGAAGGTGGGCGCTGATTTAAAACATACCGCGTTAGAAGGTGGGCGCTGATTTAAAACATACCGCGTTAGAAGGTGGGCGCGATCAAATTTAAATACCGCGTTAGGAGGTGGGCGCTGATGAAATTTAAATACCCGTTAGAAGGTGGGCGCTGATTTAAAACATACCGCGTTAGAAGGTGGGTGCTGATTTAAAACATACCGCGTTAGAAGGTGGGCGCTGATTTAAAACATACCGCGTTAGAAGGTGGCGCTGATCAAATTTAAATACCCGCGTTAGGAGGTGGGCGCTGATCAAATTTAAATACCGCGTTAGAAGGTGGGCGCTGATGAAATTTAAATACCGCGTTAGAAAGGTGGGCGCTGATCAAATTTAAATACCGCGTTAGAAGGTGGGCGCTGATGAAATTTAAATACCGCGTTAGAAGGTGGGCGCTGATTTAAAACATACCGCGTTAGAAGGTGGGCGCTGATTTAAAACATACCGCGTTAGAAGGTGGGCGCTGATGAAATTTAAATACCCGCGTTAGGAGGTGGGCGCTGATGAAATTTAAATACCCGCGTTAGAAGGTGGGCGCTGATCAAATTTAAATACCGTATTAGAAGGTGGGCGCTGATTTAAAACATACCCGCGTTAGAAGGTGGGTGCACGATTTAAAACATACCCGCGTTAGAAGGTGGGCGCTGATTTAAAAGTAGTGTAAAGTGGGGCCTTATTGCCATGCCATGATAGTTAATGTGGGGACATAAGCGATGCAAAAGTTGAGTAGATGAGAATGCGACCCTGTAAGTCGAAATACCGTTCTTTCCGTGGACACAACACGGTTGGGAACATGTAGTTTAGCATGACGTCTTTGTACAATCTCCAAACAGAAAGTGATTCTTGTAGTGAGTTGCGATCACGGAGGCCCTTGCGAATCTGCTCATAAATGTTGCGACTTCCTCTTTGTTTCGACTGAAGAACACGTACTCAAATAAATTTATGAGTTTTGGGAGGGGGGAGTTGATTCGCGTTGACTTTGTAGCTTCGGTCTTGGTATTTGCATGTCCTGCTAATTCGGACCTGTAGCCCCTCTCTGGTTCCCCGTATTGGATAGCCATTACTGAAAACATTTGTTGAAACAATTTGTTTGTAACAAGTATGCATATCAGTAAAAAATTACGTTGAACTTTAATGAAAATGTTTGTTGAAAATAATTTGCTTGTAAGAAAGTATGCATATGTACAAATGTGCATCGAGCGGTGACACGCAATGAAACAAAACAAACGTCTTATCCAAAATTCTTCCGTCAAGACTTAGTTTGCCGATGGTTTTCCATGTTTATCGGCGTCCTCTGGCGATGATCCCTTGAAAATGCCCGATTGTCGATATATGAGAATGACGATCTTTTGAATGGACAACCGAAGTCTTGTGTAGATTTCTTGCCCGCCTCTATCGTGGTGATCGGATGGGTGCATTTTGCCTTTGTGAGATGAAGGAGAAAATATTTCCTAATGGTGGGACCGAAGCGATTTAGGTCAGCCACGTATCCCGAGGAGGGAATCGGTCATGGCGTAGTTCATTACAAGCAAAAGAGGATTGTAAGGATTTTCTAAAATGGGACCGGCCGATGTGGCCGCCTCGTATCCCGCCGAGGAATCAGTCATAACGTAGTTCATGTTACAAAGAAATGTGTTTCGGGAAATTTGCCATCTCGGAAAGCGGAACCCGACATGGGTTCTTTGCGTATCCCTTTGGGAGCGCAATTTTACAACACAAGAAATGCATTACACAAAAAATCCTAAATGTAGTATCTTTTCACTGCATCTGCGTTGATAGCTTTTGGCCATACTTCACCGTCCATTTCAGCTAGGATTAACGCTCCTCCAGTCAACACCGGTGAACCATATAAGGCCCTTGCCGATTAGGTGCGAATTTTCCTTTAGCTTCATTTTGGTGCGGGAATATTCGTTTTAGCACCAATTGCCCGGTTCGAAAGTCCTTGGTTTTACTTTCTGTTGAAAGCTTTGGCCATTCTGTTTTGATAAAGTTGTCCGTGGCGCATCATGCTCAATCGCTTTTCATCAATCAAAGATCAATTGTTCGTCTGATTCTCAGATCCATTTCGCCGTTCAATTTCGACTTCTTGGATAATTCTTAAAGATGGTATTTCCACTTCTGCTGGTAACACGACCTGCTCCATAGACCAATAGATACTGGCGTTGCCCGAGAAGTCCTGATCAGAGTGCGATATCCCAAAAGGGCAAAAGGCGGATGCTCATGCCGGTGCTTGTAATTATCAATCATCTTTCGTAGTATTCTTTTGATGTTTTTGTTGGTCGCCCTTGACTGCTCCGTTCATCCGAGGTCGATGCAGTGGAATTGCGGTGAGTGATCTTAAACTTCTCGCATATCTCATTCATCGACATCGTTGAGATTAGCCCCATTGTCTGTTATAATCGACTCGGGGATTCCAAATCGACAAATGATGTTATTGCGGACAAAATCAACTACCACTTTCTTTGTTACTGACTTGTGGGACGATGCTTCTACCCACTTTGTGAAATAGTCAATTGCCACTAGAATAAATCTGTGTCCATTTGATGCGGCAGGTTCAATAGGGCCAATGACATCCATGCCCCAAGCTGCGAATGGCCAAGGAGAGCTCGTCACATTGAGTTCGTTAGGGGGTACCTTGATTAGATCACCATGAATCTGACATCGATGGCATCTTTGCACGAAGTGGATGCAATCTGTTTCCATGGTCATCCAAAAGTATCCTGCTCTTAGAATCTTCTTTGCCAAAGTGAAGCCATTCATATGAGGCCCGCACGTGCCTCCGTGTATCTCTTCAACTAAACTGCTTGCCTCTCGAGCATCAACACATCTTAACAAACCGAGATCTGGAGTCCTCCGATAAAGGATTTCTCCGTTTAGGAAAAAATGGTTTGCTAACCTCCTAAGTGTCCTTTTTTGTATACTGGTTATGCCTTCTGGATATTCACCTATCTTGAGATATCTCTTAATGTCGTGGTACCAAGGCTTTCCATCCAACTCTCCATCTATGTTGAAACAATATGCCGGCTGATCCGATAAGCTCACCTTGATGGGATCAATGTAGTTCTTATCTGGATGTTGAATCATGGAGGACAGTGTTGCCAGAGCATCAGCGAACTCGTTTTGAGTTCGTGGGATATGCTTGAATTCTATCTTGCTGAATTTTTTGCATAATTCCTTCACGCAATGCAGGTAAGGAAGTATCTTCCCGTTCTTGGTCGCCCATTCGCCTTGTACCTGATGAATCAATAAGTCTGAATCACCTATAACCAGCAGTTCTTGAATGTTCATATCAACGGCCATTCTAAGTCCGAGTACACAAGCTTCATATTCCGCCATATTGTTGGTGCATGGAAATCGGAGTTTTGCGAATTGGGTAGTGTTGACTGATTCAAATCAAACTGCTCAATACCAACCCCTTTGAAGTTTGCAGCTCCGTCGAAGAACATTCTCCAACCCGGGTATTCTTCTGAGATGTCTTCTCCAACAAACAGTACCTCCTCGTCCGGAAAATAAGTCCGGAGAGGCATGTATTCTTCATCCACAGGATTTTCAGCAAGATGGTCGGCTAGTGCTTGTCCTTTGATAGCCTTTTGGGTGACATATATGATATCGAACTCACTTAGCAAGATTTGCCACTTTGCTAGCTTTCCAGTGGGCATGGGCTTCTGAAAGATGTATTTGAGCGGGTCCATCCTTGAGATGAGATAAGTGGTATATGCAGACAGATAATGTCTAAACTTTTGTGCAATCCACGTTAAGGCACAACAAGTGCGTTCCAGCAAAGTATACCGAGCTTCATACGGTGTGAACTTCTTGCTTAAGTAGTATATGGCCTGCTCCTTCTTTCCTGTTTCGTCATGTTGTCCCAGCACGCACCCAAATGCATTTTCTAACACAGACAGATATAACAGCAACGGCCTTCCGGGTTCTGGAGGCACCAAAACAGGTGGGTTAGACAAGTATTCTTTGATTCTATCGAAAGCTTGCTGGCAATCCGATGTCCACTTGGTAGCAGCGTCTTTCTTCAGTAGCTTGAATATTGGCTCACATATCACTGTTGATTGTGCTATGAACCTGCTGATGTAGTTGAGGCGACCAAGGAAACTCATTACGTCCTTTCGACTTTTTGGAGGAGGCAAGTCTTGAATAGCTTTTACCTTCGAGGGGTCCAATTCAATACCCCTTCTACTTACAATGAAACCCAACAGCTTCCCAGCAGGGACACCAAATGCGCACTTTATGGATTTAACCAGGTTATACCGCCTCGGTCGGTCAAAAACTTCTCTAAATCATTAAGTGATCTGAAGTCCTTCGCGACTTGATAATAACGTCATCTACGTAGACCTCTATTTCTTTGTGGATCATATCATGAAAAATGGTAGTCATGGCCCTCATGTATGTGGCACCTGCATTCTTGAGTCCGAACGGCATTACTCGATAACAGTATACCCCCCAAGGTGGAGTGAATGGTGTCTTCTCTGCAGCTTCCTCATCCATCAAGATTTGGTGGTAACCAAAGAAAGCAATCAACAAATGATTGTAACTCATGCTTTGCACGGTTGTCAATGAGTATGTGAATATTTGGAAGAGGGAAGTCATCCTTGAGTGGCCTTGTTGAGATCCCGATAATCCACGCACACTCGTATCTTTCCATCTTTCTTTGGCACAGGTACAATGTTGGCCAACCAAGTCGGGTATCTTGTGACCCGAATGACCTTTGCGTCGAATTGCTTGGACACCTCTTCCTTGACCCTTAAACTCAAATCAGGCTTGATTTTCCTTGGTTTTTGTTTCACCGGAGGGTAAGATGGATCGATAGGCAATCTATGCGAAACAATATCCGTGCTCAATCCTGGCATCTCGTCATAAGACCAAGCAAATACGTCGATATATTGCCTCAAAAGATCCGTCAGTTCTTTCCTTTGTGGGGCGTTCAGATGGACGCTGATTCTTGTTTCTCTCACATTTTCTGCATCCCCCAAATTTATTGCCTCAGTTTCTTCTAAATTTGGCTTTGGTTTATTCTCAAAATGTTCCAATTCCTCTGTCAATTCTTCTGGTTGCGAGTCTTCCTCATACTCTTCGAAGTCCTGTTCATCGTTTGGATTTTGTTTGTTTGTTTCATTACATGTCACATTCACATTATCGATGATTTATTAGTTTGCATCTTTGAAAGAAAAGAAAATTAGTAAACAAAACAAATTTTTAAATAGCAAAAAGAAATGTGGATTTGTCTTTTAAGCTTTCATAAGATGGACGCAAAACACATTAATGCATAGATCCGTTTGAAGCCTCAATTAGAATCGCATTGTTTCAAAAAGTACTAAGGTAATTTCTACCAAGCTTCCGGAGAAAGCAGGGCCGGGCACAGTCCAATTTTTCAAAATATCTCCATGTTCTGCATCCCAAATAGTTGGGCCTTCATCAAAATCATCCGAATTACATGGCATTCCATTTCTTCTTACGCAATAAAAGGCTTTTGAGTCCTTCATGAGGTCGTCTGCATCATCTTCATTTGACTCCTGGCGGCATATGCTTTGACAAATGACTGATTCAAGGGTGGGGACAGGCTTTGGCAAGGGAGTGTCCCTTTTCTTTCGGAGGTTGGTGATAAGACTTCTTTAGAAGTGGGTTTATATCCGAGACCGAAAGTATCCTTCTTCTTGAGCAAGTGAACAGGCTCCACCATACCTTCTAAATTCAATCCGAGGCCTCGGACCGGGCTTAAAGCCATTCTTCAACATTTCTGGGCCACCATTGTGAGGACCGGGGTAACTTCAATATTTCACTTTGGAGGCACATGCAATTTCTCGACATGGAAGACAGACCCATCCAGCGTATCTACGCTTTCAACAGCAGGGATCTGCCCTTCGGGACATATTGAATTGCTCCCTTCTCCGTGTACCACGACCTCGTGATGATCCCAAACGAACTTCAAACTCTGATGTAGGGTAGAAGGAACTGCACCAGCCACATGGATCCAAGGTCTTCCCATTAGTAGGTTATAGCTGGTAGATATGTCTAACACTTGGAATTCCACGACGAACTCCACGGGCCCTACTTGTAATGTCAAATCCATTTCTCCCATAACGCTCCTTTGGGCTCCATCAAAACCTTTAACTCTCAGATGACTTTCGCGAATCTTTCCAATGCTAATTCCCAAGGCTCGGAGAGTCGCCGCGGGACAAATATTGACGGCTGAGCCTCCATCAATCAATACCTTAGAAATGAATTTGTTCATGCACTTTACTGTTATGTTCAAAGCTTTGTTGTGGCACAAACCCTCAGGTGGCAATTCTTTATCATGGAAAGAGACTTTATGGGCCTCCAAGATCTGTCAGGCCAAAGGCGAGAGTTTCTACTTGTGGTCTCTCTCGATACATAAGCTTCTTTGAGTACTTCCAATAAAGCGCGTCCATGGTCCTGAGGAATTCATCAACAATGATAGCAAAGAAATCTGAGCGGTGTTTTCTTTAATTGCTCTACAACGGAATACTCCTTGGTTGGCATCTTCCTCCGTAACTCTTCTACTTGATCTCTGTTACAACCTTTTTGGATTGTCTGCAGGGCATAACATCGTCCGGATCTTGTCATACCAAATGACGACAACTTCTACAATTTGTTTCTCCTTCCCCCTGCTCCTTTCCCCAATCGAATAGCTCCAAGGGGCAGTTTTGGTATCGACATACGACGTCACTATCCGCGATTTCGGAGGAAGTACTTCCACTTCAAACGGTGCTCTTACCTGAACTGTAATTATAGGGGTGATCAAAGCCGATGATTCAATCCTTTCCTCTGTTCGGATCGGCACAATGGTCCCTTCCAAACTTTTTTCTTCATCAATGGTAATCATGTTTATATTGGCATTGTCATGATTTGGCAAAGGGTTGTTATTTACATTAGGGGGAGGTCCTTTCAGTTGGATAATTCCCTCTTTGATCAAAGCCTCGATCTTGTCTTTTAGGGCGAAACAAATTCCAGTGTCATGTCCGGCGATCCCTGAGTGGTACGCACAATGCTTAGTTTCATCATACGACCTGGGAATTGGATTGGGGATATGCCCTGGGATGGGTTGGAGTATTCCTGCGGTCCTCAATCTTTCGTATAGTTGGGCTAGAGGTTCGGCTAAAGGTGTATATGTCTTGAATGGCCTTCTTTCGAAATTTGCCCGAGTGCAGGAGTATTTGGTGGATGGTTTCTTCTTGAGGCGAATGTGTGGGTTGATCTTGTGGGGAATTTCTATAGGTAGGTGCTCGTGGTGGGCTATATATTGGTTGGGTATGATAGGCAGGGTAGGGAGTAGGCGAGTGTTGATAATAAATTTGAGGGCTTTGTGTGCTTTGGCTATAGTAGGAGGTGATGATTTTGGGTGCTTTGATTATAGTAGGGAGGTTGGGATGACGGGCTTTGGTAGGTTGGCATTTGGTTGGACCTATGTTCCTGGACCGCCATGACAGGACGCTCCATCCCTCCTCTTCTTGATTGCTCCCGAATGAGTCCGATGAATGGCCTTACTCGCCGCTGCAATCTTTGCTAAGTTCGTGATTCTCCTGTTTGATACCTTCTTCTATGAAATCTCCCATTCGACCACTTCAGAGAAATTCCGCCCAATGACGCTTATCATTTTTTCGTAATAAGTTGCATCCTTCATAGATTGCACAAAGAGCGTGGTCATTTCACTTTCCGCCATTGGGGTGAACTTTTCTTTGCTTCCGCCCTCCATCTCATGGCATATTCTCTGAAAGTCTCTGTAGATTTTTCTCCGGTTCATTAAATAAAATCTATCCAAGACTGTGTCGGTGTTAAACCTGAACTCGCCCACAAAATCCTGTGCCATTGTGCCCCGATTATGCCATTTTCGGGTCCTGGCTCGTGTACCGATCGGCGCTTCTCTGTTAAACTTCTTATGAACAACTTCATTATTATGGCCTGGTCCTTACCCACTCCAACCAACTTGTCACAATATGATCTCAAATGAGCGAGGATTTCCCTTTCCATCGAATAAATCAAATTTTGGCACCTTATACCCGATAGGCAACTGAACGTCGGGATGCATGCAGAGATCTTCATACTCGAGTCCTTCATGCCCCTTGCTGGTTTGAATGTTTTTAAATGCTTCTTTTAGGCTATGAATTTCCCTTGCCATACTTTCATCATTTCTAATCCTTGCTTGCCTTTCCATCTCTTCATATTGGTCTATCTCCTGATGATGTATGTTTGGTATGGTAGAAGTGGAAGGTTGGGCTTCCGCTGCATATACCGGTGGCACATACTGCTTGTTAGTGATGTGTGCCATTGGTATTTGTTGGGTTGCCTGGTAATTTAGTGTGGGAGGGATATTTTGGACAAGTGGGGTAGTTTGGGTAAGTGGAGCTGGATGTATATATGGAGTTGTGAAGGATGCTGGGTCATTTTGTAGCGGGTTTTGTTGTGGACTGGCCTGCGGGTTGATAGGATGTGGATTGGTACGTTGTGGGCTGGCGATTTGAGGATTGGTTCTGCTTGGTAAGGGATTTCGGGGAAGGTTCTGGGGGAATGATGGTTCGTGAGATGGAAAGGTGTGTGGAAGCGATTGCGCTGCCTCTTGTTCAGGCAGTGGAGTGTTGATGCTGATGGAAAGATTGGTAAGATTCCGGAGTCGTTCGATCTCAGTTTGCATAGTTGCCATTTGCTGCAGTAGTTGGGCGAGATATTCATCCGGGACGGAAGTATTTCTCCTTTCCGATGTCTCTGGTTCACCTCCCGGAAGAGCGACAAGTCCCAAACCGGTTTGTTCGGCTGCCCCTGAATCAGTCATTTTGTCGGATGATTGTGCCTTGGATCTCGTGAAGTAATGGTGTTCCGCCAGTTTCAATCAACGCGAATCAACTTTTGGAAAATAAAGCAGGCAAAATAAACCTTCTCTAAAAGATGAAACAAACCAAGTTAGTATGAGACGAATAATTATTGCTTTGAATAACATGTATAGAGTGGAAAACAGTAAACAAGTAGCAGACAAATTATATGAAAATTAAATGCGCGCCCTAATGTGCATGGGGCCTCCTTTATGCCGGAGGTGAGCTTAAACACAAAAATATGCAAGATACTGATAAATTGATCCAAGCCAAAGATTGTGATGCCTTTTGTCGGAAATAAAGGTTGACTTTTACTGAAATAATAATGCGTACAATAATAAAGCTGATAACATAAGATATTTATGCTTAGGTTCTAAATCTCGCTTTTGATCACCGAGATGAAGATGGGACCCTAACATTGCTGGGTCCGACTCCTGCGTCCTCTAGATATTGCACTATATTTTGCATTTGCTGCCACATCTCGGGGGTAACGACTGTGTCTCTGAGCCGGAAATTCCTTATCCAAATTGTCGTGCCGATATCTTCAAAACCTTGCTCGCCATCAGGACTATGGTCCGCACTATCGCAATCCTCTCGTAGCCACGCTTGATATTCGGGGTACCTCTGCTGACTACCTCCAATGTCTATTGTGTCAATATTGTTCCATTCATCAAGACTTGCCTAGCTCTGGGGACAATGAAATTCGCCCGAATGGAATTTCGTAAATCCTCATATTTGCCCTGAGGGGAATTATCTGCTCTTGTCCCAACTGGCGGAGTACGCGGAGTGGAGCGTAAGGTTGGAGGCCTTTCAACCCGATAAGCTCAATATAATAAAGCCTTTGCATCTTATGTAGGCTTTTTTGGCATTCGGGAGCAGTAGGTATTTCCATTGGATCTGCTCACAAAGTGCGGACGCCAAAACCCATACCAATCATTCATGCCGACAGCGATATGAACCGCTTGCTCGTCAGTAAAGGCGATGATTTTGTTCGACTCGCTGAAACATATGTCGACCATATTCGGGCGCTGATAGAAGTGTTCCATTGCCCACATCTGCAAAATAAGGTTGCAGCCTTCGAAGAAACCTGTTTCACCTCTTTTACATTTCCCTAAAGCCCGAAATATTTCTGCTAAGATCATAGGGGCCAAAGTGAGTTGTGCTCCGTTTGCTCCTTCGAAAAGTGCCCGTGCTACGGAACATATGCAGGTACTGATCTTTCCATACTCAAGCGGGAATATCAGAGACCCTAGAAAGGCGACAGTGAATGCAATGGGTCGTTTGGTCCGCCAATGATCGGGGGTGCAAGAAAATTCATTTTTGAATGTCTTGTAACTGTCTCGACAACCGTACCTCTCATAAAGATAATCCATTGAGACCCAGTTGTTTTCAAAGCATAGGAGTTTCTTAGTGTTCTTTAGCCCTAAGTAGCGGAGAAATTTCTTTCCGGATTGACAGTGCGGGATAATTTGTCCTCTACCCTGGTAGATCAAATTGGTGAAATAGTTGATTTCTTCCAAAGTAGGAGTCATCTCAAAATCTCCGAATCTGAAGACAACCCGATCCGGATCCCAAAAATGGATCAGTGCTCTGACCAAATGTTGATCGGGGAAGATGTCGAACAACGAAACGAGGCAACCTAATCTTCTCCTAATTGCCATTTGGCTGCCAAGGTCAAAGTTTGTCCACCATATTTTCAGTTTGTTCGGAATCCCACTCACCATCCTGACTTGCGGCACAGACTCCATCTATAACAAAATAAATAAAAAAAAAAATAAAAAATAAAAAATAAATATACATTTTCCGATTTTTGGCATACTGTTTAGGCTTGGATCCGTCCATCAATATCCTGCTACACATAATATGCTGATTGGTCGTTGGGTTGTGAGACCCGTCGACAATTTGGTGGTTTTTCTTATTTGTGAAGTTGATGCCAAGGATCAACCCACCTAAGATGTATGCATGCATGACTTAAAAATAAAGGGTGGTATAGCTCTATCTTAAATTTTCTAAGATTTGGCTGACTAGACACAAGGTTCCCGAGCGGACTACTCGAGTGAGAAGGCTCTGGCCACCAGATGGTCCGGTCACTCCGCGCATACGCCAACTCTCCTAAATTTTGGTAGATTGAAAGAAATTTATGGTGCGTAAAACACACCTCGCGTGTAGTGTGTGATAGTGTCAATTTTCCAGAGTGGAAGAAATATGAACGAAATGCCAATTTAAGGAAAGCAGTAAGACAATATAGCAATTAAAGCAGTTTATGCAAAAATCTCATACATAAAACACATCAAAGCACTAAATCAAAATAAATAAATAAAAAAGTAAAGCAATAATTAATCCGAACTTGCTGTGGTTTAAGAACCTGATGCTCCCCAGTGGAGTCGCCATGCTGTACGCGCCCATTTTCGACCTTGCTCGGGTCAAAGCGGAGCACGGACGTATGGGGTGATTCCTGGGTAAAAAGGGTTGAGGAGTCGCCACCTAATTATTTTTACGGTGAATTAGGACACCTAAATATTTAAACTAAGTCTTTGCAGTTGTAAGCTCCAATTTTAAGGTCTGCGAAACTAGTGAGATCCTAGGTAAGGGTTCTTTATTATCCTAAAGGGAAGGGGTTAGGCATCCTTTAAGATCCGCTAACTTGCGGTTATCCGGTAAAACTCAGATTAATTATTGCTAGAAAAATACATGTTTTACAAGTATAATAAATAAAAAGATGTTTTGCAAATATGATGCATTTTATATAAGTAAATATGATGCATTTTATACAAATACGTATTCGGATGACATAAAAGAAAGATACATGTAAAGTTTTTTAGAAAAACATGCATTTGTGACAATAAATTCTTTATAATGCCAAAGAAGCGAATCTTTCAAAAATCAACAAGTTGCAAAAATAATAATAAAAAGATAAGCTTATTTTGTACAATTTAATTGAAGCAAATAAAGATGACAAGAGTTGTTTTAAAATTTTGAATAAGCGTGACGAGCCTAAAATAAATAAACTAGCGAAGGATTTCTAAGTTTGCGAGCCTACAAATAAATAAGCTAGCGACGGGTTTCAAATCTTAAACTAACCTATGAATAAATCCTAAGTTTGCCTATTCTAAGCATTTCAATAATTACATAAGTGCGATAAATAATATTACAATACAAAGCGAAATAAAAGTGAATTAAAGAAAGAAATAAATAAACTCCGGGAATATTTGTCGTTATTTACTTTAATCCTGCAAGTCGTTAAGAACAAACGGTTAGAAACATTTAAACACAAATAACTTCATATCCGTATTCAAAACAAAGGAATGTTTTGATCGCGGAGGGCTCAGAACTTAAATTTTGAAAAGAACATTCCAATCACGTCGTGGCTGCAAACATATGACTAATATAGTTTATTTTTGATTGCCTCGCCTACTAAACGTGTTGGTCTCTCGGGTGGAATAAAAGATCACTATAATCACGTCGTGGCTGCGAATATATATAACTTGTTGGTTATTTTAGTCACCTCGCCTACTAAACATGTTGATCTCGGATAAAAGGTTTAAGTCTTCATCCTTGCCCGAAGTTATATTTCCGTCTTTGCAATCGTAGGCCTCAAAATCGACGGATATTTTTCATCGGCGATGTAGTATCGTGTTCAAATCGGTAAAATAAAATTGGAAACGATGGCAGCGGTAATGCGTGACGAAGCGATGGCGGTAGCGGTATCGATACTTGATAGCGATGCGCGATGCGATGGCGGTGCGATAACGATGCATAGCGATGGCGATGCGATGGCGATGATGCGATGTGATAGCGATGGCGATGCGATGGCGATGGCGATGGCGATGGCGGTAGCGATAGCGATAACGATAGCGATGGCGATGGCGATGGCGGTAACGATGGCGATAAGTGAGCGATGGCGATGGCGATGGCGGTAGCGATGGCGATAACGATGCGATGCGATGGCGATGGCGGTAACGATGGCGATAAGTAGCGATGCGATGGCGATGAGCGAAACAGTTTCCGAAAATGACGCGGTGTCTAGTTTTAAAACAAGAAAGCGATGAGAACGGTAATTTTAATGTCAAACAGAGAACTCAAATAAAGCAAGGTTGGAGAAATGCGGTGTCTAGTTTAAAACAAGAAAATGATAAAGCAAGAAACCGTAATCTGCAGCGGGAGTAAATCAAACAGAAAAACAAATACCGAACAGACGCGATATTTATTCGAAACAAGAAAAACAAGAATATGAAACCGGAAGCGTCTCCAGAAGATGGGACGCAATATTGGTTTGGATCAACAAGACAACAAAGGGAATGCGGTATTAATTCAATCAATAACATAATAATAGTGCCAAGGAAACAGACAAGAGTGATTTAAAATACCCGACCCGAAGTTCTCAAATTTGAAATATTCGAATCCGGTCACTCGACTGGGTCGTTGATTCAAACCCAAATCGATTTCAAAGACCAATTTCAGATAACCAAGAACAAGAATATGAAATGCAAGAATTTCGAGAATGTTGCCCAAACCGTCGACCAGGCCGTCGATGACCGACCAATTGGAGTTTCAACCGGAATCAAACAATTTTGTCAATTTCAGATAACCAAAGATAACAACAAAGAAGAATGTAGGAAAATTGGAAAAATCTAAACCGTCGACCGACCGGTCGATGACCCGACCAATTGTATGTTCAACCCGAAGTCAAATAATTTCCTCAATTTCAGATAACCAATGATAACAAACAAGAATGTAAGAAAATTGGAAAAATCTAAACTGGTCGATCTGACCGTCGATGACCCGACCAAATCGGTGATCCGAAACAAATCTTACACCAAATTCAGATAACCAACATACATAAACATGAAAATGCAAGAATTACTAAATGTTACCCGAACAAGGTCGACCGGAGGTCGACCCGACCCGAAATCAGTGAAAAAAATCAGAGAAATCAAAGGGGATGACAAACCTTTTCGGACTTGATTCTTGGAACAACAACGAAGCCAAATACTCTCAACTCAAGAACACAACAAAATAACAATGTATATATTGAATAAACTTCCGAAAATCCCTTTTTTCTCTGAAAAATCCCTTCCAATGAAGAACAAATCATGGGGTATTTATAGGTGGATTCCCCCCCAAGAATCGAGTTTGAATTTTGAATTAAAGGCAAAAAATCTGAATTTGGAAGCGGATTTTAGGGGTATGAGTTGGACGAAGTGATGGGAGGGGTGTGGGGGTGTCAGGGTTGGTGGCAGGGAGTGGGTGGTGGCAGGGGGCGAGGTGACCGGTCGGGCATGGGGGTATGGGGCGTGGCGGCTTGAGGTTGAAGGAGGGTAGGGTTTTGAAGTTTTTTTGGTTTTCGTTTTTTTGTTTGGGGACGATTTGGGGAAATAAAGGGGTTGGGCTGGTGGGTTACTGGGTCGGGTGAGGCCGGTTCGGGTGTGGGTAGGGGATTAAAGGGTAAGGGATTTGGGCTTGGGTTTGGACCTGGTTCTGGGTTTGGGGGAATTAAAGGGGTTGGGCGATGGGTTTAATTTAATTGGGGAGTGGGCTTGTGGTGTTGGGTTTAAGAAAAGGGGAGTTGGGCTTGATTTTGGGATTTTTGTTTTGTGGGTTGTGGGAATTTAATTTGGGGGATTGGGCTTTGGACGAAAAATGGGTTTTAATTTAGGTTGGGTAGAAATTGTATTGGGTTAGGAATTGAAAAATATAAAAGGGGTTTAATATTAAAATATATTATATATATATATATATATATATTTTGTAAAAGATGTGAATTATTTAAAATAAAATAACGACGTGATAATAATAAAAAATATAATATTTGCGAAATGCTTAATGCTTAATAAAAAGGGAAATGCAATGCAATTTTGCGAGAATAAAATAATATAAAATTTCGGATAACTTATGATTTTTTTATAAAAATGCAAACGATATAAAATATGCGAATAATAATAATAATATGAAGATACACACATATATGCCTATATTTTAAAATTATTTTAAAAGTGTCAAAAATATTAAAGATTACGAATAAAATCATAAAAGATGGGACAAAATTGGGTGTCAACAGTAATTTCATGAACTTTAAGATGGTTGACAGTAAGTCAATTATTGCCCAGGTCAGTAAACTTTTACTCATTGTTAATCATCTTAAAGATGCTGGAATTGACCTTGTATTTTCATTCATCGTTGGAGTTATTATTTCTCGTCTTCCCCCTTCTTGGAATGATTACAAGAAGAAACTTAAGCATGATGAAACTGACTATGACTTAGAAGGTTTACAGTGTCATCTTCGTATTGAAGAAGATGCTCGTAAACGAGAGATTAAGGATAGTCAGCAAAATGAAAATCATTCTAAGATTAATAGTGTGGAAGAATAAAAAAAATTGAATTTTTTGAAATCTAAGATTAATACTCGGTTTAAGAAGAAATATCCCAACAAGAAAGATAAAAGAAAGGGAAATTGCTACTTCTGTAAGAAATTCGGCCACTTGCTCGTGACTGTCGTCAACGAAAGAAACAAATGAAAAATGAAGTGAATGTGGTCGATGACAAAAGCAAGCTTATCGATGTAGTGCAAGTGGCCAACACTGTTGCAGATCATGATAGTGGATGGTGGTACGATACTGGTGCAACCATTCATATCTGTAAAGATTTCTATCTTTTCAAGACATACGAACCGGTTAGTAGAGAAGGAAACGAAGTTACTTCAGCGAATAACCAAAGCAGCAAAGTGGTTGGCAAAGGCACTGTTGATCTCCCGTTTACTTCGGGAAAGATTGTTACTCTTACTAATGTTTTACATGTCCCTGACATTTGTAAAAACCTTATTTCTGGAGTTCTTGTTAACAAGGTTGGATTCAAGGTTACGTATGAGTCTGATAAGTTTGTATTGTCCAAGAACGGAATATTTATTGGACAATGATACTCTTGTAATGGGATGGTTAAGCTTAATTTAATAAATAATGGTTCTACTTATATTGTTGAGTCTGTTGATTTATGGCATGCTAGATTAGGACATGTGAATTATGGTCCTACTCACAATAATGCTATTTTAGTTTCTACTAAAGATATCGAACCTAGAAAAAGTAAGAGAGCAAGAATAGAGAAAAAATATCCAGATTTTATACAATATCTTGTAGAGGGTAATAACAATGAAGTTCTTAACATTACCAAGTATGATATGCATGCTGATGATGATCCTAAAACTTATTCTGAAGCTATGAGTTCTAGAGATGCTAATTTCTGGAAAGACGCTATCAATGACAAAAAGCATTCACTTTTGTCTAACGAAACTTGAGTGCTATCTGATTTATCTCATGGTGCTAAACCTATAGGATGCAAATGGATATTCAAGAGAAAATTGAATGCTAATGGTACAATTGATAAGTTTAAAGCCAGATTGGCTGCTAAAGGTTATAAACAAAAACATGGAATTGATTACTTTTATACATATGCTCTTATTACTCGCATCACATCTATTCGTTGTTTGATAGCACTTGCCTCTATTCACAAGCTAGTTATACATCAAATGGATGTCAAAATTTCTTTTCTAAATGGTGATTTAGAAGAAGAAATATATATGGAACAACCTGAAGGTTTCATAGTACCAGGCCAAGAGAAGAAAGTTTGCAAGTTAGTGAAATTCCTCTATGGTTTGAAGCAAGCTCCCATGCAATGGCATGAGAAGTTTGACAAAGCAGCTTTGACATATAGTTTTGTTGTTAATGATGCTGATAAATGTATCTATAGTAAACATGATAAATCTGGATGTAATTCTCTATTTGTATGTTGATGATATCCTTATTTTTGGGTCTGACATATCTTGTGTGGAAGAAACTAAGATTTTTTTAGTTCTAACTTTGATATGAAAGATGTAGGAGAGGCTGATGTGATCTTAGGAATTAAAATCCTAAGAAAGTGAGATGAGTTGGCTTTAACCCAATCTCATTATATTGGGAAATTTCTCAAAAAGTATAGTCATTTCAATGACAAACCAGCCCCCACTCCTTTAGACCCTAGTATTAGATTAATGAAGAATACTAGAAAGAATCATGGACAATTTGAGTATTCTAGTAATATCGGAAGTCTTATGTATGCTATGCATTGCACGAGACCAGATATAGCCCAAGTGGTGAGAGTGCTATGTCGTTTCTCAAGTAACCTAGGAGTTGAACATTGGAAAGCAATTTCAAGAGTGTTGTCTTACTTGAAAGGAACCATAGATTATGGTTTACATTTCCAGGGTTATCCCGTTGTATTGGAAGGATACAACGATGCAAACTGGAACAGTGTAGAATCCAAGTCCAAGTCTACTACTGGATGGATATTTACATTAGGTGATGTTGTTGTGTCTTGAGGTTCCAAGAAGTAGACTTGTATTTCTGATTCAACAATGTTGTCAGAATTAATTGCACTGACAGATGCATGTAAGGAGCAAGAATGGCTTAAAAACTTACTTATAGAGATTCCATTATGGAAAAAGTCAACTCCAGCAGTCTTGATAAACTGTGATAATCAGGCTACAATCTATAATGTCTCAAACAAGACTTATAATGGAAAGTCAAGACATGCAAGTCTTAGACATCAAATAATAAGACAATTACTCAAGAGAAGAGTAGTTGCAGTTAACTATATTAAAACAAAGAAGAACTTGGCAGACCCATTTACTAAGAGTCTACCAAAGGCAGTGGTTTCAATAAAGTGTAAGGAAATGGGACTAAGGTCTGTGAAAGAAGGTTGATCACCGGTTAACAGAAATCCAACCTATGTTTTGAAAAAGATAAACAAGGTTCAATGGGTATCAACAAGTTACGAGAGTGATTATGGTACACTAAGTCAAAACTTTCCATTTCTGTATTAGTGTAGTGATTCTGCATGATTGAGGATGGATGGAAATCCTTAATAAGTCTATGTTTGTTTACATGTGTATCGCAGAAACACCTTAGAGACTTACATATACGAATATGGAAATCATGTTGTTTCCTATGAGAATAAGACCGTTCTCTAAAGAATACTCATGAATCCAGGATATAAGCACATGGCCATTAACGTGCTAAGATACAGAACACGCAATTCTCTGAATTCAATATGTGTGGAAATTCCGGTTTTATCACAATGGTTACTTGGTTCAAGACTAGTTCACCATAGAACCTTGATAAGGCTTTGAATTTCTTACACCAAGTGAAGGTTCAAATCCAAAAGATATCTAATCATTTATGTATTGATTTCTACAATGATGCTTTGTCTCAACTTTGTTTAAACTATGTTGGCTTGATCCCACTCGGGTACGTAGGCAGTCACATGAGTGATACAGTCGTTCATGTTCTGAAAGATTTTACTTTATTTTATGTTTTTTTTATTTTGAAAAATAGAGGGAGAATGTTGGATATTTTCAGCAAAATCAAAAGCCATCATTTATGTGATGCCTCTTCAAATTTAGAGGGAATTTGTTAACATAATTCATATTTATTTTAAATTTGAACAGACGCAACCTTTCTCAATAGCCACCGTTGATGCCTCTTGGAGGTGTCTGTTGGTGATGAAAAGGCATCACCAATGGATGCGAAATCTCTATAAGTAGTAAAGATGTTTTCTCATTAAAAAATAGATATGAAAAAGAATCAAAACTTCTGATGAAAAAAAATCAAAACTTCTGTTGAAAAAAAATCAAAACTTCTGTTGAAAAGAATCAAAACTTTTGTGAAAAGAATCAAAACTTCTATTGAAAAGAATCAAAACTTCTGTTTTCTTTTCTTCCCTAAGCATCATCAGAAACTTCATACTGTGTATTCTTAGTTGGATCAAGAGAGTACAAACTTTGAATTCAACATCGTTGTTAGGGTTCATTGTATCCTGAAGGCAATATTTCTGAGACCTATTGTACTCACCAATTTATTGGGAAGGGTCGAAATAATTGTCTAAAAGAATTTGCATAAGAGCCTTGAAGCCAGAGAACAACAATTCGATGTCTGTGTTTCATCCTGTTAGTACCATATTTTACGACAGTTTATTCTTTTACTACCGCAAATGACCATTTAGAAAGAAAAAAAACTTGAACTATAAAAAAGGAACCCCCATACACCACCCCACCATTATAAAAAAATTAAAAAACGTGCAGCTCCATCCACCATATCAACCAGAGGTTCAATGTCATAATTTTTTTAATGTCTAGATAGAAGAAAATTAAAGTGTTGGCCGTTGTTGGTTTAATATTCAAGCATATACATGTCTTTAAGCAAACTGATGTCCCACCTTCAACTTCTAACCGTAAAAAGCTTGAAAAAAAAAAAGTTCTCGGTGGACTAAACTTCCGTTATGCGCAGGGTCCGGGGAAGGGCCGGACCTCAAAGGTCTATTGTATGGAGCCTTACCTCACGTTTCATTTGATTGAGCACAGAATTTAAGAATTTAAAGAGAACTTTTAAATCTTCTGATCTTATGCATAAGATACTAAAATTACCTTTTGAATCTTGTGAGTTTAATCATGTTATATTATTTATGTTTAATTATGTTATATTATTTCTTTAATTAAGGGAGTGTTATTAAAATTAAAATGAGAATGTAATAAATTAATTTTCTACTAAATATAAAAAGATATATTCTTTTAACAACCAAAAAAAGTAATTAAGACACGTAAATTGAAACCAAGGGAAGAATATAGAAACAAAGAGTTGGCCTTTATGGTTTAAGATCAAGCACATACATCTCTTCAAGCAAACTAATGCCCCACCTTCAACTTAATAACACAAAGAAAAAAACTTGCAAAAGTGAAAAAATAGCAGTACTGTAATTTTGATTTTTTTTTTTATTTTCTCATTCAATGTCCGATATCTGAGCCTCGACTAATTTGAATTTGCGTCAGAAAATTCTGAGAATAAAGCGCTCTGTACCAAAGGCGTTATGCAGAAGGATCGTGACTTTGTGAGTCATTGAAGGTAGTCAATTGTTGCATGCCATGGAACCACAAGTCCCAAAAACTTAGAATTTCTTTTTTACTAATTTCTTCATCTAGCACAAACATGATATGGAGATGGAGATTCAAGAGCTGCAATCCTTTTTTGTTGCTTTAAATCCTTATAGAACTTCTTAATAAACTCTTCAGCATCTTTATCAACTTGTGAATTATAATTCTCCTCTGAATCTTTTAAAGGAAATGGTGAATCAGTCACTCTTAATTGTCTCACATTATTTGGACTTTTTCCAAATCCAGGTAATGCCAAAGGTGAAGCAGCAACTTCATAGTTTGTAGTTGTAGTATTCAACATTTCAAATACTTTTTGCACAACAGCAATTTCCTCCGATTTGTACCGATGATTTCGCCTACGTTTGTTGGCAAAATAAAGAGGAAAAACAGGACTATTGCTGCAGCTGAACTCATACTCGTGACGTGTGATGAATGACATAGCAACGTCGTTGTTGGATTTACAAGTGAAGGAAGACGATGAATAGTGAGGGTGTAACATGAGGTTGCTAATGGCCTTACCGGCTATTTTCCCTCTTTTTAACATGTCTTGAAGAGCAATTTGTATGCTCTTTGACATGCCTTTCCTCAACATGTAGAACACAATTCTCACTATGTTCCACAATTTTTTTGCCACGAATTGAGGTGCACTCGACTCGATTTTCATTATTATCTAGGCAAAATTGAACGTAATAATATAAGTCTATCTGATTGTGAAACCTACTAATTTATAGGAGAGGGAGAAAACCTAAGATTCAAGTTAAAAATAACCAAAGTGGATGAAGACAGACTTAAGTTAAAATTCTGCTAGTGAACATAATGTGAAACCGACCGATTTCTAGGAGAGGAAGAGAAAGAGAAGAGGAAGAGGAGATGGAGAGAGATGTGTTTGTTTGGTTGTGAAGAGAAAAGGATTAAAGAGGTATATATATGTAGGAATGTAAAATGAAGGTGAGAGGCCACAAAGGCCACCACTGCATAAGTCGCCATCCGTCCTATTCTTTATTCTCAAGAGAATCCCCCACCCGAACCATTCTTAAGACCACCAAGCTCTCTCGAATGAAGTTGGAGTTTCCTATGGAAAAGGCAAAATTTCCTATGCTTAAAGAGTTTGTGGCTTTAGCCCGCTTCTTGTTAAAATATTTTTTTAATAATACTGGTTTTGCTTACTTTGTTTGGATTTGTGTTTTGTTTTGAGCCGATGGTCTCTCGGAAACAATCGCTTTACCTACCAAGATAGAGGCAAGGTCTTTCTACACTCTACCCTCCCCAGAACCCATATTATGGGATTTGACTGGGTATGTTTTGGAGAAAAAAATATTAGTATTGCACTCTCTTTCAATGATAGTGAGTGGGTTAAAATAATATTTTTAAAAGACAAAAAGGTCGTAAACTGATTAAATTAAATCAGTCCAAGATATGCGGCAAGTTCTCCAGAAATTAGGGGTATCTTCCTACTCCCTTCATCCCTTTTGGGAAACATTATTTTTTCGAGGAATAACACATTTGATCCTTCGTTTATTGATAAATTTTATTTTTGATCCTTACGATTTATAATTTTACATTTTTAATTTTCAATTAATTAAAAGGTATTGGCTGGTCACTTCATGTTGAAAATATATTATGTTTGACTATTTAAATAACTATATAATCACCGTCAAATATAAAGTAATAATACAAAAACATAAGCCATGAATAATTAAATTATAAGCAAAAGGACCACAAGTGCACAATGCAACTAATTTCAAAGCTTGATGTGCTTGAAACAAAAAGATTTAATATGTTTAGTCATAAGTCATAAGAATTAAAATTATAATTAACAATAATCAAGGGACAAAAAATGCTATTGACCCCAATTTCGGTTATAATGCAAATAGTGTCTCTTTTTTCTTCCTTTGATTTCTTGACTTTATGTATGCCATAAAGAGAGTATGTTGCATATTTAGTGCAATTTTATTTTATTTTTTTACTAAAAAATGACTTTGCATATTTTCTTTCGGAGAAATAAAAAGAAGTGACTGTATGGGAAACACACACATGTAACTTTATTTTCCTCTGCACCAATTTATTTATTTTTTAAAACTTTCCTCGACGCAACTTGTATATAGTTGGGAAAATAGGAATGTCCAATTCGAATTTTATTAGTCTTTGAAAATTAATTTGTCCATGTACATTAAATTCGATGTTACTTATTGCATCTTAATGTTTAAAATAGACAAATGAACCCCAATTGTTTAGATTAATTCTAGATGATCACTTAATCATAATAAGTTAATATACTTTAATGTAAACACTTGTTACAGGTAAGCTATAAATTATATATATATAAATTCAAATATTTGCATATTTTGCTCAGAAACAGTTCTAAAAATAAATTATTGGACAGGATCAAATCGTAAAATTGAATCAATGGTAGACTTTCTTTTGCCTGCCTAATTAGAGAAGTGGGTCAGAAACATTCATGTGTGAAATTGTGGTGGAAACTTCTTTAATTGGACTTCTTTTGTAACATTAATTATTTAGAAGTTGTTTAAAATATTACTAGAAGCTGTCTTCCAGCTTCAAGGACATTTAAAATAAATAAAGAGCTGAAGTGATTATTAAAGAATTAGGCATAGAATATGACTTGAAGACAAAATGATTAGTATTGGCCTATTGGGTCAAAATGATTAGTATTGGCTTGTAAGAAATTAAATCATCATTTTTCCTTTCGTTTCTCGAGAAATGTATTCTCAAGTTGTTAGAAAACATGCTTTACGTTTTTCATTTTTTAATTAAGAAACAATGTTGTTCGAAACTTCGAATCACATCAGGGTGGCCAACGGGCCGAGGCGGGGTGGGTGGGGGCAGGCTTGGCGGGATCGGGGCGGGACGGGATGGGGGGGTGGGTCGGGATCGGTACACGGCGGGACTGGCGGGATTCGCCAAGTAAATTAATGTTTGAACTTTCCTTCTTTTTTTTGCACTTAATTTTAAAAATAACATATATATATATATATATATATATATATATATATATATATATATATATATATATATATAAACAACTCAATAATTGAACAAGATAGTGTAATAAAAATATCCAATATTGTTTTTGTGCCTCTTATATTATTTACTAGAAATGTAATTTTTTTGTAATACAAATACAATTGTCAAAATTGCAACTTTGTGTTGTTCAAAAGTTGCAAATGACATAATAAAATTGCAATTAAATAAATTACATTTTGAAAAAAACTTGTTCTAGTTTCTTTATAATTTCCTGTGGTTCTTCGGTTGTAATTGATATTTATTGGTCAAATTGCTCCACGTCGCTTCCACCACCTTCGGATAAGATGTTGTTGTAGTTTTCGTCTTCTTCTTCGTTGATCTCCGGTTGACCGCACCTTCTCCGCTTCGCTCATATCCAATCTCTGAATAATACAACAATCTCCAAGTTGTCTTCGGCTAATGAGTGTATGTGCTCTCCTATTTGATATCTGCCGGCAGAAAAAATGCTTTCAGACGTTGTTGATGACGTTTGAATGTTCAAAACATCTCGGGCCATCATTGAAAGTGTCGGAAAGGACTTCTCATTCCCTCTCCAGTATTTCAGCAAGTCTTCACGTCCTTCTTCATTGACAACTGCTTGGTACGGTATACTACCCTGCAAAACAAAAACATCAAACTCGCTAATTTGGTTAGTAGTGTTACCACCGCACATTTTATTTCTGAGGCTTTCAATACTAGCCGCAGAAACGTCATGTCTTTTATAAGGTTGTATTGAAGAAGAAGGTATGAAAGCCGGTTGGTTGCTAACACTTTCTTGTTGGTAATACTTATATTTTTTTTTTGCATTCGTCTTCTATGCTAGACAACACTTCTTCTTTATTTAGTTTAAAGAGGTGGTGGGTCATTTAGATTTTTGGGAGTTGGAGGTGGTAGTACTGCTATACAATCATAAATAGTTTCAATAAGTGATTTACATCCGTCTATTTTAATAGCCATATTTAATACATCACCAATAATTTAAATAGTGGGAATAGGAATAAAACATTTTTTTATTTTGATAAACATATTTTTAATAACTGCCTTATAATCTGGTTTTTCCATATATTCATTAAGTAATAAAAATATTAGAGCTATATAAAACAACATAGTTGAAATAGTAAGATAATATATACCGGAAAATTCTTTTGTTGCTTGAAAAAATTTCTCTAAAAATACAATAAGTTCAAAAAAAAATTCCCAATTGCTATCTACAATCATATCAGTTGGATATTAATTATGGGCGTTAAAATTATTAGTCATAAGCAACAAGTAGTTGCTCGTACAAAGAATTCCACCTAGTGTGTACTTCTTCGGGAATTTTTCTATAAGGTAGTTGGCAATCGTCACAAGTTTTTTTATAATCTTTTTTTCGTTGTATTCTATATATTTTTAAAAATATAGTTTATAACAAATTGTATTTTACTAAGAATGCCTTCAAAAAGTGATAGACCATCCTTTACAACTAAATTATATATATGGCACACACATTTTATATGAAAATGATTTGGAAAAGATGGAGTTAAACTATTTTTTAAAATTGTAATAGCATAATTATTAGAAGAAGCGTTATCTAATGTAATAGTCATAATTTTATCAGTTATTCCGTAATAATCGCACACTTGATAAATATTTTCTGCAATAAAAGTACCGATTAGCCTATCATCTATATATCTATACGCTAATATTTGTTTTTGCATAGACCATTTATAATCTATCCAATGACAAATTACCGTTAAATAATCAAGGCTGTTAGTACTACGGCCTATATCAGAAGTGATAGCCACTTTGCCATTAAAATGATATAATGAATAACGTAAATATTGTTGATATTCATGTGCAAATTTAAATACATCTCTCTTAACAGTTGATCTAGAAAAACCGACAAAAGTATGATTATACATTTCTCTAATGTAACGAATAAAACCAGGAGATGAAGGAAATGAAAAAGGCAAACCATCCACATCAACTAATTTTGCTATTGCTTCCCTATCTATATGTTTATTGTAATCCTGGCCTATAATTCCCCCCGTCGTGGGGTTAATTTGACCATGTACTTGGTCCGGGACAGTATGTGAACCTTGTTCCGATGGAGAGGGCGTTTGCGCACCCGGTTTTTCAGCCTTGTATTGGGCAAACCTAGCTGGGTGATCCCTTTCTATGTGTCTCATTAAACCCCCTGTCCCACCCTAACCTTTTTTAGTTTTAAATTTAAAAACATCTTTACAAATTTTACATCTAGCTACTTGATTGTCTATGTCTCTGTCAAAAAAAATTCATGCATCTGATTTTAATGGTCGTTTTGCTGGACCTCGTCTCATACTAGGGGGAATATGAGGCATTCCAGTTGGATGTGCACTAGTGGGTGTGTCATCTAGATTAGTCGGTGTGTCATCTAGATCATCTTCTAAATTAAAGTCTTGTTTAGTTCCAAAAAATATCTCCTTGTCTAAATCTAATGGTATTGGAGGAAAATGTTCAATATCAACAAAATCATCTTATGTAGGAATAGGATCCTGTCTAGGAATAAGATGACTAGAAGAAGTACCCCGACCCTTATTACCCCTACTAGAAGAAGCCTTACCCTTACCCTTAAACATACATGTAATTCATTTCATTTTAATTATGCTAATAAATAGTTAAAGATAATGAAATTAAGTGCGCTAAATAAAATAAAGAAACAATAATAATTTAATGAAGGAACGAATGTACCAAACGCCGACGTATAATCGAGAGGTTGAAAATTGAAACTTTGTTTGATGGAAGATCCTCAAGCTAGTTGCCACCTTCACTCCCAAATGAATAAATAAAATTGAATATTTAGTAGACAATGTAGACTTGTAGAGAGATTAGATAGATTGTAGGAAGATTTGTGAGAAATATGAAGAGAACATGAGGTATTTATAGTTGAAAAATTAGGTTAAAGTGTAAATATAATAACATAGGGGTTAAAAATAAATATTAAGGGGATAAGGGGGTTGGGGGAGGCCAAAAATGACCGTTGCACAACAGCCAAAATATAAAATGGTCGTTGGTGGAACAGTTATTTTATGCAAAGGGGAGGGATCGGGGCAGGACCGGGATTGGGGTGGGCCGGGTCCGAGCGGGACAAGGCCATGTCTCATCCCGGTACCGTAATTTTTTTTTTACATATCGGGATCGGGGCGGGACCGACCCGACCCGGCCCACTGGCCACAGATCATAGTACGGATGTCTTCAAGTTTATGTTTTATAGTGGAGTAAATGTTTATTTGTTAGTGGAGTTTAAAAAGCATTTCATGTAGGTCATATAAAAAAAGTTGTGGCAATTAATAAGTGTAACGTGATAATTAAGTTGTGTAAGTTACTTTTCATTTTTAAATACACAATTTAGTTACTAATTTAATTCTTTTTGTATTTGACTTTTTATTCGAGGAGTGAGATGCTTTCGTACAATAATATGAAAAGGAAAAGAGCACATTATTGGTGATTAAAAAAAGGAGCACCTTAAATGTTCCCCAAAGTTTAAACCATGTATATTCTTATTATCCACTTTTAAATTTATCAAGGTGTAATTTCCTCTTCTTCTTTTTTTAATATAACTGCGTAAATGAAAGACAAAAATATTTGAATAATTAGTTGGTATTGCATAAATGACTGATTAATTCTATTGTTTTCTTTTTTGCTATTTAGAAGGGTTTATAAATTTTTACTCAACCATTGATCAAATTAATCAGGAAAATATCTTAATCAATTCATATATTAATTAAACTAAAAAAAGTTCAGGATAACTATTTTTTAATAATATGGGACGGATGGAGTAATTAAGAGGAATATGGAAAGAACTTTAAATCCATGTTACTCCCTCATGTTTAAAAAGAGTGTCCACTTAATCGATATATTTGATTATTTACCAATGTATTCGTTGACTCTTGGTTGATATATTTTTAGCTAGTCGGATCAAATGGGACGGATTAATAAAATAGTTAAAATGTGTATCTTTTTATTTCTTAAAAATTGACTTTCAATAAAAATTTCATGTCAAACAAAATTTAATGACACAATCACTTAAATATGTTGGGTGATTTTCTAAGTAAAATACTAATATAGTTGAGTAAATTTTGGGTTAAAAAACAAAATTGAGTGAATTATTCTTAGTTGAGTGACTTTTGAGTTAAAAAATAAAATTGAGTGATTTTCTGAGTAAACTACTCTTAATTAAGTGACTATCTGAGATATTTATCTATGTATAGACTATCAGAACTTAAACCAAGAAATAAAAAGAGATCGTGGAGAAAAATCTGTAATAGACTATTAGAACTTAAACCAATAATAAGAAGAGATCATGGAGAAAAATCTGTGTTTCCCCATAATGAATAAAATATTAAGGAGCAAATAAGGAAAAGTGAATGATAATTAGGTACATCTTTTCGTTGTGGTTTCTTTTTCTTTAGTATTACTTTTGCTCTTTTCTTTTGCCATCGTGGTCTGATCTTGACCCTTTCCTGAAAAATATAACTGGGCCATATTCCAAAAAAAAAAAAAGTTTAGATAAACAAATTAAAAATATCAGAATTTGAAATCTTTATATTAATGGATACGCCGAATGTGGAAAAATATTACTGTACTAATCTTCTTGTTGATATGAATGGCAAGCAGACCCTTGGCCTAACCATACCTTGTTTTATGTAATGGTCGGAAAAAAATTAAGTTATGTGCACTGACAGTATATAGATTCTACACTATCAGGTAGGAACGAAGCTAGTGGGCGTAAGTAGAGGCAAATTCAGGATTTAAGTTTTTTATGAGTTTAATTATTAAGATTATTCGTATTGAATTCATTGTATTTTTAAATTTATAGGTTCAAATCTACTATATTTATTATAAGTAACACATAAATTTGTCCTTCCATCGAAAGTATTAGGTTCAGATGAATCAGTGCCGCAAACGCTGCACGACTGCATCCGTCTCTGCACGTATGGGTTCATCCAAGTCCCTCTTTGCGAGAAAAAATACACTATATATACAAAGTCAATTTTTTTTAATGTATTTATAGTAAATGTTGAATCCCTTGACTTATTCATTTTTATATTTCGAATTCCTTAGTGAAAATTCTAACCTCATAACTGCTATATATATCAGGATAAGTTAACCTATAATAACTAGTAATTTTTCGGACAAGCCTAATAAGTAACATGAAAAATAGAGCAGTATCTTACTACATTAAGTCAAATTGCACTGAAATTACAAATTTCGTTGCAGTGAGATATATAACTTAAATCTGAAAGGAAATAGTAAGTTTTTGTGCATGATAGTCACTAGAAGTTGTAATTAGATAAGGGTGACATGCACAATAAACATTTAATTGTCTTACTTATACTATGGGCTATCAGGTCAACAAAACCTACCACTAGTTTCCTCCTTCTATTAATTTTCTTAATGAACATATCTTCTAGTTGTCTTTAAGGTTAATATTTTAATTAACTCATGAAGCTCCAAAGACTCAGAAACAAAGTGTCTTCGTTGCTGCATTAGGTTCCATTAATAAACTCAGCCACTAGCCTTGAGAATTGAGTGGTTTGTTAAACTAATTAATCATTAAACTACTAAATGTACCTATATATTAATCAAATAAAATTATGGAGTATTTTAATTTTAATTTTAATTTTAATTAATAGGATCACTTTCGTCATGAAATTGTGAAGAAATTAAAGAAAGGTACTTGATGTTAACCTCCCAATAATTCATGTTAGAGAATTTGTTTTGTGGCTTTTGCTTTAGTGAGGAGCAAAGTATTTATGTTTTGTTTAATTAACTCATGTACATTACGTGATTGGTCTGGTTTGAACTTTATACTGTGGATTTTTTTTTGGGATAGAATGATATTGTTTTTTGGATATACTAAAGATCCTAAGTTTTGTCATCAATCTAACAGATATTTATTTTTTAGTAGTACTAAAATAATGTCATCAGCTTAACAAGATATTTATTTTTGGTAATACTAAAATATACTACATTAGCACCAAAAAGAAGAAAAAGTAGATACTATATTAGCAAGAGCTAAGCTACGGATAAACTATTTTCTATGCCATTAGTGTTGGATATATACTATTAATCATGTGTATTTAATAGTATGTATTCTAATGGTAGCTATGGTTTAGAGTTTTAAGTGATATTGTTGAGATTTATACTATTAATCATGTGTTTAGATAGAGTAATATTTATCCTTCCCTTTACTTGTTTTAGTGAGATAGTGTTTGTACTTTAAGAATACAACAATAACAACAACAACAACAACAACAACAACATATTCAGTGAAATCTCACAACGTGGAGTCTGGAGAGGGTAAAATGTACGCAGACGTTGCCCCTGGTAGAAAACATGTATCCGAGAGACCCTCGGCGCAAGAGACTATTTATACTTTAAAAATATACTAAATATAGATTTTTCTTTTTACTTGTTTACTTTTGTAAATAGAGAGATATTTTTTTAAAAAAAAATTACCGTTATCATTAAGCAATCATTTTCCAAGTTAATAAAGCACTAATAGATAAATTTCTATGTTTGAAGTACCCAAAATACAAATTGACAGAATGATGTGGTATATACCCTCTCCACTTCATACCTTATTTTTTATACACTTGTCGCCACTTATTTCTTGACGATTTTTCTTCCCCCACAGAGAGAATTTTAAAAAGAAAGAGAAGAAAATAAAGGAGTAGTCCATTAAGAAAGAGTTTATTAATTATAAAGATATTTAGGGATCTGAATTAAAATATTATTGGTGGTCAGTGACAAAAGACATGTTATTTTCAGGTCGTATTCTTTGTTCTCCCAAAGTTCTTGGCAAACCCCTTCTCCCTTAATGCCTTCTTTTCACCAATATTCAACAACTTGCATTCATAGGCCACACGAAATAAAATGCAGAATGAACAAATAATACAACATTGATGTTGAGTTTCTTTAATAATTGTGCGATTATTATGGGTGTGGTGTGTTAGTATGGAATCCTTCGCCTCAATCAGATGTCTAGAGTTCGAATCCAGGAATTTAAAACTTCTGGTGGTAGCAAGCAATTTCTCCTTTAATATGTCTTACCCAACACAAATCTGAACTAGTTTTACACGGCACAAATCTGAATTAGTCGATCAATGAGTTTCTAACTAAAAAACAGCCAAGCAATTGAATTTTTTTTTTGTGTCATTTGCATCCCAATTCAATAAAGTGCCAATTTTGGGCCTTCTCATGTAGAGCCTAGCTCAGCTTTGAGTAGTAGAAAGAGCCCAACACAGAAATCTTTTTCTGATGCTTTGCTTACTATAATTGTCACTTCTACCCCAATCACAAGAAATTGCTTTAACAGAAGTACATTTAGTTTATTTGTCAACAATTGGTGTATCTTTGAAGTTAAGAATTTTATCCATATGCTGTTTACGTCACATCAATAAATACAAGATGTGTTTCCTTCATACATAAGTTTGAGTGATAAAATTTTAACTTCTAATTAACATGTAAGCTTAAATTATTTGGTTTGATGTATACATTTGGTGCGGAAAGCATAAGAATATTAGGTGCAAACCTAGTGAAAAATTCATCGCTACAACAACAACAACAACATATCCAGTGAAATCTCACAACGTGCGGTCTGGGGAGGGTAGAGTGTACACATACCTTACCTCTAACTTGGTAGGTGAGCGACTATTTCCGGGAGACCCTCGGCTCAAGACAAAGCATAATCACAATCAAGCAAGCATTACAAAGCAAGAGAAACGGTCAGAGATAAAACAAATTAAGATGTATGAACATGCTGATAACAAAATCGAATACGCCATGGTAACGCATTCTGACAAAAGAAAGCAGTAGCTAACGCAGATAAATAATATAAACAAAGTACACTAGGGAACAAATAGTAGCAGAAATCAAACTACGGGGACTATAAAGCAATATTGCGCCTATAAGTGTGATGGGCTAATCAGACCTGCAATAATAACACTACAATTATCATTTTGTGAGCATAAGTAGGACTACGCTCGACTACCTACTACCCTTCTACCCTAATCCGTGTCCTCCACAACCCCTATCTAAGGTCATGTCCTCAGTAAGTTGCACATGTGTCATATCCCGTCTAATCACCTCTCCCCAATACTTCTTCGGCCTACCTCTACCTCTTTTGAACCCATCCATAGCCAACCTCCGCACTGGGGCATTTGTGTCTCTCCTCTACACATGCCCGAACCATCTCAACCTCGCTTCCCGTATATTATCCTCCACCGAGGCCACTCCCACTCTATCCCCGATATCATCATTTCTAATCATATCTCTCCTTGTATGCCCACACATCCATCTCAGCATCTTCATCTCCGCAACTTTTATCTTTTGGATGTGCGAAGTCTTGACTGGCCAATACTCCGCCCCATACAACACAGTCGGTCTAACCACCGCCCTATAAAACTTGCCTTTAAGTTTTTGTGGCACTTTTTTGTCGCATAAAACTCCAGATGTGAGCCTCCATTTCATCCATCCTGCCCTAATACGATGTGTGATATCATCATCAATCTCTCTATTCCCTTGAATAATAGACCCGAGGTACTTGAAGCTTCCTTTCTTTGGAATGACCTGAGTCACAAGCCTCGCCTTCACGTCTGTCTCAGGGTCACTCCCATTGCTGAACTTGCACTCCAAATATTTTGTCTTGGTCCTACTCAATCCGAACCATTTAGACTATAGAGTCTGTCTCCAAACCTCCCGCTTGGCGTTCACTCTTCTACGAGTCTCATCAATCAGGACTATGTCTTCTGCGAATAACATACACCATGGCACCTCCACTTGGATTTGTCGCGTCATTCCATCCATCACCAAGGCAAATAGGAATGAGCTAAGAGCTGATCCCTGGTGCAGCCCCATCATCACTGGAAAGTGCTCCGATTCTCCTCCTACTGTCCGTACCCTAGTCTTGGCTCTATCATACATATCTTTGATCGCCCTAGTGTATGCCACATGTACACCTCTAACCTACAAACATCTCCATAGAACCTCCCTAGGGACTTTTTCGTCTGCCTTCTCGAGGTTGATGAAAACCATATGTAAGTTTCTCTTCCTCTCCCTATACTGCTCTACCAACCTCTTAATTAGATGAATGACTTCAATAGTCGAACGCCCCGACATGAATCCAAACTGGTTCTCGGAAATAGACATGCCTCTCCTCACCCTCATCTCCACGACCCTTTCTCAAACTTTCATAGTATGGTTTAGCAGTTTGATACCCCTATAGTTTTTGCAACTCTGGATATCACATTTGTTCTTGTACAACGGGATCATTGTACTCCACCTCCATTCTTTGGGCATTATTGTCGTCTTAAAAATGACGTTAAACAGCTCAGTCAGCCACTTTAAACCTGTCATATCTACACTCTTCCAAAATTCAACTGGAATCTCGTCATGCCCGGTCGCTCTTCCCATGCGCATCATGCGAACAACACCCTTAACCTCCTCAACCTTAATGCTTCTACAATACCCAAAATTCCTATACCTACCAGATTGCTCCAGATCTCCCAGCACGATGTCACTATCTCTTTTTTCGTTCAAGAGTTTATAAAAGTAAGACTGCCACCTCTGTCTAATATGTGCATCCTCCACCAGTACTTTTCCGTCCTCGTCCTTGATGCACCTCACGTGATCCAAGTTACATGCCCTCTTCTCCTTCGCCTTGGCTAGTCTGTACAACTTCATATCCCCATCTTTCTCCTATAATTCCACATGCATGCATTCAAAAGCCATCGTTTTCACTGCCGTAACGCAAGTTTTGCCTTCTTCCTCGCCATCTTATACAGTTCTTTATTCGTCCACTTCTCCACCTCATCCTTGCTTTCTACCAATTTCGCATACGTCAATTTCTTCGCTTCCACCTTCTCTTGAACTACACCAGTCCCCTCGATGTCTACCACGGCTACCCTTCGAGACCCCAAGCACTTCTCTAGCTACCTCTTAAATGCAACTGGTCGTCTTATACCATATACCGGTCGCATACCCACTACTCCCCAAGCCTCCTTGGCCATCAACCTCTCCCCATCTCCTTTGCACTAGTCATGGTTAAACTCCCCCATTTGATTCTTAACCTGTCATCCACAACCCTCTTCTTCTTCTCCATCATGATTTCTAAATCCATCACCAAAAGCTTATGTCGGGTTGTAAGATCCTCCTTCGGAATGACCTTGTAGTCTTTACAAAAACATTTGTCAACCTTCCTAAGGAGCAAAAGTCTATCTAAGTCTTAGCCACCGAACTACGAAAAGTCACCAAGTGCTCATCCTTTAGGAACCTCGAATTGGCTATCACCACCCTAAAATCTCTAGCGAACTCCAAAAGTGAGACGCCACCCCCATTCTTGTCCCCGAGGCCAAAGCCTCCATGCACGTCGTCATAACCCCCCGGAAGTGACCCGATATGTCCATTGAAATCCCCTCCTATAAATAACTTCTTAGTGGGTGGTATACCACCCACCACCTCGTCCAATTCCTCCAAAAAAATGCCTCTTCTCCTTCTCGCCCAAACCTGTTTGTGGCGCGTAAGCACTAATAATGTTCATAGTGAACCCTCAAACTACCAACTTAATCGCCATCATCCTGTCATTGACCCTCATAACCTCTACCACTTGATTCCTTAGCTCGATGTCTACTAAAATTCCTACCCCATTCCTATACCTTGACCTACCCGAGAACCATAACTTATACCCGTCTACATCCTTAGCCTTAGGTCCTACCCATTTGGTCTCCTGGACACAGGCTATATTAATCCTCCCCTTCTTAAAAATCTTAACTAGCTCTATGGACTTTTCCGTTAAAGTCCCAATTTTCCAAGATCCTATTCTCAGCCTAGCCTCCTCCTTATCCCACTTACCCCCTACCCCCCGTCCCCGATCGAGAACATGACCCTAGTCTACCATCAGTTACCAAAGGGACTAAAGCAAATATAAAATAATTGACTACTCAAATGTTTACCCTAAAACCAGAAGGGATCCAAGTGCAAGCACAAGTTAACAAGAATCTAGAGGCAGGTAAAACCACTACGCCAATAATGCTATAACTAAAGACAAGAAGGGTAAATTCAAGAACATAAAGTCACGAATCAATACAGTGAAACAACAAAATTTAACAATACAGGTAATGACAAAGAATGGATACATGCAACCAGAGGTACCAATTCCAATTGAATCGAACCTGTTTGCCGGCGAAAATCATTGTTCACAGGTACTGAAAGTACTGTTCACTTGAGTTTTCACTAAAAAGGTCGAGTACCTGTGTAGATCGAGGAGAAAAATAAGAACAAAAGAAAGAAAAGAGAAGAAAGAAGTATCTGAATTGTCAAAGAATCAATAAGGGCAACTAGAGGTACCAACTCTAGTTGGGTAGAACCTGTTCTCTGCCTGGAAAATATTGTTCACTGTCGGAGTACTATTCACTATCGGAGTTGTTGTTCGAGCTGGCATCGGAATAGCTTAGTAACCTGGCCGCTGATTCGAGTGGCAGAAGAAGAAAAAAATGTCACCGAAAAAGAGAAGATGAAGTAGAAAAGAAAAGATGCCGGAAAAAGTCATCGGCGTAGTAATCTGGCGGCGTTACCTGGTCGCCGGCCGGAGTAGGTTACCTGGTCACAGAGGTGGTTACCATCGGGGAAGGGGGTGGAGATCTGATTTGTTACCGTTGTGTTGGGGAGAGAGAGTATTTTCTGTATTTCAGGGAGAAGACATTAGGGTTGCTTTTGTGTTGTGATATACAAAATGTTTGGTTTATATCAAGCCCTCTTAGGCTTATTGAGATCTTTATGGATGTACACCTCTTGTTCTTGATTTTCGAGGCCTTTACAGATGTTCTTTTAGTTATATTAGCCCTTTTTCACAGGAAATCAGTAAAATATAACAATGAGGTTGGAAAATAAATCATATGAGATCCTTGTAGGATCGTTTTTCTGTTCAAATTGTAAATGTTCATAAAAGATCACTTCTTGTTCATAACTCAACATATTATGTAACAACTTTTTTCTCAAAACTCTCTGCATCACCAATTTACTTTGATACCTAAATAATGTTTTAAGTATTCAACTAAATGTACATTTGTTTGATCATTCCATAGTGCTTTTCTGTTTACTTATCACATGTTAAAGCTGACACATTTTATCAATTCAAGCTATGCATTTCTTGTTTGGGCAGTTTCAAAGAAGATAGGTATTCCTTGTTCCTTAAACTAAAAGGTCTAGGTAGTGTGAACCAACTGCTTTGTCATGTTATAATTGATCCTACTTGCATTTGAAATATCACATTTCTAAGAACTTCTGTTTATATAGCATCTTTATAGCTTGTTTGGGCAAACTTATGGTAAGCCAAAAGTGCTTATTTTAGAGAGTTGAGGTATTCGACCAGGCTTTTAGAGAAAAAAAAAACGCATTTTTGAGTAGCAGATGAAGCTATTTTTCAGAAGCTGAAATAAGCAGATTTCGAAAGCTTGGCGAAACATGCTTAGTCTCAACTTACATTCATTAAGTTGAAGTTATTAGAGAAGTTGAAAATCCCTGCTTGATTTTCATTCAGATATTTGTCATTGTTAAAAATCATGAACATTAGTACCTCAGCTAGTAGCCGGAGCCAGAGAGTTAATGAAGCTAAAACTAAAGAAGTTTTTCAGTTTATATTTGTGATAGTTGTTTGCATCTGGTTACTGTATCAGATTCAAAACTCCCACAATGGTGAGCGAATCAGAAGTAAGCTCGTCGATGAGCATGGTGCTCACTCTTTGGGACAAAAAGGTAGTTCACAGTGGTTAACTGTTCAAGGTGATTCTCAACATGAAAATACAGACATTATGAAATCTGAACATGTCGTAAGTAGGGTTGAAGAAGAACTACAGGCCAACGAAACAGAACTTGAAAATTTTGGTAATGAAGTGCATACCTTCGATGATGAGAATGGAATTCCAGAAGATGTTCGTGATATGAAATACATGACGAATGAGTTAATTGATGAGCTTAAGACCAATCCACACCCGGAAGTAACAACAAGTCTGGATGGTGAAAGATTCAGAGGCAGATCCAGGATTTAAAATTTGACGTATTCAATATTTAGGTACTTGTGGGTTCAAAGTTCACTATTTTTTGAAATTTTAATGATTTTTCTCATGTATATCTATACACCATATCGAAAATATTGTGTTCAGTTGAACCCGTTGATTGTATGCTCCATCCGCTACGGGTGGAAGTGCAGATGCAAGCATGCTACCTGAGAGATCAGAAACTAAAGTCTGAATGAGAATGAGTTCAAACAAGTTTATGAGGAAACCAAGTTTAGTTCATAAGACTTTGGCAAATTATAGCAGATATTGATACTGAAACTGGTCTATAAAATTTGTTAAAGCAGCTAATTTACACTAACTATTTTGTTCAAGATAATGGAAAGACTTTTCGTTCTTTTAACTTGGCATGTGGATAGAAATTACTGGAACTTGTGCCATAAAATTTCCCAAGAAATAGGAATATGTTCCAGAACAAACAATTGAAGCAACCATGGGATTTCAGTGTATAAACAGAAATTACTACAGCTGCAGACATTAGGAAATGCAATTAGCAATGACAAAATTTCTTTATGTGAATTAGCTTTGGAAGTTGCTCATTGTGTCTGCACCAGGTTTCTGCAACATTTGTTTATACAGATCAATATGTTCAAGCTCTTGTTTAAGAGATATAAACCTATTTTTAATATGATAATTGAAAAATCTCAATAGCCAGTGGCGCACGATTCAAAATTTGACAGAAAAAGGGCCCATACCTCTACCCCTTCTCTAGTTAAATACCAAACTTTTATTCGCGCCAGATTCGTACCCATGACAGTGAATGGAAAAATTAAGGCCAAACCCATTCACTGTCATGGTTTAAATCAAACATGGTTTAAAGCGAAAAGTGTCTAAATTGCACAGTCGGATCTTACCTCAGGTGTCTAAATGAAAGGTTTAGTTGAGGTGTTCAAGTGAAAAATCTTGACGACCACAAGGGTTGTCGATAGGTTTGGCCAAAAATTAATGTACTCGAAAAAATATCAATGTTTCTTCAAGCCGTAATTGCGTTCTGAAAGGATGAATCACTGGCTTATTTGTACACATGAATCTCAATATACAGAATTAACTAGGACAATTTTTAAAGATCATTTCTACAATTGAACTACTATTCCGTTTGATTAACTCCATTTACTCGGTGAAGATGTATTGCCGACACTTGAATTGTACCTTGATTTGTATTATCAAACTCTGGTTAAGATATTTAAAGTAACTCAGTCAGGGATTATGGCCCATGATACAAAGACACCTTGTGATGATTATTGTGCAAAGAGCAAGTCCCCTGCAGTAAAAGATTAAGAGAAAGCAAAGGCTTTGCACCAGAAAACACAAACGCAAAAATTTCCCAGAAATTCCACATCCAACTGGGTCAAAATCACTTAACTTAATTAAACGATGTGCCATCATCTTCCATATCTAGTAAAACAACTGTTTCAAGGCAAAAAACACGCAAAACAATAATAGAGTTACAGTAGCCTGAAGATTAGATAGGCATGACTTCCAACAATTTTAAAGCTCAAGTTTCAAGATTGGAGATACGTTACAACAGCATGAAGTAAAGAGTAGTCGAATAATTTTCATGCTAACGCAACCCAACAGCACAATGCAGACACATAAAGGCCAGGACACTGGCAGTGCAAGATAATTCAACGCCCTTTGTCGAAAGCAATACGAGTTCTGCTTGATGTTTCATAGCCATCTCGGGTGGAGCCAGCACTGGCCTTCATGGTGCCTCCACTACCAACATTTGACATGGCTTTCTTCCCCTTCTTAACCTCTGTCAAGAACTGGTCTAAACCAAATGGATCAGCTTCCTCAACTTCCTGCTCAAATTGCACAGGCCCATCTCTTGTACCAGCCCTCTCAGATGTTCCAGCAAATGCCTTGTCAGGCTTAAAGCGCTCTGTCTTCATGATCTTGTCCAGTTGCTCATCTGCACCTCCGTACATTTCAGCATCAGCATCTTTCTTCGGTCTGTATAGAGTAGAAAGAGTGGGCTGAGCGGTAAATAGCCCCTTGTCATAGACGTTGTAGGCATCATCAACGGCAAATCCAGAATCCATCCCTTTCTCCTGGTTGAACAATCTCTGATCATACATGACCTCTCCTCTTGATGTGCCAGTAGAAGCCATCCCAAGAGCCACTTTTTCACTGACATCACGGTCTCTATCTCTGGTGATCTTACTCTTCTTACCCATTGCAGCATCTTTTGCCTCCAATCTCCTCTCCCTCTCCCTCTCCCGACGCCGCTCCTCACGTATCTTCTCTCTCTCTAATCGTGCTTCCCTTTGCTCCCTTGACTCTTTGGGTAAATCTCTGGCACGTTCATAATCCACACTCATATCATCAACATTCCTGATGTCCCTCTCAGAATGCACAGGTGCAGTAGCTGGAGGTGCCACGCCAGTTCTCTCTGATCTTGCCTTGCGGGCCAACTCCCGAAGTTCCATCTCTTTCTTCTCCTTTTCTTTCATCATCATCTCTTTCTGAACCTTGGACCGCATTGCAACCGCTTCTCTGGCTTTCTGTTCTGCAACATACAGAGCCTCTGATAGTTTTGCAAAATTATCATTAATCTGGACTTCTTGAAGTCCCCTGCCATCAGCAGCAAGACGCTTATCAAGTGGGATTGTGTAACCTTTGGGGTTCTTCCAGTTTGATATACAAGGCGGAATCTTCCAATCCTGCTGGTCCTTCACTGTAACAGGACGAGGAGGAGAATGCATAACAGGCACAGGTGGAGAACCAGAGGCCCTAGGGACTCTCTTGTGTTTGAACTTCGGTGGATCCAAAGGGTCCACGGGCATCTCTACCATCCTAATAATCCTCTCCTTTGCACCAGAGTTGAAGGCTGCCGCTTGCTGGGAAGGCTTGTACTTAATAAACTTGGACTCTTGAGATTGTGTGGGAACATTTTTGGGCTGTGCAGCACTCAACCGCACATTTACAATCTTCTCAAGTGCTGCCTTAGTCTCCTCCATTGTCTCATCAATTACTTTCTGCTTCTCATCCTGATCCATCTCTTCGTCATCCTCATCATCCTTCACAAACTTCGGGATAAGATCTTTATGCTGAGAATAAACAATTTTCTTCGCATTCTCGCCCTGCTTCACAATTGCATCATATCTCACTTCACCGTGCTCGTCCACTGTAACAGGCAAATTCTTACCCCCAGGTTTCCAGTCTTTCTTTCTGCCCATATCAAGTGAATATTGTGCATAATGGATTTCAGGGAATGCTCCTCCATCCCCAAAATCCTCGAGCTTGGATGGCCTAAAGCCAGCCCGTTTTAGATAAGGGGGTACCGGATTTGCCTTGATTATTGCAGATTTCTCTGCCTCAGTTGCACTGTACCTATTCTTGAACCATGGGTCACTTGTATGGTCATAGACTAAACTGGTAGTTGACTTTGCTGCTGGGAGAAGCTCCTTGAGAGACGCCATGCTGAAAACCCCAGATTTAAAATTCCTCCACCCACTGTATACACAGAGAAGACAGGTACAGACCAATATATCAACCATGTCTCAATGAACTTTAATATATGCTGCTGATAAACATAACCAGCTAAATGCAAAGATCAATATCAACCGTATAAAAAAGCGTTAATTACTTAATTATCAAGGCTCTAACGTATTAACCTAAACTCAACACCAGTGTCGATGGATCAATTGGAATATATAGAGCTTATGTTAATCATTTAGTTGATTGTTGAAATCTCAAATTAGTTGTTTGAAATAATCAGGGAAACAGACTTGCAATGCCTTTAAACTGATAGCTTCAACTATAACTGTTAAAACCCACAAAGCCTTGGTAAAGATTCCATCTTTTACGGCCTCACTCCCTTTCCCCTTTCGTTGCAAAAGTAGTTTCTAGACATTGATTCATATTACTATATCACATAAGCAGCAAACCGAATATCTATCACCAACTAGCAAAGAATCAGATTTGAGGATTTTAGTTATGAACCAGGAGTGAACAAAGCACAACGATCCAATTCACGTTTGGTATTTTACTAAACAATTGAAGAAAAAAAAATAGGGTTTCGGACTGTTAGGGAATAATACAGGGAGAGAAAACAGGTGCTCGATTTCTAGACATTGATTCATATTATTGCATCACATAACAAGTAACACAAAGTATATTAACAAGCAATTGTAGCATCTACTGCTCTATTAATTTTGCAGAGGCTTTTTACTCACATATTAACAAGCAATCATGCATTCCATCGCTGTCATTTTTTATGTATATGGGTACAATTATCTCCACTCTCAATGTGCCTATGATACAAAGTACTATACGAAAGCAGATTTAAGGATTTTCTGTACGCAACGACAGTAGATACAAATCATACGATCCAATTCGCAACTCCTATTTTACATAACAATTAAAGAAACAAAATATTAGGTTTTGGCCTACTGAAAGATGGATAGGGAAAAATATATGGAGAGAAAAAAGGTGCTTACAACTCTATTTCTAGACATTGATTCATATTATTACCTCACATAGCAAGTAACAACAATCAATACTAACAAGAAATACCATCTATTGCACTATTTGATTTAGCACCTTTTAATTTGAGTTAATGGTCAAAAACACACCGAAACTATCATTTTTTCGCGAGTTTCACACCCTAACTATCAATTATTCACTTCTCCTACATGAACTATCAACACATGTGTATTAAAACACACCTCAACTCTCAGTTATTTCCTTTTCCTACCTGAACTATCAACACATGTTTATTAAAACACACCTCAACTATAAGTTGTTCCCTTTTCCTACATGAACTATCAACGTCTGTGTATTAAAACACACCTCAACTATCAACTATTCCCTTTTCCTACCTGATATTATTTAGGGTTTTTAGGTAGGAAAAAGGGAACAACGGATAATTAAGGATATTTGGGTATAAAACTAGCGAAAAAACGGTAGTTCAGGTGTGTTTTTAACCATTATCTCTTTTAATTTCTCGAGTTTATAATTATTCTCAGGGTTTTTCCTCACATATTAACAAGCAAAAATACAAAGTACTACACATAACACAAATCATAAGATCCAGCTAAAAACTCCTATTTTACAAAATAAATTAAGAGAAAAAAAGAAACTAGGGTTTCGGACTTAGATACAAAGCATAAGATCCAACTAACAACTTCTAATTTACAGATCAATTGAAGAAAAAAAGGAGAACAAAAAGGTGCTTACAACTCGATTTGTCAGCCGTTAGTTCGCCGGAGCGTGGACTAAACGCGCCAAAGAAGACGTCGGAATTTGGGGCGGGCAATATTAATCGATAGCAATTGGGATTTTTTCTCCTTTTTGGACACGTCGGTCTGTTTTTGCCGTGCTTATCTTTTCCTTTTTATATAGCCCAAAAATACGTAGGGCGAAAATCATTAATAAGGAAAAGCTTTGGTTTTTCCTAAATATATATGCTATTGGATTCTTTTTCTTGTTGCAAAAATAAAGGGGGAATTCCATCAATTTTGCGAGCATTTTATTAGTAGTTGATTAAATTGAAATGAAGTGTATAATTGAAAAAAATAAAATAAGTTAAAAGAGGGTCCATGATAATGAAGCATAGAGATCTTAATGTCCTAACATGTATAACTCTTCATATTAGATAATTAATTATTCATTGGAAAATTATTTGGAGAGAAAAAAAATATCGGATCAAGCAAATTACGAATAAACTAAAAGTATATTGCTTTACTGAATCAAGTTACAATCCAACAATAATATATATATATATATATTCATCATGCATACTATACATATAATATCTATAACAATTGACAGTATAAGCTTGTATTTCAATATTATTTAAATTAAGAGAATTTTTTTATACTATAAATATCAACTACAACAACAATATACACAGTAAAATTCACAACGTGGGGTCTGGAGAGGGTAAAATGTATACTGACTTTACCTCCACCTTGGTAGATAGAGCGGTTGTTTTCGGGAGACCCTCGGCTCAACACAAAGCATAATCAGGCAAAACAAGCAAAACAAAACAAAGTGTGAGAAACGGTCAGACTTAGACGAGAAATTAAAGCATTGTGAACATGCAGATAGTAAAATCAAATACGCAATGGTAGAGCATACTAACAACAGTAAGCATAGCTAACACAACTAAATAAGATAAATAAATTACACTAAATAACACATAGCAGCATGAATCAAACTACAGGGTACTATAGAGCAATAATGCGTCTATAAGTGTGATAGGCTAATCGAGCCTACATTAATAACACTACACTATCATTTTGTAAGCGTAAGTAGGACTACGCTCTACTACCTATTACCCTTCTACCCTAATTCGTGTCCTCCACAACCCCCTATCTAAGGTCATGTCCTTAGTAAGTTGCACATGCGTCATATCCCGTCTAATCACCTCTCCCTAATACTTATTTAGCCTACCTCTACCCTCCTGAACCCGTCCATAGCCAACCTCTCACACCTCCGCACTGGGACATTCGTGTCTCTCCTCTGCACATGCCCGAACCATTTCAACCTTGCTTCCCGCATCTTATCCTCCACCGATGCCACTCCCACCCGAAATATCAACTACATGTCACTAAATGTGTCTTTAAATTTCGAGAGGCAAGAGATCAAAGTTATTATGAATTATCTTTTCAATATAATTATTTTAATTTTATCTTTCTAACACCTACATTATATTATATTTGGTATGATATGTATTTATTTATTTATTTTTAAAAATATTTTTCATGAGAAAGTCACTCATAATGTTTGGTAAGCAACAAAATATTTTGAAGGGATCTTATTATATCCTCAAATCCGCAATACTGTTATGCTATTGAAGAGATATAAAGTTAATTCAAATTTAAAATAAAGTCAACAAAATCTGAAAAGAGTTCGCAAAATCTGGATCAAAATGAAATAATCTTAAATGCTTAACAAGCCCTCATGAAATAGGCAGTTGCAATTGTAAAAACTAGGAGTGGCCAGTGGGCCGGGCTCGGATCTGGCGGGGTCGGGGTCGGGGCAGGACGGGAGAAGGGGCGGGGTCGGGTCTGGCGGGCTCTGGCGGGGTCGGGTCTGGCGGGACTGGAGCAAGTCCCGTCCCGATCCCGATCCCATCGGGCTCGGATCGGGGCGGGCTCGGATCGGGGCGGGCTCGGGTCGGGGTCGGGCTCGGGTCGGGATACATCGGGTTTTCATTTTTTTTTTTTAAATAACATATGTATAAAAAAAACTCAATAAACAAAATAAGATAGTGTAATAAAAATATCTCAAGGCTGTTTTTGTGCCTCTTATATTATTTAATAGACATATGATTTTTTTGTAATACAAATACAATTGTCTAAAATCTAAATTGCAACTTTGTGGTGTTGTCCAAAAGTTACAAATTACATAATAAAATTACAATTAAAAAAATTACATTCTCAAAAAAACCTGTTCTAATTGCGTGATGATTCATGTGGTTCTTCGGTTGGAATTGGTATTTGTTGGTCAAATTGATCCACGTCGCTTCCACTACCTTCGGTTAAGATTTCGTTGTAGTTTTCATCATCTTCTTCGTTGATCTCCGGTTGATCATGACCTTTCTCCGCTCCGCTCGTATCCAATCTCTGAATAATACTACAATTTCCAAGCTGTCTCCGGCTAGTGAGTGTCTGTGGTCTCCTATTTGATATCTGCCTGCAGAAAAAGCGCTTTCAGACGCAGTTGACAACGCTTGAATGTTCAAAACATCTCGAGCCATCATTGAAAGTGTCGGAAAGGTCTTCTCATTCCTCCAAGATTTCAAAGAAGTCTTCATGTCCATCTTCATTGATAACTTCTTGATACTGCATGTAACCCTGCAAAACAAAAATATCCAACTCGCTAATTTGGTTAGTAGTAGAGGTACGACCGCACATTCTATTTCTCGAGGCTTTCAATACTAGCCAGAAACAAAGATGTCTTTTGTGAGGTTGTATTGAAGATGAAGAAGATGGTATGGAAGCTGGTAAGTTACTAGCATTTTCTTGTTGATAAAATCTATATATATTTTTGCATTGGTGTTCTACGCTAGACAATACTTCTTCTTTAGTTTGTTCAATAGGTGGTGGGTGATTTAGATTTTTGGGACTTGGAGGTGGTAGTACTTCTATACAATCGTAAATAGTTTCAATTAGTGATTTAGTACCGTCTATTTTAATAGTAGGATTTAATACAGAACCAATAATATAAATAGAGGGAATAGGAATAAAATATTTTTTTATTTTGAGAAACATTTTTTTAATAGCTGCCTTATAAGCTGGTTTTTCCATATATTCACTAAGTAATAAAAATATTAGAGTTATATAAAATAACATAGTTAAAATAATAGGATAATATATACCGGAAAATTCTTTTGTTGCTTGAAAAAATTTCTCTAAAAATACAATAAGTTCGGAAATTTTTTCCCAATCACTATCTAAAATCATATCAGCTGGCTTTTTATTATGAGAGTTAAAAAATAAAGTTATAGATAATTTATAGTCATAAGCAACAAGTAGTTACTCGTATAAAGAATTCCACCTAGTGGATACTTCTTGTGGAATTTTTCTAAAAGATAGTCCACAATCATGACAAATTTTTTTATATTCTTTTCTACGTTGTACTTTATTACTTTTAAAAATAAAGTTTATAGCAAATTGTATTTTACTAAGAATGTCTTCAAAAAGTGATAGACCATCCTTTACAATTAAGTTATATATATGACACGCACATTTTATATGAAAATGGTGCTGAAAAGACTGAGTTAAACTATTTTTTAAAATTGTAATTGCGTAATTGTTATTAGAAGCGTTATCTAATGTAATAGTCATAATTTTATCGGTAATTCGTAATAATCGCACACTTGATAAATATTTTATGCAATAAAAGTACCCGGTGTGCCTATCATCTATATATCTATACGCTTAAAATACGTTTTGCATAGACCATTTATAATCTATCCAATGACAAGTTACGCTTAAATAATCATGGCCGTTAGTACTACGACCTATATCGACGTGATGGATACTTTGCCATTAAAATGATATAATGAAAACGTAAATATTGTTGATATTCATGCGCGAATTTAAATACATCTCTCTTAACAGTTGATCTAGAAAACCGTTAAAAGCGAGGATTATATATATCTCTAATGTAATGAATAAACCTGAGATGAAGGAAATGAAAAAGGCAAACCCTCCACAAAGAACTAATTTTGATATTGCTTCCTATCTCTATGTTTATTTTATTTAGAGCCTACAATTCCCCGTCATAGGGTTAATTTGACCTCAGATTTGGTCCGGACGATGTCGTGATGTGAACCTTGTCCCGATGGAGCGCGTTCTTATGCACCCGGTTTTGAAGCCTGATATTGGGCATACCTAGCTGGATGAGCACTTACTACGTGTCTAATTAAACCCCCCGTCCCACCGTGACCTTTTCCAATTTTAAATTTTAAAACATTTTTACAAATTTTACATATGGCTACTTGATTCTCTACGTCTCTATCAAAAAATGTCTATGCATCTGATTTTAATGGTCGTTTTGCTGGACCTCATCTCATACTAGGGGGAATAGGAGGTATTTCAGTTGAAGGTGCACTAGTGGGTGTGTTGTCATCAACATTAGTGGGTATATCATCTAGATCATCGTCTAAATTAAAGTCTTCTTGAGTTCCAAAAAATAGCTCCTGGTCTAAATCTAATGGTATTGTAGGAAAATGTTGAGTATCAACAAAATCATCCTGTGTAGGAATAAGATGACTAGAAGAAGTACCCTTGCCCTGGTTGCCCCTACTAGAAGAAGCACCCTTACCCTTACCCTTAAACATACCTTTTAATCATTCAATTTTAATTATGATAATAAATAAATAAATAAATAATTAAAGACAATAAAATTAAGTGATCTAAAGTTCTAAACTAAATAAACAGACAATAATAATTTAATGAATGAACGAATGTACCAAACGTCGACGTAACGTCGACGTGTAATCAAGAGGTTGAAAATTGAAACTTTGCTCGATGGAAGATCCTCAAGCTAGTTGCCAACTTCACTACCAATTTCCAAATGAATAAATAAAATTGAATATTTAGCAAACAATGTAGACTAGTAGAGAGATATATTGAGAAATTAGAGAGATTGTAGGAAGATTTGTGAGAAAGATGAAGAGAAAATGAGTTATTTATAGTTGAAAAATTGAGTTAAAGTGTAAATATAATAACTTATGGGTTAAAAATAAATATTAAGGGGTAAGGGGTAGGGGGTAGGGGGAGGGGGGGGGGCTAAAATGGCCGTTGGCCAACGGCCATTTTAGATTATGGCCGTTGGTGCAACGACCATTTTTGCAAAGGGGCGGGGTCGGGGTCGGGGCGGGCTCGGGTCTCGCAGGCCTGGGGCGGGCTCGGGTCTCGCGGGACGAGACATCGTCCCGTCCCGAGTTCGAGTCCCGCCCCCGTAATTTTTTTTTTTTTTTGGCGGTGTCAGGACGGGCTCGGGACGGGCTCGGGTCGGGGTCGGGCTGTCCCGGCCCACTGGCCAGCCCTAGTAAAAACTAACAAAGACGTTTCTGTAATTATACAAACTCATTGGACTAAATACAATTTCTTCTATGCAAGACAACATAAATTCCCATATTTACCCCTGAAGCGAAATAGTAGGACGAAAAACAAGGCCAAGTAACAATAACGAATAAACGCTTGCCACGTTGCAGTATGTCCGAATAAGCCAATTGAAACACTTGAACCAAAAATAGCGAAAATATATTAAAGGCATAATGGCCATTTCACATTGAACCATGAGGTCAAATACGTCTTTTCAAATGTTAGCTACTACAAAGTCTTCTCAAATTTCAGAGATAAAAAACCCTCCTTCAATCAGTTCACTCTTTTAACTCCAAACTCCAAAGCTTTCAGTTGGCCGTTAATGGCGGCCTCTTCAGATACCGTAACGCCGTCAAGTCTCCGTCAAGCTTTCGGCAATGTCTTCTCATTGTTCATCCTCATTCTCATCGGCGTTCTCGCTTTCTCGATCCGTCTTTTCTCTGTAAAATTCCTCATCTTCTAATTCAGATATTTTATGTTTTTCCGTTAAATTTAGATCTGATTGTTTATATGCTTAAAGAATTTAAGTAATTTACGTCTTCGCACTGTCACACAAATGAATACACATGCATTTTTGTTTTGATCAGTTGTTATTGCTTTGTGCTCTAATATGTTTTCAGATATTTTATGTTTTTCCGTTAAATTTAGATCTGAGTGTTGATATTCTTAACGAATTTAAGGATTTTTTATGTTCAGCATTATACATTTGATCAGTTCTGATTGCTTTTTGCTCTAATATGTTTTCAGATATTTTATGTTTTTGTGTGAAATTTAGAACTGATTGTTGATATGCTTAACGGATTTCAGGATTTTATGCCTTTGCACTGTCACACTAACGAATACACATGCATTTTTTATGTTCAGCATTATACATTTGATCAGTTCTGATTTCTTTGTGCTCTAATATGTTTTCAAATAATTTATGTTTTTTTTGTGAAATTTAGATCTGATTGACGATATGCTTAACGAATTTCAGGAATTCATGCATTTGTATTGTCATGCTAATGAATACACGTGCGTATTTTTAATGTTCAGCATTTTACATTTGATCAGGTCTGATTGCTTTGTGTTTTTTTTTTTCAATCAACAGGTGATTAAGTATGAGAGTGTTATTCACGAGTTCGATCCTTATTTCAACTACAGAGTTACTCAGGTTCGGCCTTTTTTTAGAGTATAAAGTATTTAATTTTATTGATGTCGTACATCATTTATTTAGATTATGTACAGTAGCATAAGATGTACTATTAGGAAGTGATACAGTGAGGACTGGATCCTACATTTTGGCTCTTTTATCGACAATGAAAACTATTTGAATTAAGCTGAATTTGGGAAAAGATGCACTGCAGAAATTTAACGTTTAACCACAATAGATCTGATGACATGTAAAAGTGAAATGCATAGTTAGGTGCAATTTAAGCAGGTAAATGCACTTACATGTGGATTTATATTATATATTGTTTTGCATGGAGCGCTTTGATATGGTATAAACAGAATACTGTTACTACAGAAAAGGATCAACATAGAATAAGTTCCGTTTTCAATCCACAATCATTCAATCAAGTATGCCTCAATATCCACTTTACTTAAAGAGGAACCGTTTTTCTCCATTTTTTTGGGATATCTGGAACTAACTCAAACTCGGTGGATAATTGGCCCGCTCCTCTACCCTACTTAAAGACCAGACTCCGTCTTTTTGTAGGGCAGGTTGGTCGTGATGTTCCATGCTAGTTCAAACTTCGAACTCGTGACATGCGCCTACCACACTATATCGTGCTACCTTTAATGTTAAACCTACCCATGTGGGTTTTTCTCCACACTCTTCTATATGCTACAATATCTTCTAAAAGGTATCATTGGGTGTTACTTTTATACCATAAAAAGTTAAACCATTCAAAAAATGGTGGATTTAGTTTTGTATCTATTCTATTAAAAAGATACTACAATAAAATTTCAATCTTGTCTCAATAACGTTGCCCAATTATTGGGTACATAAATGGAATGGGGTGAGTAATTAGAACTACATTGACGGTGTCATTTTAGTGGCATCCTTGTGTACTATCAACAATGAGATATTCATGAAGTTATTTACTTCCAGGATAAGTATGATGGTAGCTCATAGTAGACAAATCTGCGTTTACTTAATCATACAACGAGAAGACCATAAAATTGGCAAAGTTGATAAGTCCATTATGTATATTTAGATACCTCACAAATCTACATAGGTCATATTATTAGGTGAATTTACCTTCAGTAGGTGCTGATTAGAATGTCTAGTCCAGGGGGCAAAAACTGGGACACTCTTTCCCTCACTTACACTATTATTCATGGAAACCAGTAAATTGGGTACTTTAGAAGAACTGGTAAGAGAAAGCTTAATTCCTCGTTGGAATAATGGAATTAGACAATTTTTATGTTAATACGGTCCTTTTAGGTAAGAATAATCTATCGGTATAGTGCAGTTAATAGTAATTATTTTGATTACCCAAAAAAAGAAAACATACTGGTTTTAGGAAGTATGGTGTCTGTTGAAACTAAATCAACCTTTTTGAGGAAATTAAATCAACCTTGTAGTAGGTCAGATGAACTCTAGTGCACTTTCCAAGTGTTTTGACATCGCAATCCTGTAAAAAATTGTTTTAGGTCATCACTTTTGGATCCTTATGCTCTAGATTCTTCATATTTTACACTGTCAATTTGTGGTGTTAATCTTGGATATCTTTGAGCATGAAGCTGTTGCTTGCCGCTAATTTTGGATATCTTTGATCATGAAACTGTTCCATTCTTGCAGAGCATTTCCGTGGATGATGATAATGATCATATCATATCATTATTTCTATATTATAACTGTTCATATTAAATGTTTGTCAGTACCAAAAAATTATGTGAAATATAACCATGCTATGTCAATTGCAGTTTCTGACAAAGAATGGAATTTACGACTTTTGGAATTGGTTTGATGATCGGACCTGGTAATTATGATTGTAGGAGTGAATTAGTTATTGCAGACGATGTTGTTATGACTTATTATTTTTTAATTGAAAATGACTGGTAATTAGTTTTCCTTGTCTGATAGGTATCCACTTGGACGAGTGATTGGTGGAACTGTTTACCCTGGACTGACATTGACTGCTGGCACCTTGTGGTGGTCTGTATCACAGTTCATTATTGTTCTAGAGCACTCTTTTGTAGTTGCCAGTTTTCAAATTATGGGAATCTTTGTTGCGTGTTTAATTTTATGAACTGATCCGTTCAGCCACCAAAGGAATAATGGTGTTTATATTTATGTTTGTTGGCAGGATACTTAATTCCTTGAACATTCCTCTTTCTGTGGAAACTGTTTGTGTATTTATTGCTCCTACATTCTCTGCCTTTGCTGCTTGGGCAACATACCTTCTGACAAAGGTTTGTTCTATGCCTTGATTAAATCTTTTTTTTCACTTTTACCAAATTGTTGTAGATACTCCTTGTTTCTTTTGTTCTCTTGAATGTGTAGCAACCTAAAAAACATTTCTCTGTTGTGAAGCGATAGCTCTAAGACATACAACTCTGCTTTTGTAGGAAGTTAAAGGGGCTGGGGCTGGACTAACTGCTGCAGCTCTTTTGGCCATGGTAAATTCTCTTGCACACATTTTCATCTGATGACTCCAAAATGTAACATTTCTGTAGGATGCATTGGGCTCAGAAAGAACACAAACTATTGGGTGCATGCCACTGCACATATGTATACTCATTACTCAAGCCCCCAGCTAGCTTCATCATTTCTTACTCAACTTATTATCCTCTTTGATTTAAGACAAAGTAGCATTTTTATTTTGTCTTTACAATATATTTGGCAGTCTAGACTAACCTTTTGTTCCAAAAAAATAAAAATAGTGTACTTTGTTACAATGATGAATTTCATTTTCATGCTGCCTGCAGGTTCCATCATATATATCTCGATCAGTGGCCGGCAGCTATGACAATGAAGCTGTGGCCATATTTGCGCTGATCTTCACTTTCTATCTCTATATAAAGGTTCAATATACATGATGTTCAGCTTTTAAGTTAGTGGTGTTACATTCAATATTTCCGGTGCCTATCCTTCTATTGTTTAGATTTTCGTATTCCATTTTCATGTTGTGGAATGATGGTGAATGTTTGGTGCAGACACTGAACACGGGCTCCCTATTTTATGCTACTCTAAATGCCTTATCATACTTTTACATGGTAGGCATTTACTTCCACCATGGTGATTTTTATTTTTACCCCTCATTCTGTTCTCTACCATATCTTTGCTTTCGAATTTACTATATTTCCATATTCTTCCAGGTTTGCTCCTGGGGAGGATACACCTTTATTATCAACCTTATTCCAATGCACGCCCTACTTTGCATCGTAACAGGGCGTTATTCTTCACGTCTTTATATTGCCTACGCTCCATTGGTAAGTACTAGGCCCTGGGAACCTTACTGATAAACAATTTGTAGTGTTAATTATGGGTGGGCATCGGTCGGATCGGTTTTCCATTTTTCGGTTTGGTTATTTCGGTTTATGAATTGAGAAAACCGAAACCTAACCATAAATAGTCTGCCAGTTTTTTGGTTTGAGTCTTTTATTTTGGAAATAAATTTGCCTATTTTTTTCCAAAAATGAATTGGTCAAAAGGAAAATAAAAACTGCGCAAAATAAAAAAATAATCTGTACACCCAAGAACTTGTTATATGGTAGCCTGGTGGGAGCATTTTCTTCTCATTTCTACTAAGAAAGTAATTTATTGAGTAATTACTAACTACATACTTTGGTGAACCTCTCAAGTCTTAACTTTTTGATAAGTTATAAAAAAAGCAACAGAATATGTAGAGGCCTTCATTCAATTGAAATATCACATTTTTATTTGAAAAAATGTGTAATCATCACCTGGGCTAGTGCTTGATAACGGAAACCCCATCAGTTTTTAGCACGGAGGAAATATAATTAATAACTAGGTGATAACCTTGTATCTTATGAGTATCCTGCCGTCTTTTTGAAATGGATTTTGATCGTTGTTTAATGATCAATCCTGCTGTTTTTAACAAAAGGTGTGGTGATCTAAGTTTCAAAGAATAGTTAGTGACTTAATATTAGTGCTCGATCTGCTGTCTGGATAGGGGTTCAAAGAGATTATCTCGGACATTAGTAGGGAATAGTAATTCTTTGAAGCATTTTCTTTGTTCGTTTTAACCGAAATTGATTTTTGCAAAACCAAAAACTGAACCGAGAAACCGAAACTCTTGAAATCTTAAACCAACACTTACGGAATAACAGGAAAAAAAACAAAATTTTCGGTTCGGTTGATTTTTTTCAGTTAACCGAATTATTCCCGCTCCTAATGTTAATTCCAAAGTGAATTTGTCTATTAAACTTTGCAAAAAGATTGCTAAGATATTCAACGTATGAGTAAATTTCCTTCACCGAGGGCTTAAAATCTTCTAGTCTGAATATATTCCCATTTACAGTTTTCTACAAAGTTGAGTTTGTTTTATTCTTCTAACTATCTGGCACGGGTGCAGGTTATCTTGGGAACGCTGTTGGCTGCTTTGGTCCCTGTTGTAGGTTTTAATGCAGTAATGACATCAGAGCATTTTGCTTCATTTCTGGTAAAGTTCATTTCTACTCTTTTTAGTAGTTCAGTCGTGGTCGGAATATGTGATTTATGATGTGTTCTTGCATATTACCTGCCTACAATGACAACATACCCCTACCTTTGTGGAGTAGAGAGGCTGTTATCAATAGATCCTCGGTTGCATATTACCTGCCTAATTTAAGATATTCTTAAAGTACCACATTTCCTTGAAATAGCCTTGGCTGTCCTTACTGCATGATTGAGGTGTAAGGATATTAGAATCCTCAAGCTGAAAACAGCTTGTTGCATTGAGATGGAATGGTTAGGTTGCATTATATGCTTGGATGTGCTACTATTTCATTACCACTCCCTTCGTCTCTATCTAGTCCCCACTCTCTTTCTTAGTACATGTGAAAATTCTATCTACTTATAATGTCAACTGCAAAGCCATTTTTAAACAAATATCCAATATTTTATTTTCATTTCATGTGTCTGGTATCACTTGATGAGATTAAAAGTTTAAATTCTCTACCTTTGCTCTCAGTCACAATTAATAATATAATAAGCATGAACTACTTCAACCTCTCTCTAAGACAAACTAAGGCCCTTTTAATATGTGTTGCAGGAGCATTAGATTAAACAGAGTGTTAAACACTATACCAGTCCACACTTTATTCTACTATGCTTTGTGATTATCAGCTTCTGTAAAGTGGTCAGATGATCAAACCTAGTTTTCTTTATTAGGAAAAAGAATTAGGAAGTTCATTATCATTATGAAGGAAGATTGCTCGAGTACTAAAAAAGTAGCTTAGTGGCCTTTATGGGGTGGAATAGTTAATTGGGTGACAGAAAGCATTTTTAAATGAAAATGAATGATTATATTTGTGATGATATCTAGAATACAAAGTAATACTCTGTGATTAGAAACATTATGAACATTTTTAGGTCCTAATTAAATTGACATATGCACTTAGGGTGTCAAATGGGCCGGTTGGACTGAATTTGTGTGGGTTAAAATGGGATGACTTAATAAATGGACGGGCCATTAACCCGCCCAAAGGTTATTTGAGTTGAGATGGTCTAAACAATGAGTCACAACCCAACCCACTCAACTCTTACCAAGTTTTAATTTCTCTACTTGTTTTCTTATGGTTCGTTCAATTACTAAACAAAACTAATAGAACTTTTTTTTCTTTATTATGAATATATATATATATATATAATAATAAATCAACTAAGTTTCTCATGGATCAATTTAGGCTATATATTTATCCCAAATCAGCCCAACTTTTAGATGGACTGAATTGGGCAAGTCAAAAGGGCGTGTCACTAATGGACGGGTCATGTTTTCATGGGATGATTTTGCTACCCCTATGTGCACTGAAATTTCTGATGGCTATGTACAGGTGTTCCTAATTCTCAATGTTGTGGGGTTTATCTATTACATCAAAGGGATGCTCACACCAAAAATGTTTAAAGTAGCTGTGACTCTTGTTGTATCTGCAGGCTTGTAAGCTCCTCTGGTTTATCTGAGTATCTTGTTATAATAGTGATGCCTAGAATTAGTTAAAAACTGCCTAGTGGACATGGATTAATGAAATTAATTGGATCAACACCTGTTTATTAATTAATTTCTGTTTTGAATTCTGTTATTTGTTCCAGTGATGATTGCTTCTTCTTTCGTTATTCAGGATTGTTTGCTGTGCTGTGGTAGCTGTGCTAATTGCACTTGTTGCCTCTAGCCCAACAAAGGGATGGAGTGGACGAAGCCTTAGCCTGCTTGATCCGTATGCTCCTTGCTTTACAATTGTGTTGTCATCTTCTATGATTACTTTACATTTTCTTTAGTTTTCTACCGTAAAAAGGAGGCACAGTGATATCTTCCTCTGATTTTCCCTAAAGAAAATCTAGTGTCATTTTCAAGATAAAGTTGTGACTTACACACCAGTATCTTGAAGCAAATGACCAAATATGAATTATTCCATTTGGGTCTCCGGAGGGCTTGATGTGATTGTTACATATACTGCAGTTCTCTGTGGTCCTTTAACAGTGCAGAGAACATTTAGGTCTTGGTACTAAGCTTCTAAGGAACTTGTATAACCTGATTATGAGATGATCGTGCATGAGCTTTAAGAAACACATTGTGATGATGTGATCTACTGATCTTTAAAAAACTATGTCCTGCATTTTTTTTGTTGCAGCTGCCTCTATTCAAGCCAAAAGAGTAAAATCTCTCTCTCCCCCTATCACCCCCTCCTTCTCTCAGTGTTGTGAAGATTTTGATGTGACTATAACGATGTTGAATCTTGGATTTCCAAAGATTTGATTGATTTTCAAATGCAACATTTAGGTCCAGTATTGTTAAGAGCGATTGCTCCAGCGCTTTAAACATGAAGTGAGGGTTTATCGCTTCTCATTCATGAAGTAATGCGATTTCAAGAAGTGCACGCTTGAGATAGTGGGACGTGCAACGTGATTTAGCGAAAAAGGGTCTATTTTTTGAACGCGGCTTTAAAAGGTGGGAAAGAGAAAATAGGAGAATAGCTTTTGCTATCTTTGTGTTAGGACTCCTCTCCAACTATGCTTCGGTTTTCTCCTACTTGTCTTTGTTACCATCATGTTCGTTCTACTTTGCCATGCAATGACTCTTCGGTAACTCAACTTTTATTGATTTACCTTTTTTTTCTTTTTCTTCTCTGTGATTATTCTTTCTTCCTTTGATTTTACACGAGGATTTTGCTACCCTTTTTGGGCTTCTTATCTTCTATGTCTCTCTTCTATATCTCTTAGTATGATTCTACTTTCTTTATTTTTTAACCTCTGATCCATTTTCTGTTCTTCCATTGTTATTTTGATTGTTTTGAAAATAAAAGTAGTGATTCTTGTTTAACTATTGCAGTTACTTAAGCAATTATTTGAAATTGATTTATGCTTGTTACTTTATTTTTTTGATAGTTAAAGGTATAATAGTGATATCAGCAGCAAGGTGCTGTGAAATAATTAGAAGAAAAAGCAAATTATGCATGTTACTTCTTTTAAATTCAATTATGCTTGTTACTTCTTTTTGATAGCTGAAGAATCAGAAGTGGAAATAAGTTTTAAATTGAACTTATCTTTCTATTGGCTTGTTGAAATTGCATTCTAATGATATATCTTTGGACTGTTTGATGTAGAAATTCTGGTGCCATTGCTCTTTTTATACCTATATTTGCCCATGCAGCATTGAACCAACTTTCTGTTATTACTTTTCTTTGAATTGAGACAGAACTTATGCGAGCAAGTATATACCAATTATTGCCAGTGTTAGCGAACATCAGCCACCTACTTGGCCTTCTTACTTTATGGACATAAATGTATTAGCATTCTTGGTCCCCGCAGGCATTATTGTAAGTGTCAATTTTCAGCTCCATTTATCTAGACTTTCTCATGTTAATTTTATCTTTTTCTGGGCTTCGAATTAATCTTTATTTTTGCCATGTGTAGGCATGCTTTTTGCCCCTGACTGATGCTAGCTCCTTTGTGATTCTTTATTTAGTGACTTCAGTATACTTTTCTGGTGTTATGGTAAGGATTTCAAGGTTTTCTTCTGTTTTCTTTAGGCTCCCCTATTGCTAAACATCATTCCATTTGCTGAAATCACAGGTCCGCCTAATGCTTGTACTGGCCCCAGCGGCATGTATAATGTCTGGGATTGCTCTATCATCAGCTTTTGGTGTTTTTACTCGATCAATCAAATTCGCATCAAGTGGAAAAGAGGCTGATGTAAGTGTCTTTGTTGTTCATTCGAAGGAGATGCCAATTGTTAGCTATTTTCATAATTCTGAACTAGTTCTTGTCATTTTATTCACCATCAAGACAGGGGATACTGGTAATGGTGTTACACAGAATGATGTGGTGAAGCCTGATAAAAATGAAGAACCACCAAATGAAAAATCTTCAAGAAAAAAGAAGAAAGAAAAGGAGAATGTTGAAAAAGCTCCTATTGCTGCGAAAAAAAGTGAGAGGAGGCTTTTGATGTTACCCATGGAGGCTTCTGTTGTTGCTATTCTTTTACTTATGTTGCTGGGTGCCTTTTATGTGGTATGTACCTTTGCTCTGACCTGACCGAACTACTTGCTGCTATATCGGTCCCATTTAGTAACTCCTTTATTATGTTTTTAGATACAAGGGATTAAGTTCTTTTTCTTTTCATTATCTGATTAGTGTTGTCAAAGCCGCGCTTAAGCCCTGAAGCGAGGCTCAAAACATATTGAGCGCTTTGCCTCGCTTTATGTGCGCTTCAATGTCATCATCAATGCTCTAAGACATACTTTTCCGTGCCAATGAGCCTCTCTTGAAGAGATGACACTAGATAATAGATATTTGACTTTATCGTAATGTTTTTACTATTTCTTTGTCCATATATTTATTATTCATGCTTATTATTGTTAGTGTTGGAATATATATATATATATATTTGCACCATTGCGCCTTTTTTCATTAAAGCCCACGCTTTATTTGCGCTTTGCTGTTAAAGCCCCAGCTGGCCTTAGAGCCTTTTTGCGCTTTTCGCTTTTGATAACACTCTGATAATGATATATTTTTAGAGGAAACATATCCTAATAATTTGTCTTGGTTGGGGTGGTGCTTTTTCCAGTGGATTATTTATCAAATAAGCGACCTTTTGTTTAATTTTTTCATGGCTACAATTCTTAATTGCTACCTTTTTCTTTTTATTCCCTGATGAAGTTGCTTGGAGAATGCTAGCTCTTAGGACTAGCCAATCTTCAAATTCAATTGTTTGATGATGGTCCATGCCTTGGCTCAGAGCTGTCACACTACTAATATTTGGGGGATTCTATCCCACTGAGAAAAAATAACACTTTCTTTTTTTCCTCGAGAAAAGAAGAATTTTGTCCTCATCGCTTGGCAATCTGGATGCTATCTCCCTTTTCATTCATCTATCAACCATCACTATTCCTAGTTGCTGTTTCTGGGGGTATTAGGGAAAGAGTGGACACGGAATTAGTGCTGATCTATCCTGAACAGTAGAAAAATAAAGATCAAACCCTATATGTTATGTCCTTCCTTCGTACAAGTTAATTAACTTTAGTAGTACATCCTTTATTGATAGATTTCAGATCTAAGGATCAAAAGTAACTTGAATCAGTACATGCACACAGAGAGATTGGTGAAAGAAGGGACTGTAGGATAATTTTTTTTTGAGAAGGTAATATTTTCCAGTGTATAAATATAATCATCAGCACAGAGCTTGTGCTAGAAACCATAATGTGAGTGTTGCAACAAGAAAATCTAGGTGCAATCATTGTTCTTCTCACCAGCAGTCTAAAACTTCTAGAATGGAGTCCAGATCATCAATATATTCTGATTTTCACCAAAACTAAAAAGAAGAATAGAGTTCCTCTTGATCTACTGTACTGTGGGATGATTGACTACCTCCAGACACATGAAACAACCCAACAGGCTACCCAACTTAGCTGTGGGTAACAGTTGCTTTCAGTGAGAACTGTTCTCTGGGAATAATTAGGAACATATGTCCTAAGTTAATCATTAACAGTTGCTTGCTTTCAGCTGAAACTGTGCCATAGGAATGATCAGGAACATATGTCCTAGGTTGATCCCTGCGTGAGCCAACTTCTTGTTTTGTTGATAGCAATGTAGAGGTAGAAGTAGCTGCAAATGAAGGATGATTTTTTATGTCACAGGTATCCTTATAAAAAAAGAAGATTTTTTATATCACAGGTAAACATTTTTTCTGATGGGTATATGTCATAGGTGAACTAAGAAAGAAATGAAAGTTCCAGGGACTCAATGTTGGTATGTGCTGCAGTCTTATTTCCTAGTGGTGGAACATCTTAAACTTATGGCTTAGTAAATGACAAACAAAAAGCTCTAATCCTTTTTATGCAAACCTGGTTTTAAGGCAAGAGGAAATACAATCTCCTACATAGTGAAATTTGATATATGTCAGTTTGTAGGTGAAATTTGATAGCTGTCTAAATTTGATAGCTGTCTTTGATGAATACCTCAATTTGATATGTTTGAATAAATTGATTGTTCCATTCATGTGCTGTGTTATTTTTAGTTGCACACGTCTATCTTGGTTCCATAGCAAACTGTAAAGTGTTCCCTAAATTCCATATGAACCAAGGAATACCTTATGACATTTGCATTTCTTCAAGTACTCGTATCCTTGCAAGTTGCAACCTTTTTAAAAACTTTTTTCTCCTTTATTTCCTTGTTGACTTTTGAGAGAAAAGGTAATTATATTGTAATTTTATCTCTTTGTTGACTTAATCGGTAAAGAAATTTCCTTATAGGTTCATTGTGTCTGGGCAGCTGCGGAAGCTTACTCAGCTCCTTCTATTGTACTAACATCACATTCGCATGACGGACTTCATGTATTTGACGACTTCAGAGAGGCTTATGCATGGTTGAGCCACAATACTGATGTAGATGATAAAGTGAGTTCTAATCCTCTTCTTTGTCTTGATTTTATGGTTCCCCTCTGTTGATGAGATGGTTCTAGAAGTTGCAATTTGGTTTCTATATGCACAAATTCTGGTTTACTTTTGGAATTTATGTGGTGACGGTGCTGTTATTTGATTTATGGTGGTGCAGTAGGATATTGTAATGGTGGCCAAGAATTTGGTTTTTCCTTTGCTTAAAGTATATTTTCAGATTGGTCCGATTCAACTATTAATTTTTTCTATTTGCTAGTCTGAAATTTTAACATCACTTGGTAGCTTATACCAGCTGAAAAATATCTTTTTAGATAATTCTTGGGTAACTATTATTAACTGGAAGAGCTTATTGGTGGAATACTAGCCAAGATTCTATTGGGGTTTTGTTTTCTAATAAGGTCGAATACTAGAGAATGCATGAGCATGATCTAAAGATTGCTGTTCAAACCCAATTTGCATTCAGTGAGTACTTAGACCCTCACAACTGATGTTGAAACAATATCTCTTTGGAGTTGGCTTCATATTTAACTAATGTAAACCAGTACTTTCAAAAGTGTACATGAAGCTTGCTTATACTGTAGGGATAGGTGGAGTGCAAACTTGGGCTTCACTGACTTATGTGGTGTTTCAGTGAAGGTGCTGAGGCGTGCATCTTAGCAAACACCAGCCAACCAACAGCTCATATTATTTATTATTTTATCATTTTATATTAGATTAATTTATTAGGTCCGTAACTTCCTTCTTGAAATCCTTATAAAAAAGGGTTCATTGAGAAAGGACACAACAATAAGACAAAACAATATATTTTATTAATTGCCATGGATGAATATGTTACTGATTAGGGATGTGAAATTAGAAATATAGTATGAGCAGGTTAGTCACCAGCTCTAATATTTGAACTTAAATTTTGTTCATTTGAATAAAACTTAAATATAGTTTTCAATGTGATTGAAATGTTCTTTTACTTTTTATAATTGACTTAGTTGCTTCCTTTTCAATTCTTTTATCCATGTAATTATTCATTTTTTGTAGTTATTTTCTTGCTACATACATACATATGTATATGTCTGTTCGTGTCTGTGTGTCCCTGCACAAACACTGATGCATGTGTTATTCTGCTAACTCTTTTCAGGTGGCATCATGGTGGGACTATGGCTATCAGACGACTGCCATGGCCAATCGTACTGTTATTGTTGATAATAACACCTGGAACAATACACACATTGCAACAGTTGGTACAGCCATGTCCTCTCCTGAAAAGGCAGCCTGGGAAATCTTTAATTCTTTGGATGTAAAATATGTTCTTGTTGTCTTTGGAGGTTGGTACTTTAGTGTTGCTGAAGCTCAATTAAGACTTATTGTTTAGCAACAGCGTCTAAGTCTAATGCCTACCATCAACTTCAGGTCTTGTTGGGTACCCCAGTGATGATATCAACAAGTTCCTCTGGATGGTTAGAATTGGTGGGGGCGTCTTCCCTCATATCAAGGAACCTGATTATCTGGTGTGTTAACTGTCCTTCAGCTACCTTCTTTTTGTGGTCTAATAATCGACTGTTTGTTTCTGAACTTGATGAAGTTTCCATTGATATTTTACTTTGATGAGCATTCAAACATTGAGTGTATTTGTTGCTTCTTAAATAATATATTATGAGGCAAGTACTAGGCTGATTAGGGATCTTCCTTCTGGAACATTTGCAGGCTCTTTTTGGAGTCTTGATTATATAATCGTATACATTTGCAATTTCCAGATTATGCCTAGTACAAGTAGATAACTCTGATATGGTTATCATAGGATGCAGTTGCCTTTCTTTATGAGTTAACCAGTATTCGAGCCATTTATAAACTGTTTATCAAGTTCATGCTCTTAGGCACTAGGAGCTACACCAATCGTTTCTTATCGTGTTATTGCATGTCCAATATCTGTTTATTAAGTTCATGCTCTTAGGCACTTAGAGGCTAAGAGCTACATAATTGATGTTTGAGTTTATCTAAGAATCATAGTTTCAATTCCATTAATCATTTCCTTCTCTTTTGAAAGAGAGACGGCCAGTACCGGATTGACAATATGGCTACTCCAACCATGCTGAACTGCCTTATGTACAAACTATCTTATTACAGGTGCTAAATTCTTGAGAACATGCAAATTTATTTTTAGGTGGCCTTTAGACATTAACTTCAATTATTACATCATTTCTATCTTGTGCTATAGGTTTGTGGAGACAGATGGCAAGGGGTTTGATAGAGTAAGGCGGACCGAAATTGGAAAGAAACATTTTAAGCTCACGCACTTTGAGGAGGCAAGTATGACAACATATTTTTGAAAATTGCATGTGTATTAAGTGAAGCAGTGCAGCGTGTGGTTGAAGCTATATCACATTGAATCTTTGTAGCTCCGAGAAGGCTTAATTAATCGTCAACCAATTATCATTTTGATTTCTAAGTTGGTTGGTGGGAATTGATGATGAAGCAACAAAAGTTTGTTGAAGCATTTTTGTGCCCCAACTCACATGACTCATTTGCTTCCTTGGACTTATCACTATGGCCCTGTTCATATGATGTGAGGCAAGGATCAATGTAGCGCTGTTGAAGGAAATTTGTCCATCAACTTGCCTAAAACTGAATATAAAATTCATAAATATAAGGTCATACATATGACTATTCTAGATAGCCTACCATAGACGAAGAATGCTAATTTCTCTACTTGCATTTTCTACACCTGCCTCCACTTCACAGATCTAACAATTTGATACCAAGAGGTTGAATTTTCTTGCTGAAATAATCCATTGATGAGCTATTAAAATCTTTTTGTATATTATAAATGCTATACTATTCTAGAATGTGGGGTAAGGCTGTGTACAATAGACCCTTATGGTCCGGCCCTTCCCCGGACCCGCGCATAGCGGGAGCTTAGTGCACCGGGCTGCCCTTTTACACTATTCTAGATAGCAGCCTTGGAAAGGCGCTGATTTCTCCACTTCAACTTATCATTCTGCTCTCCACCTTGCTGCCCTGTTAGTTTGACAGAAAGGGTTGTGAGCTATGAGCTATTCTTGGAAGCCAAAATCTTATTAGATGGAACAAAAAGAGTTGAAAGGGTGAAAAGGATGGAAGATTTACTCTGTGCAAAACATTAGGAGTGTTGGACACAGGAATACCCAGTAAAGCATAATTCATATTTTCTGTTGTCTGTAATGTACGATTTCAGCTCAACCCAACTATCTCAGTACTTGCTTTGCTTTTCAGTTAGCATGTGAATGCTGCTTACTTGCTGCACAAATTGATTGTTCGAGAGCTGAATTGGCTTATGCTCCTATATTTTTGTGGCTTTTGTCAACGAGGAGGTGAACTCTTGCAAAATAGATCCAGAGATCTTTTTACCAGTCAGATCTTCTGGAAATTATAGACCGAACAATGAGAAAAGAAAAATGAGATAGTTCCGTAGATTGGAAATATGAATGTTTATCAGAACTGTACATGCCCTACTTTGCGTGGAGAACAAAGAGGATACCTGAGACCGGTCGGAAGGAAAGATCTTGGTTGGGAAGAAATGCTAGTAAGTTTGAAAGACTATAGTCTCTAGGGTTTGTTGGCTCTCCTTATTCTGTTTCTTCTGGGTGGTGGGTGGGAAGAAAGGATGCCACAAAGAAAGCAAAGATACTAGTGGTTTTTTTTGGTTGGGGGAGGGGGGGGGGGGATATGATGGGAGGGTGGGATGATGGGAAATTTTTTCATGGAATTAATTAAGACAGTGAAGTCGAATGCTTAAATTAGCACTCTTACAATTGGCCACAGATTCTGGATTTCCTATATTACTAATGTTTGTGTTAGACCAAGATGCAGTTGAAAACAAACATTGATGCAGGTGTTAATCTATGAAACATTGATGTGAATAGGATACATTTATATTAGTATTAGATGGATTTCAATGTTTCTGTTACTGAATATATCAGAATGTCGGATAATATTTCAAGAATCAGCAGTTTCTGATATTCCATGATCATCACTACATAGCATTTGTGTGTACATGCATTCATGCAACTTTGTGTGAGGCACTTATTAATCACCTTCGGGTTTTGTATTTTATGCAGGTGTTTACTACTCACCACTGGATGGTTCGGATATACAAATTAAAACCTCCTAAGAACAGAATGCGTGTAAAGACAAAAAAGTCTAAATCGGTATGTTTGGACTCCTCTGTTTCCAAATACATGCAACTTTAAATGTCTTACACCAGTATTTTCCTTGTGAAAATTGGCAGAAAACTACTTTGACTAGCTCGAAAAGAAGTGCAACACGAAAGAAGAATCCCTGGCAATAAAGGGCTACTCATAACGAGTAACTTTTATTTATCAGCTTCATGATAGGAATACTTGGTAGAATGAGCTTTCATGTAAAAGGATTGTGCTGTGAACGCTCCATATTTTCCCTTGAATTACGTGAAATTATCCCAAAATCCAGTCCTCATAGCTTTAAACTCAAGTTTTGAATTGCCTTGATTATACAGAGAAGACGATTGTCCCGGAGCTCCTTTTTTGATAGACTTAGCAAGGAATCAGATGTATCTATTGCTCATTAGGAGCACATATCGATTAGTGTACTTTTGAAAATGCTCATCTGAGTCCAACACCTATAATTGTAACTTGACTTTTGAAGTGTTAAAAATACGGCTGATATTAGTGGTGTACATTTTTTTTACTCTGCTATTCTCTCAAGTCCATTATTTAAATTTTAATATGCTAAACCAAAGAAACTTGTCACCCCCCCCCTCTCCCTGTGTGTTTCCCCTCCAATACCTTTTGCATGTTCTTTTTGAATTGGAAAGTTATTTATGTTTTCGGTTGGTTACTGTACTATTTTCATTTTGTGTACTATCTTGGACCATTCGTCCTTGAGTTGTGTAGTTGGACCATCTGTCTGTCTGTTTATAGGCGATCTAGTCCTGTATTCGTGGTATCTATAGACTTGGTAATGATTCTCGAATTTGACTCTATAAAACTACTAATTGTAACTAGTACAATCTCTTAATGCAAAACTAAAAGGAAGCAGTCGGAATATGTACCATCAATATGTGCGCTTCTGATAAACCCATGTAAAGAAACCCTCCTTGATAATATTCCAGGGAAAGTAGAGGTTGTAGAGGAATCTATATTGAAAGAAGTGTTCTTTTGCTTCTTTCTACTTGGGCTAAAAATTAAATAAGATTGTGCATGCCACTAAGGGATGTGGACTTTCTCCTCCTTGATCATAGTTTTCGGGTTTGAATTTTGTGGATGAATTTTTTTGGAGGGAGTACTTCCTTCTTAACGGGTCTTTTGTGGTGCGATTCTAAGATTAGTCAAGTTTGTGAGTTTTACATTGTAGTTTCTTAGGCAATCTCTTTCTTGAAAATTTTGATGTCTTGAACAATCGCGTACTACATAGCTTTTTTTGTGCCATCATATGATAGTACTTTTACGAGGAAGGGAGATAACTTTTCTAATGTATCAATTCTTTTTCACATGGAGAAGATGAAACCACGAGTCGACACATCTCTTAATTTCTTAGGCAATGTTTGTCATAAGAATTTTGATGTCTCGACTAATAGAGCACTTCATAACTTTTTTCTTGCTATTGGATGATAATATTTCCAATATATCAATTCTTTTTCAAATGGAAAAGATGAAAACTACGAGTTAATCCATCTATTAATTTCTTAGGTAGCCTTTTTCTTAAAGAATTTTGATGTCTTGAATAATAGAACACTGTGTAACTTTTTTCGTGCTATTGGATGATTACTTGTAAAGAGAAAAGACATAAACTTTTTCAATGTATCAATTATTTTTCAAATGAAAAAGATGAAAACTAGGAGACGATCCATCATAATTTCTTAGGCAGTTTTTGTGTTTAAGAATTTTTACTTCTTGAATAATAGAGCATTATGTCAGCATTTTGAGTGGTAAAGGTAGAGGCTAGCCCGCTCTTCTCTTTTTTTTTTAGTAGTATTATTTAGGTATCATGTAGTTCCTTACTATCTGTTTTGTATCTTGATATTTTGCTATCTTACTTTTTTTACAATCCTGCATTGATTACGTTTCTTTTGAGCCGAGAGTCTATCAGAAATAACCTCTCTCCCTTACATAGATAGGGTTAAGGTCATCCTACTCTCCCCATACTCCACTTGTGGGATTGCACTGAATATGTTGTTGAATAATAGAGCATTGTATATTTTTCGTGCTATCGGATGATACTTGTAAAAAAAAGGTTGATAACTTTACTAATGTATCAATTCTTTTTCAAATGGAAAAGATGAAAACTATGAGTAGATCCATCTCTTTATTTCTTAGGCAGTCTATATCCTAAGAATTTTCATGTCTCGAATTATGTTACCCTACGTAGATTGTTTTTGTGCTATCGGATGATACTTGTAAAGAGAAAGGAGATAACTTTTTCAATATATCAATTCTTTTTCAAACGGAAATGATGAAAACAAGGAGTCGGCCCATCTCTTAATCCTTTAAGGGTAGTATTTATTGATAGCGAATATATTTCCATATATTCACCATATATTTTGTAATTAATATTTTAGTGTAATTATGTAAAGTAGAGATCCTTATTTCATTAATGAAAGGACTCCACTCAAGGAGATTTACACTATTCTACATGGTATCAAGAGCCAAAAATCCTTCTCTATCCTAAACCCTAATTGCGACCGCCCTTCTCTTCCCTTTTCCGGCACAAACCGCCGGTATACCTCTGATATACGCTGATATACAATTGTCCAACCCTCCATTTCTACAACCAACACCGTATACCTCTGGTATACTACTGATATACAGTCTTCTTACCTTTTGTATCTCTCCAACAGGCCGTATACCCCTGGTATACAAATGATATACAGTAGTTCTACACCCTTTTATATCTCTACTAAATTTTGGATACCCTCATGGCGTCACATGCGTCCCACATAGCTTCTCCCGCTTCCTCTTCCTCAACACCCGACGTCATAAATCCTCCTCTCTCTTCCACCCCAAACACCTTTCATCTGGCTTACACCGTAACCAATATCAAGAACTTCATCCCATTGATTCTTGATCAAGAGGATGGACAATACGCGTCGTGGGTTGAACTATTCCATATTCATGCATGTGCTTACAACGTGCTTGATCACATTAATACCACCTATCCCCGCCTACCCGATGTCGATGACACAATTAGTTCTCCCAGAGCCGGAGACACAGGCCGCTACTCCTTCAGAAAGCGGGAATCCGCAAGGAAGGATAGGACACAGAATAAAGACCTAAAGTAGTTCGTCGGATGAGACCGAGAACCGAAATATGTCTATCAAAGAGCGAGAGGGACTGACTAGACGACTGTCAACCAACTCTGAAGGTTGCAAAGGCTTTAGAGTGCCCCTGAACAGAAGGAAGGAAATATATTTCAGAATCTTTCCTAGCTACCGGGGAAGGGGAGAGGAGAACATAAGTAACCATCAAACTATAGAACCTCACCTCAAACAAAGGCCCCCGAAAGAGCCTGAAGTAGAGAAACCTACAAATAAAAGAATACATGTCAAAAGCTTCACCTCGGTAAACCTTTGGAAAAGGCTTGACGCCATCGTCAAGTAGTGGATCTATAACACTATCTCCAAGAATTTGCTTGATACCATTATGAAGACCGGAGCTTCGGCTCACGAGTTATGGACACAGTTGGAGGAAATTTTTCAAGACAACAAGCATACATGTGCCGTGTATCTTGAGGAGCAATTCAACATCACCCGTCTTGAAAATTTTGCGAATATATCCGACTACTGCAAATAATTAAAATTGCTTGCCGATCAACTATCCAATGTTGGTACTCCAACTTCGGACATGAAGATGGTATTGCAGTTGATTAATGGTTTACCTAAAGGTGAATATGATACCCTTGCAATGATGATTCAACAAGCCGATCCCCTACTCAATTTCAACAAAGCACGGTCCCAATTACTATTAGAGGAGACGAGAAGAGCAAAACAGGACGACCATACCTCTAAGGCATTGGTGGTTGACGCCCCTGCGACAACCACTACCACCTCTGGACAACCACCACATTCCGACCACCAACAACCATAGCACAACCGCAGTGGCGGTAGATGTAGAGGTTGTGGAGGTGGCCTAGGAGGCAAAGTAAAGGGCCGAGGGAAATGGGCCAACCACATAAATAATCAGTCGCAGGCCCAGTACCTGACACAGTGGGCCAGTCCACTTTCTTAGCAACTGTTCGGGCACTGGGCCCCGTCGACTAGCCATTTTCCAAGTCAGGCCCAATAACAACAGTTGGCACAGCCGAGGCCCAATATTTTGGGAGCCCATCCAGCAGCTCGCCAACTAGGCCCCAAGCATCAGGCCCACTACACAGTGGCCCAGGAACCGACGTCCAGCTTCACTCCAACAGATTTGGGCTAATTTTTTGATTCTTTAAATATTCAGCAGCCCAATGATGTGTGGTATATGGATACGGGCGCCACGTCTCACCTCACCAAAAATTCTGGTAATCTTTCTCAACTGCGCAATTTAAATACTCCTCAATTTATTATGGTCGAAAATGATCATCACATTCCAATTCAAAGGTTTGGCCACAAGCTAACTCCACCACCGCACCCCCACTTCTCCCTTAATCAAGTCCTATATGGCCCTAACATTATCAAGAACCTAATCTCTGTTAGAAAATTTGCCACTGGTAATTCTGTATCTATTGATTTTGACCCGTTTGGTTTTTCTGTGATGGACCTATGTACATGGAGACTTCTTACTAGATGCAATAGTGTGGGAGACCTCTATCCTTTCCTATCCACGTCCGCTGCCAGTGTCAATCCTCCCACATCTCTAGCTGTAATCTCTTTCTCGACGTGGCACAATAGACTTGGACATCTCGGAGCTCCTATTTTTTATTTTCTTAGAAATCACAATTTAATTAAATGTAATAAAGGGAACCTTGCCCAATATTGCTACTCTTGTCATCTTGGAAAGCATGTTAGACTTCTTTTTACGTCATCTTTGAGTATTACTTTTTCTCCCTTTGATATTATTCATGCAGATTTATGGACCTCTTCTATTACTAGCAAATTGGGCCATAAATATTATTTAATATTCTTGGATGATTTTCTCACTTCCTATGGGTCTATCCGCTCCACTTTAAATCTCAGGTCTACTCAAAGTTTCTTGAATTTCGTACGTATGTTAAAACACAATTTGAAAAAGAAATAAAATTGTTTCAGTGTGACAATGATTGTGAGTTTAATAATTCTCTATTTCATAAATTATGTGTGGCTAATGGCATGGTCTTTCGTTTCTCCTTCCCTCATACTTCCCCACAAAATGGTAAAGTCGAACGAATTCTCTGCACCATTAACAATATGATTCGTACCTTACTTTTTCATGCATATCTTCACACAACATACTGCCCCACCCGACACACTACCCAGTCACCCGACACATTGCCTCACCCAACACACTGCCCAATCCCAACAGTCCACTGCCTCCCGCAACGTCACCCGAGCCTCTTTTTCTGCAGCCCCTACCTACCACCGCTCTGCCCGTGATCCAACCCCCAACCCACCATATGGAAACACGTGCACAACACGGGATTTTCAAGCCAAAGGGTCACTTTAACCTATCCACTCAAACTATATCACATATTCCTAAAAACCCAAAATTAGCCAAACTTGACCCAAATTGGAATGCGGTCATGCGTGAGAAGTTTAATGCATTAACCAATCAACACACTTGGGATTTTGTCACAAAACTAGAGGGGGTGGATGTGATTTGTTGTATGTGGCTAATGGTACAGGGCAATATGAGGGAGTTGATTGTGGTGAGACCTTTATTCCGCTGGTCAAACCAGCCACCATTCACACCGTAAAAAATGCTTTCTTACATGGGAATTTGAAAGAAATCGTTTATATACATCAACTTCTTGGCTTTGTTCATCCGGAGGTTCCTCAATATGTCTGGCGTCTTTGTAAGTCACTATATGGATTAAAATAATCCCCCAGGGCTTGGTATGAGAGATTTTCTATATACATCATACAAATCGGGTTCGTGTGCAGCAAGAGTGATCATTCACTCTTTATTTTTAATCGAGGTACTGACATGGCTTACCTTCTTTTATATGTGGATGATATTGTTCTGACAGTTTCTTATGATACACTGAAATACGAGATCATTGCCCTGCTCAAGTTCGAATTTGCTATGACAGATTTGGATAAATTGAGTTATTTTTAGGGATATCCGTGACCAGATCCGCACATGCCATGTTCTTATGTCAGCGTAAGTATGCATAAGAGATTGCCTACCGGGCTGAAATGGCAAACTGCAAGATCATGTCCACTCATGTCGATTCCAAGTCAAAACTTAGTTCAAATGACGGGGGTCCGATTAGCGATCCCTCTCTATTTAGGAGTCTCGTAGGTGCTCTTCAGTATCTCACCTTCACTCGGCCCGTTATTGCATATGATGTTCAACATGTGTGCTTATTCATGCACGCTCCTAGGGAGCCTCACTTTACAGCTCTTAAACGTATCATTCGGTACGTTAAGGGCAATATTGACTATGGACTACATCTATATCCCTCTACACCGACTAGATTGCTCTCTTACACAGACGTTGATTGGGCAGGCTGTCAGGACACTCGTCTCTCTACGTCAGGCTATTGTGTATTTCTGGGGGACAATATTATTTCATGGTCTGCCAAGCTGCAAGCCACGCTTTCACATTCGAGTGTAGAAGCATAATATCGAGGAATTGCAAACGTTGTTGTCGAGCTATGTTGGCTCTGTAATCTCCTTCTTGCGCTTTATTGTCCCTTACGTTAGGCATCTTTGATTTACTGTGATAACATATCTGTTGTCTACTTGTCTCATAATCCGGTTCAGCATCAGCGAACCAAGCATATTGAGATGTATATTCAGTTTGTTCACGAGAAGGATGCAATGGGTCACGTTAGGGTGTTACCTGTTCCTTCTTCATATCAGTACACATATATCTTCACTAAGGGACTTCCTCGGCAACTGTTCCTTGACTTCAGATCCAGTCTCAGCGTCCGGCCTCCTCCCGCTCCAATTGAGGGGGTGTGATAGTGAACTGCAATATTCTGTAATTAATATTTTAGTGTAATTATATAAAGTAGAGATCTTTATCCCATTAGAATTACAATTGTACACACTATATATATTGTATTAATAAAAGGACTTTACTCAAGGAGATTTACACTATTCTACATTTATCTTAAAATTTTTGATGTCTCGAATAATAGAGCATTACGTAGTTTGTCCTATCAGATGATACACTTGTAAAGAGAAAGAATAACTTTCCCCATGTATCAATTCATTTTCAAATAGAAAAAAAGAATAACTACCCCATGTATCAATTCATTTTTAAATAGAAAAGATAAGAGTTAATGGACAAAAACACATCAGAACTATTATTTTTTCGTGAGTATCACACTCCAACTTTCAACTGTTCCCCTTTTCTACTTGAACTATCACCATCTATATATTAAAACAAACATTAGCTATCGTTTAGTTAGAAAAAGAAAACAAATGATAGTTTAGGTTTGTTTTAATACATATATGGTGATAGTTCAGGCATGAAAAAGGAATAACTGATAGTTAGGGTGTGAAGCTCGCGAAAAAGTAATAATTCAAATATGTTTTTACTATTGTCTTAAAAGATAAACATTATGAGTCGACCCCCTTTTAATTTCTAAGGTAGTCTTTATCTTAAGAATTTTATGTTAAAGAACATCAGTCGTATGTTAATGTTGACAAAGTCTGTAGTGTTGCTAGTTTTTAGCTTTCAGCTGTTATTTGTTATTTTTAGTTCCTAATGTTTTTCCTAGTTTTTAGAGCCGTGTATATCTTTTTTCCTAAAATTCAGGGGAATGTATTTAATGGAATCTTGTTAGTAGTTTAATGGGACTATGAGTCCTATAATATATGTAAGCCTTTATAAGGCCATTAACTGAATTCAATAAAGTACCACCATCTATTTTCTTCTCTGCAAGTAATCAATTCTCTTCTTGTTATATTTTTTATTGAGCTTGCTATTTTCTTAAGTTCATCATTTGGTATCAAAGCCAGGCTCATCTTATATGGGCCCCCGGATGAGGAGGTGAAATTCCTCCGGACCAATTGAAAGGGGTGGAAAATATCCTGGGTCCATGAATGTGCATGCTCCAGACCGGACACTGATATCCCAGATAAAAGAATGTCCGGATCTGGGCGTTAAGGGGACGTTGAAGAGAAATATACCACATCGGTGAGAATGAGATCCTTGGACTCCTTATAAGGCTTGGACAATTCTTCTCTCTTTGAGCTAACTTTTGGGGTGTGAGTTAGGCCCAATTTTTTATTTAATATGGTATCAGAGCTAAGCCCGATCCGATGTGGGCCCCCGAAATAAAAAGGAGGACAAAATGCTCCTCGGACCGAGAGGGGTGAAAATTCCTCCATCCATGAAAGTGCACACTCCAGACCAAACAATAAACCCTTGATAAGAAGAATGTCCGATTCTGGGAGTAGGAGGGGAGAAGGGTGAAGAGAACATACCAAATCAGTGACGGACGATAACCTTGAGCTCCTTATAAGACTTGGGCAATCCTCCTTCCTTTGAGCTAGCTTTTGGATGTGTATAATATGTATTTGTACCTAATCATGTACGTAGCAAGATGGAAAAGAAGGTTGTTAGGTATATCTTTGCAGGATATGACAGTCAACAAAAATGGTGGCGATGTTGTAATCTAACAACAGGGAAGTGTTACACTTCTCGGAATGTGATGTTTGATGAAGCTTCTTTATGGTGGTCTTCAAATAAGGAGCTGCTACCAGATTCTGATGTTTTCAAAGATGTGTTGAACTCGTCTCATATTCAGTTGAGACTAGACGAAGCTGAAGGTGAAGCTATTGAAGATAATGATCAAGAATACGTGGCTCAAAATCATTGACAAATTAGTTTGTACCGACAACCAAGTGAAGATGGTGAGCCTAGTGAAGTAGTAGCACCACCTTCACCTAGAAGATCAACAAGGATCAAGAAGCTAAATCCCAACTATGAAAAAGCCACCCTAGTAGAAGAAGTAGATGTAAAAGAACATGAGACTTTTGAAGAAGCACTTAAAGATCCAAGGTGGAATAATACTATGAAAGAAGAAATTATAGCGTTAGAACGAAACCATACCTGAAAGCTCGTTCCAAAGCCAAGTGATGTGAAGCCCATTTCTTGAAAATGGGTTTAGAAGATTAAACGACGAGCAGATGGAACAATAGCGAGACACAAGGCCCGTTTGGTAGCTCGAGGATTTTCTCAACAATATGGACTAGACTATGATGAAACGTTTAGTCCAGTGTTGACACCCAATTTTGTCCCATCTTTTATGATTTTATTCGTAATTTTTAACATTTTTGACACTTTTAAAGCAATTTTAAAATATATATATATATGCATATTATTCTCTTATTATTATTATTATTCGCATTTTTTACTGTCATTTGCATTTTTTTATCACAATCATAAGTTTTATCCAAAAAATTCTATGTTATTTTATTCTCGCAAAATTGCATCGCATTTCCCTTTTATTAAGCATTAAACATTTCGCAAATATTATATTTTATTATTATCACGTCGTTATGTTATTTTAAATAATTCACATCTTTTACAAAAATATATATATATATAATATCTTTTAATATTAAACCCCTTTTATATTTTTCAATTCCTAACCCAATACAATTTCTACCCAACCTAAATTAAAACCCATTTTTTCGTCCAAAGCCCAATCCCCAAATTAAATTCCCACAACCCACAAAACAAAAATCCCAAAACCGAAGCCCAACTCCCCTTTTCTTAAACCCAACACCACGAGCCCAAACTCCCCCCAATTAAATCCCAGCAACCGGACCAGGCCATTCTCGAACCGGTCCAACATCCCTACTCCGACCCATTTCCCTTTGCCCCTTTTAATTCTCCCCAAAACCCAAACCAAAATCAAAAAAAAAAATCTCAAACCCTACACTCTTCTCCCAAATCGCCGCCGACCCCACCCCCATACCGCGACTCCCACGTCGCCGGCCACCTCGCCCCGCCACCACCAACCCCTGACACCACCAACCCCCTTCATTCGCCGACACCCGCAAAATCCGCGACCCATACCCACAAAATCGTAAATCTTTACCTTTATTTTTGAATTTCAAACTCGAGCGTTGAGGGTGCAAATACACCTATAAATACCCCATGTTGTTCTTCATTTGGGGAGACGAAGGAGGAGATTTTCTAGGAGAAAAATACATTTTCTAAGGATTTTCTAAGATTATTCAATATATACATAGATATTTTGTTGTGTTCTTGAGTTTAAAGCATTTGGCTTCGTTGTTGTTCCAAGAATCAAGTCCGAAAAGGTTTGTCATCCCCTTTGATTTCTCTGATTTTTTCACTATTCGGGTCGGGTCGACCCGACCCGGGTCGACCCGGTTCGGGTAACATTTTCAGAATTCTTGCATTTCATATTTATGTGTGTTGGTTATCTGAATTGGGTGTTAAAATTTGATTTGGATCACTGATTTCGGGTCGGGTTACTGACCCGGGTCGGGTCGACCCGATTTGAATTTCCAATTTTCTTACATTACTGCTGTTGTTATTATTGGTTATCTGAAATTGTTGAATTTATTTGATTCCGGGTTGAAACATTGATCCGGGTCGGGTCACTGATCCGGTCAGTCGACCGGTTAGGTAACATTTTCGTAATTCTTGCATTACATATTCTTGTTATTGGTTATCTGAATTTGGTGTTAAAATTTGATTCAGTTTGGATTCTTTGATCCGGGTCAGATCAACGACGGTCAGGTCGACCGGTTCGTAATATTTTCGAATTCTTGCATTACATATTCTTGTTATTGGTTATCTGAATTTGGTGTTAAAATCGATTTGGGTTTGGATTATTTGATTTGGATTCGGATCATCGATTCGGTCATCGACCGGATCGGTCGATCCGATTTGGATATTTTCGTAATTCTTGCATTTCATATTTTTGTATGTTGGTTATCCTGAATTGATAGAATTATTTGATGACGGGTTGAATCTCCTATTCGGGTCAGATTCTTGACGGCCGGGTCAGTCGACCGGTTTGAATTTCCAAATCTCTTGCATTATTCTTTGTGGTTATTATTGGTTATCCAAAATTTGAAAAAGTCCGATTCGGCCAGATCTGATTCGGTCGGTCATCGACCGGATCGGGTCGACCGATTTTTGGCGATTTCCAGATTATGGCATTTTTCATAATTGTTTGCTAGTTATCTAAAAATCAGATTTCGATTTTTCATTCGTCATTGCTCATGATCCGGTCGGATTTTTCCATAAATATCTCTTAATCTGTTCGGTTCCAACATTTCAGAATTTGGTTCGGATAATTTAATTGCTCACTGCTCGTTCCTTTGGCACTGTTTTATTGTTTTATTAATATCGCATCTAGGCCGATGAAATTGAAATCGAGGCCGCACTTTTTCGATTTCGCTTCAAAGATCATTTCTCTGTTTTGATTTGCCCTGTTTCGCTTTTGCTGTTTTGATAGTTTCTTGATTTACATTTAGTATTATTTTACTGCTTCTAAATACCGCATTTAGGCTGTTGAACTTGAATTCAAGCCCGCGCTTTCGCTTCTCTGTTTTCGCTTGTTTTAAACATCCGTCGACGGATATCTTTACATTTACTTTTTTATCGCTTTTCTTGTTTCGAATAAATACCGCGTCTGTTGGGCGCCGCTTCGCTTCGCCATCGCTCGGATTCGATTATTGTTTTTACTGTTTTTACGCTTCTTGTTTTAAAATAAACACCGCACCTTTCGAGATATTGCTTTCTGCTTTTTGATCGCTTTCAAAGATTAAAATATCCGATTCATTGCTTTTCTTGTTTTAAATTAAACACCGCGTCTTTTCTGAACTGCTTTTTTCGCTCGCTCATCGCTATCGCTATCGCTTCAAGCATCTTTGTTTTCGCTCGATTTAAAATTTTACTGATTTGAACACGATACTACACCGCCGATGAAAAATATCCGTCGATTTTGAGGCCTACACGATTGCAAAGACGGAAATATAACTTCGGCAAGGATGAAGACTTAAACCTTTTATCCGAGATCAACATGTTTAGTAGGCGAGGTGACTAAAATAACCAACAAGTTATATATTCGCAGCCACGACGTGATTATAGTGATCTTTTCTATTTCACCGAGAGACCAACACGTTTAGTAGGCGAGACAATCAAAAATAAACTACATTAGTCATATGTTTGCGACCACGACGTGATTGGAATGTTCTTTTCAAAATTTAAGTCTGAGCCCTCGCGATCAAAACATTCAACGCTTTGGATACGGATATGAAGTTATTTGTATTTAAATGTTTCTAACCGTTTGTTCTTGGACAAATTGCGAGGATTAAAAGTAAATAACGACAAATATTCCTCGGAGTTTATTTCTTTCTTTCTTTAATTTAGCTTTTATCTCGCTTTGTATTGTAATATTATTTATCGCACTTATGTAATTATTGAAATGCTTAGAATAGGCAAACTTATGATTTATTCATAGGGTAGTTTAAGATTTGAAACCCGTCGCTAGCTTATTTATTTGTAGGCTCGCAAACTTAGAAATCCTTCGCTAGTTTATTTATTTTAGGCTCGTCACGCGAACTCAAGATTTTCAAAACCCTTGTCATCTTTATTTGCTTCAATTAATTGTACAAATAAGTTTATCTTTTTATTATTATTTTTTGCAACTTGTTGATTTTTGAAAGATTCGCTTCTTTGGCATTATAAAGAATTTATTGTCACAAATGCATGTTTTCTAAAAACTTTACATGTATCTTTCTTTTATGTCATCCGAATACGTACTTGTATAAAATGCATCATATTTACTTGTATAAAATGCATCATATTTGCAAACATCTTTTTATCTATTATACTTGTAAAACATGTTTTTTTCTAGTAATAATTAACCTGAATTTTACCGGATAACCGCAAGTTAGCGGATCTTAAAGGATGCCTAACCCCTTCCCTTTAGGATAATAAAGAACCCTTACCTAGAATCTCGCTAGTTTCGCAGACCTTAAAATTGGAGTTTTACATGGCAGCATTTAGTTTAATATTTAGGTGTCCTAATTCACCGTAAAAATAATTAGGTGGCGACTCCTCAACCCTTTTTACTCAGGAATCACCGGACACGTCCGCGCTCCGCTTTGACCCGAGCCGGGTCAAAATAGGGCGCGACAGCATGGCGACTCCACTGGGGAGATTCAGGTTCTTAACCATAACAAGTTCAGGTTAATCATTATTGTGCTTTATATTGCTCCTTATTTGATCTATTATTTTTAATTATTTTCTGTTGAAATTTTGTATGCATAACTGCTTTAATTACTATATTCTCTTACTGCTTTTCTTAAATTGGCATTTCGCTCATATTTCTTCCACTCTGGAAAATTGACACTATCACACATTACACGCGACGTCTGTTTTGCGCACCATAAACTTCTTTCAAATTTCCAAATTTTTAGGAGAGTTGGTATATGCGCGGAGCGTCCGGACCATCCGGTTGGCCGCGTAGCCTTCTCACTCGAGTAGTCCGCCCGGGAACCTTGTGTCTAGTCAGCCAAATCTTAGAAAATATAAGATAGAGCTATACCACCCTTTATTTTAAGTCATGCATGCATACACCTTAGGTGGGTCGATCCTTGGTATCGACTCCACAATTAAGAAATCCGCCAAAGATGTCTACGGGTCTCACAACCCAACGACCAATCATCATATTATGTGTAGCGTGATAAGGATAGACTAATCATGACATGCTGAAATTGGAAAATGTACATTCATTTTTTCTCATTTCCGACAAAGCATTGCAGTTTAGCAGCTTGGATCAAATCTGTCGTAATCCCGCATATCTGGCGTTTAGGCCCACCTCCGGCATAAGGGAGGCCCCATGCATATTAGGATGCGCATTTAATTGCCTTACAATCATTTTGTTGTTTTCTCCTGCTTTTTCACTATGTGCATATTATTTAAAGCAATAAATACTCGCCTTGTACTAACTTGGTTTTCTTTAATTTTTTTTTTGTCTATATTATTTTCCCAAAGGTTGATTTGCGTTGACTAAAACTGGCGGATCATCCCTACTTCACGAGGTCAAAGGCACAATCCTTCAGCAAAATGACTGATTTAGATGCATCCGAACAGACTGGCCTGGAACTTATCACTCTTTCCGGAGATAAACCAGAGACTTCCGAAAATAGAAATACTACTGTCCAAGAAAAATACATCGCCCAACTGTTACAACAGATGGCAGCCATGCAGACTGAGATAGAGCGGCTCCAAAATCTCACCAACTCCGTCCATTAGCGCCAATACCCCACTACGAACAAGGGACGAATGCAATTGCACCACAAATTTTCTCATCTCCTGAACCGCCATTTCCCAAAACCTCCCGAAAATTCGCCACTAAACAAAACCGATCCACAAGACACTAATCCGCAAGCTAGTCCACAACAAAGCCCGCCACAAAATGATCCTGGCCTCATTCACAACTCCACATACCCAAATTAATCCACTCATCCAAAACACTTCTTCCGCCAAAATCACCAGTGCGGACCAACACATATTGATGGCACACACCGCTGATCACAACAAGCAATATGTGCCGCCAATATATGCCACGGAAGCTCAACCTTTCACCACCACAAAGACCAAACATGGCTCTTCAGAAATCACCAAGTGTGAAGAAATGGACAGGCGGGTAATGATCAGAACCGGTGAAAGTGTGGCGAGAGAGATTCATAGCCTAAAAGAAGCATTCAAAAATATCCAAACCAGCAAGGGGCATGAAGGACTCGAGTACGAAGATTTGTGCATGCATCCCGACATTGAATTGCCTGTAGGATATAAGGTGCCAAAATTTGACTTGTTTGATGGGAAAGGAAATCCTTACTCTCATTTGAGATCGTACTGCGACAAACTGGTTGGGGTAGGTAAAAACCAGGCCATCATAATGAAGTTGTTCACAAGGAGTTTGACAGGAGAATCACTCGACTGGTACACAAGTCAGGACCCGCAAAAATGGCGTAATTGGGGCACGATGGCACAAGATTTCGTGGACAGATTTAAATTCAACACTGACACAGTCTTGGACAGATTTTATCTGATGAAGTTGGAAAAGAAGCCCACAGAGACCTTCAGAGAATACGCCATGAAGTGGAGGGCAGAAGCAGCGAAAGTTCAACCCCCGATAGAAGAAAGTGAGATGAACACTCTCTTTGTACAATCTTTGAAAGATGCAACATACTATGAGAGAATGATAAGCGTCATAGGACGAAGTTTCTCTGAAGTTATAAGGATGGGAGATTTCATAGAAGAGGGAATCGAGCAGGAAGAATTACAAACTTTGTAGCGGTGCAAGCAACAAGTGAGACAATCCATCGACTCATTTGAGGGAGCAAGAAAGAGGAAGAGAGATGGAGTGTCCTCTGTGGTGACAGTTGAAACATAGGCCAAATCAAATGTCAACCTACCAAATGCCATCACCCAGCCTCCCTACTACAATCACAACAACCAAAGTCCTCATCCTTCATATTATTACCCATACACCCAAAGCCCTCGGCCTTACTATCAATACCCACCTGGTCCCTACCTCATCTACCATACCCATCCAATATATAGCTTTGCCTCGAGCGCTGTCTATCCGAATCCCCACAATATCAGCCCACATACTTACCTCATCCACAAGTCCGCACCAAATGCACCTGCACTCGCGCAAAATACGAAAGAAAGCCAGCCAAAACCTATACACCTTTAGCCGAACCTCGAGCCCAATTATATGAAAGACTGAAAACCGCAGGAATACTCCAACCCATCCCAGGGCATATCCCCAATCCTGTTCCAAAATGGCACGATGAGACTAAGCATTGTGCGTACCACTCGGGGATTCCTGGGCACGACACTGAGAATTGCTATGCCCTCAGAAACAAAATTGAGACATTGATCAAAGAAGGAGTTATCCAACTGAAAGGACCTTCCTCTAATGTAAACGATAACCCTTTGCCAGATCATGACAATACCAATGTGAACATGATTACTGTTGATGAAGAACACAACTTGGAAGGGACCATTGTGCCAATCCAGATAGAGGAAAAGGTTGAATCATCGGCCTTTGTCACCCCTATGATTCTTGTCAAGTGAGGGCACCGTTTGGAGTAAGTGTTTCCTCCAAAGTCGCAGGTCATGGCATCATCTTATCTTGGAAAAGTCTTATCAACCAATCTCCGAAGGAAGGGAGACGCTTCTTTACCAAAGTCTGTTCCACTTCGGGTCACCATTCGTCAAAACATGCGCCACTCAGGAATCAAAGGAGGACAATGCAGCCAACCTCGCGAAGGGATTCAAAAGATTTCTCATGAATGAAGAAGAAGCAAAATGCAACGTGATTCTCAATGATCACGCTAGAAGCTCAACCAGTTGGGATGCAGAGCAAGGAGATATTTCGGGAAAATTGGACATGTACCCTGGCCTTGTTTCTCCCAGAAACTAGTTAACTGCATTAATATTTAATGAAACAATGCGATTCAGATTGAGGCCTGAATCACATATATGCATTTAAAGCGTTTTGCCTCTACCTTTTGAAAGCTTAAAATGACAAATCTGCATTGCTTTTGCTATTTTTAAAAAATATGTTTTGTTAAATAATTTTCTTTTCTTTTTTTCATCATGCAAACTAATTTGTCGGCAATATGTGACATATAATGAAACAAGCAAACAAAGTCTCAAACAACAAGCAAGGCTTCGTAGAATATAAGGAAGACTCACAAGCGGAAGAATTGAGGCATTTTTGGAATAAGTCAAAGCCAGATTTGGATGAAACATCAAGATGGTTGATAGTTACAAGCATTGGCACGGACGTTTGCCATTTGCACTCTTGGACTACCATACTACGATCAGGACTTCTACTGGGGCAATGCTATATCTTTTGCAGTCAAGTGGATACATAATCATATACTAAGACACGGATTGATGAAAAGCAGATGGACGCAGTTGTCCGGGGCAACCTTATCAGAATAGAGTGGCCAAAAAGCTATCAACGCAGATGCGGTGAAAAGATACTACAGTTAGGATTTTTTCGTGGACCTGAACTACGTTATGACCTGATTCCCTCGGCGGGATACGTAGGCGGCCACATCGGCTTCGGTCCCATCTTTAGAAAAATCCTTACAATCTCCTTTGCTTACCTGAACTACGTCATGACCTGATTCCCTCGGCGGGATACGTAGGCGGCCACATCGGCTTCGGTCCCACTTTTAGAAAATCCTTACAAATCACATTTCTTTGTAATGAACTACGTCATGACCTGATTCCCTCATGGGGATACGTAGGCGGCCTAAATCGGCTTCGGTCCCACCATTAGGAAATATTTTCTCCTTTATCTCACAAAAGACAAAATGCACCCATCTGATCACCCTGATAGGACAGGCAAGCAATCTACACAAGACTCGGTTGTCCGTTTAAAAGATCATCATCCTCACATATCGGAAACTGGGGCATTTTTAAGGGATCACTGTCGGAGGACGCCGATAAACATGGAGAAGCATCGGCAAACTAAGTCTTCAGCCTAAGAGGATTTTGGATAAGACGTTTGCTCTGTTTCACCGCATATTTTCGTTAAAATTTGACAAGATTTTTTTTTTTTTTTTTTTTTTTTTTTTACTAATACGCATACTTTCTTATAAGCAAAATCATTTTCAACAAATATTTTCATTAGCAGTTCGACAAGAACTTTTAATGATAAGCATACTTTCTTATAAACAAATTATTTTCAACAAATGTTTTCATTAACTATTAGCCAAGACTGGAACCAGGCAGGGCTACTGTGTCCAAATCGGCGGGACATGCAGCTATCAAGAGCCAACGCTATCAAGTCAACGCGAACCACCCGCCCCTCCCCAAACTCACAAATTTTCTTTGAGTACAGGTTCTTCAGGTTGAAAAAGCAGGGAAGCCACATCAGTTATGATCAATTCCCCAAAGAATTTCGGCACGACAACTCACTACAAGGATCACGTTCTTGTTCTGCATCTATACGAAGACATCATCTTGACCTACAGGGTCCCGACCCATACGACTGCACAAAGATGTTATTTCGGATCACAAAGAACGACAACAAGGCAAACCCGACGGCAAAGACGTCGCATCACATTTTCGCCCGTGCCAGGTCGACATTTCAATTCACATGAGTTTGGATCGGCAGAAGATTCAGCACAACGTGGAACCCTATTACAACAAACTGACGGCAAGGACGTCACTTACATCTCTTACAACAGGACAACATTTCAAAAACATCATCGACGTTATGGCAGCACAACAAATATCTTTTACAGCTTTACAACGACGTCAACAGCATTACAATGACGTCTTCAGCGCAGCAGCTATTTTTTTACAGCAACGCAACACGACAAAATATCTTGTGCCGCATCTCGACGACGTCAAATGACGTCTTCAAACGCAACAACTATCTTTTACAACAACGCATCAACTATCTTTTACGGCAATGCAACAAATATCTTGTACCGCATCTCAACGACGTCAACAGCATTACAATGACGTCTTCAACGCAGCAGCTATCTTTTACAGCAACGCAGCACGACAATTATCTTTTACCGCATCTCGACGACGTCAAATGACGTCTTCAAACGCAACAACTATCTTTTACGGCAATGCAACAAATATCTTGTACCGCATCTCAACGACGTCAACAGCATTACAATGACGTCTTCAACGCATCAGCTATCTTTTACGGTATTACAACAACGTCATTGACGTTACTGCAGCACATCAACTATCTTCAACAGCATTACAACGACGCCAAAGACAACAAATTTATCCGCAATAGCAAACATCATTACAACAACGCCATCGACAAGCATAAAGAAGACAACAAATATCTTTACAAAGATTGCAACGACGTCAACAACATTACAATGACGTCCTCAACGCAGCAGCTATCTTTTACAGCATTACAACAACGTCATTGACGTAACTGCAGCACATCAACTATCTTCAACAGCATTACAACAACGTCCACGACGTTACGGCAGCACGACAACTATTTTTACAACAACAACGACATCAGCAAAGTCTATACAACGACGACATCATCAACGTCTATACAACGACGACATCAGCAAAGTCTATACAACATCGACGTCAACAACATTACAACGACGTCTTCAACACAACACGTCAATCCAACGACGTCATTTCAGGCTCCCACCTTATAATGAGGGTATTTTAATTTCAGTCAGGCGCCCACCTTATAACAAGAGAATTTTAATTTCAAAGCGCCCACCTTATAACAAGGGAATTTTAAGTTATTTTCTCTACAATTTTTTCTCGCGATTATACACTAATTATATCTTAAGCTTTAGTTTGCAGGAGTTTTTTAATTTGCAGGAACTTCATCACAGCGTGGGACTATCTCTTACGGCGAACCGAGGCAAATTGGTCAACGACCTACTTCGAACGTCGATCCGCTTTTCCCATTAGTTTCTCGCATCAACGACCAGTGTCATCCTAAGTCGACACTGGGGCATTGTTGTTTGAATATGCACCATCTTTTTTCAACTTCTTCCCCCCGGGGATTCTATTTCTTACCATGCAGTCCCGATGATCGGGACAAAATTGGCTACTCAGTCAACTTCTTTGGCCGAAAACTCTTTCATCGTCTCCGTCCAAAGAGGGGCATCTGTTGACACCCAATTTTGTCCCATCTTTTCTGATTTTATTCGTAATTTTTAACATTTTTGACACTTTTAAAGCAATTTTAAAATATATATATATATGCATATTATTCTCTTATTATTATTATTATTCGCATTTTTTACTGTCATTTGCATTTTTTACACAATCATAAGTTTTATCCAAAAAATTCTATGTTATTTTATTCTCGCAAAATTGCATCGCATTTCCCTTTTATTAAGCATTAAACATTTCGCAAATATTATATTTTATTATTATCACGTCGTTATGTTATTTTAAATAATTCACATCTTTTACAAAAAATATATATATATAATATCTTTTAATATTAAACCCCTTTTATATTTTTCAATTCCTAACCCAATACAATTTCTACCCAACCTAAATTAAAACCCATTTTTCGTCCAAAGCCCAATCCCCAAATTAAATTCCCACAAGCCCAATCCCCAAATTAAATTCCCACAACCCACAAAACAAAAATCCCAAAACCGAAGCCCAACTCCCCTTTTCTTAAACCCAACACCACGAGCCCAAACTCCCCCAATTATATCCCACCAACCTGACTGACCCATTCTCGAACCGGCCCAACATCCCTACCCGACCCATTTCCTCTTTGCCCCTTTTAATTCTCCCCAAAACCCAAACCAAAATCAAAAAAAAAAATCAAACAAACCCTACACTCTTCTCCCAAATCGCCGCCGACCCCACACCCCCCATACCGGCGACCCCACGTCGCCGGTCACCTCGCCCCTGCCCCCACCAACCCCTGACACCACCAACCCCCTCTACATTCCGACACCCGCAAAATCCGCGACCCATACCCACAAAATCAGAAATCTTTACCTTTATTTTTGAATTTCAAACTCGAACGTTGAGGGGTGCAAATACACCTATAAATACCCCCATGTTGTTCTTCATTTGGGGGAGACGAAGGAGGAGATTTTCGGGGAGAAAAAATACATTTTCGGAAGGATTTTCGGAAGATTATTCAATATATACATAGATATTTTGTTGTGTTCTTGAGTTTAAAGCATTTGGCTTCGTTGTTGTTCCAAGAATCAAGTCCGAAAAGGTTTGTCATCCCCTTTGATTTCTCTGATTTTTTCACTATTCGGGTCGGGTCGACCCGGTTCGAGTAACATTTTCAGAATTCTTGCATTTCATATTTATGTGTGTTGGTTATCTGAATTGGGTGTTAAAATTTGATTTGGATCACTGATTTCGGGTCGGGTTACTGACCCGGGTCGGGTCGACCCGATTTGAATTTCCAATTTTCTTACATTACTGCTGTTGTTATTATTGGTTATCTGAAATTGTTGAATTTATTTGATTCCGGGTTGAAACATTGATCCGGTCGGAACATCGATCCGGTCGGTCGACTTATTGGGTAACATTTTCAGAATTCTTGCATTTCATATTTTTGTATGTTGGTTATCTGGAATTGATAGAATTATTTGATGACGGGTTGAATCTCCTATTCGGGTCGGATTCTTGACCGGTCAGATCGACCGGTTTGAATTTCCAAATCTCTTGCATTGTTCTTTGTGGTTATTATTGGTTATCCAAAATTTGAAAAAGTCCGATTCGGCCCAGATTCGATTCGGTCGTCATCGACCCAGATCGGTCGACCGATTTTTGACGTATTTCAGTTATGGCATTTTTCATACTGTTTGCTAGTTATCTAAAAATCAATTTACGATTTTTCATTCGTCATTGCTCATGATCCGGGTCGGATTTTCCCATAAATATCTCTTAATCCTGTTCACGTTCCAACATTTCAGAATTTGGTTCGGATAATTTAATTGCTCACTGCTCGTTCCTTTGGCACTGTTTTATTGTTTTATTAATATCGCATCTAGGCCGATGAAATTGAAATCGAGGCCGCACTTTTTCGATTTCTGTTTCAGCATCATTTCTCTGTTTCAGTTTGCCCTGTTTCAGTTTTGCTGTTTTGATAGTTTACTGATTTCTGTTTCCGTATTATTTTACTGTTTCTAAATACCGCATTTAGGCTGATGAAATTGAATTCAAGGCCGCTTTAACTTCTCTGTTTCGCCATCGCTTTAAACATCTGCGACGGATATCTTTCTCGCTTTTAATCGCTTTACTCGCTTTTATCAAGCTTTCAATAAATACCGTCTGTTCGCGCCGCTTCGCTTTCGCCATCGCTCGGATTCAGATTATTGTTTTTCTTGTTTTAAAATAAACACCGCACCTTTCGAGATATTGCTTTCTGTTTAATCCTTTGTTTGACATTAAAATATCCGATTCTTTATTTCTTGTTTTAAATTAAACATCGCGTCTTTTTCTGAGCTGCTTTTTCGCTATCGCTCATCGCTATCGCTATCGCTTCGTTGTCAAGCTTTGCTCGATTTAAAATTTTACTGATTTGAACACGATACTACACTGGCCGATGAAAAATATCCGTCGATTTTGAGGCCTACACAGTTGCAAAGACGGAAATATAACTTCGGGGCAAGGATGAAGACTTAAACCTTTTATCCGAGATCAACATGTTTAGTAGGCGAGGTGACTAAAATAACCAACAAGTTATATATTCGCAGCCACGACGTGATTATAGTGATCTTTTCTATTTCACCCGAGAGACCAACACGTTTAGTAGGCGAGACAATCAAAAAATAAACTACATTAGTCATATGTTTGCAGCCACGACGTGATTGGAATGTTCTTTTCAAAATTTAAGTCTGAGCCCTCCGCGATCAAAACATTCACTGTTTTGGATACGGATATGAAGTTATTTGTATTTAAATGTTTCTAACCGTTTGTTCTTGACAGCTTGCAGGGATTAAAGTAAATAACGACAAATATTCCTCGGAGTTTATTTATTTCTTTCTTTAATTTAGCTTTTATCTCGCTTTGTATTGTAATATTATTTATCGCACTTATGTAATTATTGAAATGCTTAGAATAGGCAAACTTAGGATTTATTCATAGGGTAGTTTAAGATTTGAAACCCGTCGCTAGCTTATTTATTTGTAGGCTCGCAAACTTAGAAATCCTTCGCTAGTTTATTTATTTTAGGCTCGTCACGCGAACTCAAGATTTTCAAAACCCTTGTCATCTTTATTTGTTTCAATTAATTGTACAAATAAGTTTATCTTTTTATTATTATTTTTTGCAACTTGTTGATTTTTGAAAGATTCGCTTCTTTGGCATTATAAAGAATTTATTGTCACAAATGCATGTTTTCTAAAAACTTTACATGTATCTTTCTTTTATGTCATCCGAATACGTACTTGTATAAAATGCATCATATTTGCAAACATCTTTTTATCTATTATACTTGTAAAACATGTTTTTTTCTAGTAATAATTAACCTGAGTTTTACCGAATAACCGCAAGTTAGCGGATCTTAAAGGATGCCTAACCCCTTCCCTTTAGGATAATAAAGAACCCTTACCTAGAATCTCGCTAGTTTCGCAGACCTTAAAATTGGAGTTTTACATGGCAGCATTTAGTTTAATATTTAGGTGTCCTAATTCACCGTAAAAATAATTAGGTGGCGACTCCTCAACCCTTTTTACCCAGGAATCACCGGACACGTCCGCGCTCCGCTTTGACCCAAGCCGGGTCAAAATAGGGCGCGACATCCAGTAGCAAAGCTTATAACTGCCCAAGTCTTACTTGCACTTGCAGCCAACAAAGAATGGAACCTGTGGCAAATGGATGTAAAAAATACATTTTTACACGGAGAGTTAGATCGATAGATCTACATGATCCAACCAACTGGTTTTCAGAATCAAGATTGTCCTGATTATGTATGTAAGTTGCGGAAGGCGTTGTATGGGCTAAAGCAAGCTCCAAGAGCCTGATATGGTAAGATTGCTGAATTTTTGACTCACAATGGTTATTCTATAACACATGCATATTGTAGTTTGTTTGTCAAGGCTAACAGAGTGAAGCTAGCTATTGTGCTAGTTTATATGGATGATATAATCATAACAGAAGATTATCAAGAAGAAATTCTCCGAACAAAGGAGAATTTATCAGTTCATTTTCAAATGAAAGAACTCGGACAACTCAAGCATTTTCTTGGTTTAAAGGTCGATCGAACTCAAGAAGGAATATTTCTCCATCAACAAAAGTATTCCAGAGACTTGTTAAATTTTTTTGGCATGTGTTCACGTTTAAGGAAAAGATTTGAAAGATGCAATAATGTATCGACAATTGATAGGTAGTTTAATCTATCCGACCTTGATTCGCCCTGATATCTCTTATACAGTTGGTGTGATGAGTCGTTACATGCAAAATCCAAAGAAGTCTCATTTGGAAGCAGTTCGTCGAGTTTTGAGATATGTGAAGAATACACTTGGTTGTCGTATTTTATATGAGAAAGGTGAAGATTGCAAGCTATTTGGTTATTGTGATGCTGACTACACTATAGATCATGATACTCGACGCTCAACTACTAAATATGTATTTATGTTTGCATCAGGAGCAATTTCATGGTGTAGCAAAAGGTAGCCAACTATTTCTTTGCAACAATAGAAGCGAAGTACCGAGCGACAGTTGTGGCAGCTCAAGAGAACGCTTGGCTGATGCAGTTATTGACTGACTTGAATCAACAACAGGTTATGCATTCCCACTATATTGTGACAATCAATCGACAATACGTCTTGCAGAGAATTCAGTTTTTCATGCAAGAACTAAACATGTGGAGGTGCACTATCATTTTATCAGAGAAAACGTTTTGCAAGAGGAAATTTGGTTGAAGTACATCAACACAGAGAAACAAGTTGCGGATTTTTTCACAGAAGGTTTAAATGTCAACAAGTTTAAAAGTTTCTGTCAGCAACTAGGCATGGTTAAGTTTGGGAGATGATGTCGAGAGAGGGTGTTAAAGTTGTACAACATCAGTCGTATGTTAATGTTGACAAAGTCTGCAATGTTGCTAGTTTTTAGCTTTCAGTTGTTATTTGTTATTTTTAGTTCATGATGTCTTTCATAGTTTTTAGAGTTGTTGATATCTTTTCCTAAAGTTTAGAGAAATTTATTTAGTGGAACCTTGTTAATAGTTTAATGGGACTATGAGTCCTATAATATATGTAAGCCTTTATAAGGCCATTAACTAGATTTAATAAAGTACCACCATCTATTTTTTCTCCGCATATAATCAATTATCTTTCTGTTATCTTTTTTATTGAGCTTGTTGTTTTCTTAAGTTCATCATTTTAATGACCGGAAATAATAGAACACTATGTAGCTTTATTTGTGTTGTAGGATGAATACATAGAAAAAGGAGATTACTTTTCGAATGTATCAATTCTTTTTCAAATAGAAAAATATGAAAACTACAAGTCGACTCATCCATCAATTGGCCAATAAGTGTTTTAATTTTATTTGAAAATGAAATGTTCATAGTTTAAACTTTAAACATGCTTGAAACAGTAGGTTCATAGTTTAATCACCAATAAAGCCTATAAAAAGCTTTACTCAGTTTTGTCGTCCACCATTAGTTCGTGTGGCGCCTGACATTTTGGTCTATATTATAATATATTCAATGAGGTAAATTAATGTGACAGCTCAAGTGCACCGACACTTTTAATACTTTCATGTTGTAATTTAAAAGTACAAAATTTGCAACACGCTTGAAAACTTGTTTAAAAACATCTCAAATCAATCGAAATATTTGTAATTATGAGAATATATTTAATGATTATGCCCAATAAACTATTACACATGCGAATCAAGATTATACTATATGCTAGTGTTAACACTCAAAAGTAAGTTAAGTGTTTAGCCGAATTCAGTGACAGCCGAACTGTTCCAGAGCCGAATTTACTCCTAGTCCTCGACTACAAAAAATTCATCGGCTACTAAGGCATCTTAGTCAAGTTGTTAGTTAGAGGTACGACTGGAACCCACTCAGATGCAGACGCTTCAACGACCAAGTCAAAAGGGTTTCCGGACCCCTAGAAGCGGTAACAACCAATAATAGCTAAAAGAAAGGGTCATTATCCGAGCAAGAGGAGTAGAGGGCGAGAAAATCGGCACCACCTCCCCCATAATCAGCCATTGAACTTAGTGGGTTACTTAATGGCTGACATGGGGGGGGGTCACGTTGTACAATTTTTCTTTCTTTTTTGTACTATAAATAAGATCATTCTTTGTATATACAACACACACAATCAATCAAACAACTCAATTTTTATCTATCTTTATCCTTTACTTTACTGTACTCAGATGCATTCATGTTTCTTACCTCTTAGATTACTCATACCACCGTCCTAAAGCTTTCTGAAGTAGTTGGGGAACCAATTGCTGAAAATTAGAGTTCCGTTTCCAGCCCAAATCGCTTAAGTTAAGGAATAAATTTGTCTCTCGATTTCGTCAGCCGATAAAACGGCAGAGAACATAATTCGGGGCGAGAACAGCTAGATTAGAGGCGGATTCAGAATTACAAATAACCTAGTCTTGCTCAAATAAATTTACCTTAATTTTGAATTATAGAGGGTCGTGTATGGCTCACGAACTGGTCTGGTAACAATTAAAATGCAGAGATTATTATGCAATAACCAATAATATAATGTGGTTGTTATGTAGTGTATAACAACAACAACTTGAATTATTTTGTAGGGATTTGCCTACTTTAGTCTAAAGATACTTTTACCATGTATCTACTCTATATATGATTCGTCTTTGCATTTCCAGCTCATTTTGTTCATCAACGTATATTTATCTCTTTTTATTTATGATGTATCGGCCTGAATTCACTTATGAATAAGTTGTCAACTTCAAAAGCAGATTTATAATCAACTATTGAATTTATTTTTGAACCATTTCCTCATAAGTTGTCAATTCCAAAGTGGTTTTATCGCAAAAGCACGCACTATAATCATATCTTTTTCTTTATTTTTTTGTCCTAAATAGCTCATGATATAATACTGCCATAGAAATATTGACAATATCAAAAAGAAAAAAAGTTAGGTGGCCAAGCTAATGATCAATCCCCTGAGAAAATGAACACACGTGAATTGAGTATAAAGAGATATCATTTCCGTCCAAGTTATGCAACACTATTTAACTACTTATAGTTTAAGACAAAAAATAGTTTTTTGGTTTAAAACATTTTTTTTATATTTGTGTGCCTATAAATTATATCATTAAAGGTAAAATGAGAATTAAATTAAATAATTTATAAATATAAACAAATGTAACTTTTTTTAGATACCAAAACGAAGTGTGTGTAGGCCTATAATAGAGGGTAGGCCAAATAGGAGTACAAGTCAAAGAAAAGGACCGACAAGTTTCTAATGGCAATTTAAGCAAATCACAAATTAAAATATGAGAGGAAAGTGAAAGGCTTTATAAGACATTACATAAATTTATATGGTACACGCGTTTTTGAGCTCGATGATACATGGCCAAATGTAATACCCCATATGAAAAAGGTATTTAAATAATTGACACAAAAAAAAAAAGACAAAAGAAGACTAAAAATGAAACAAAAATAAAACAAGAAGAAGCTACGAGGTTCCGTTCTCAATTCTTACTTTCATGATTCATGTGAGCTTCAGCCCATGAGAAACGTAAATAAGGAAAGTAAAAAATATAAAAGCTAAATAGATTGGGATGAAAAGTTGTTGCCCGCCACTCTTGAGAGCAAGAAGAAAACGTGGGTTATGCCTCTATTTTCAGTGAAAGAGCGCGAAGAAGTTTCAACATAGAGAAAAGTAATTTATTGAGTTCTCCCCCGATAAGTAATTCTTTATATTCTTATATGGTTTGAGCAATTCTTTTTCATGAGCTACATGGTATCAGAGTCAGATTGTCTCAATTCATTATTTTTTATGTTGGCCCCTCTTATATTATCCAAGCTCCAGATGTCAGCCTGAGAGTGAGGCAGGGTGTTGAGTTCTCCACCGACCTGTCTCAATTCATTATTTTCGATGTTGGCCCCTCTTATATTGTCCAAGCTCCAGATGTCCAATCCCGGGCGTGAGGCGGGGTGTTGAGTTCTCCATATCGTTGGATAAGTGGTCTTGATCTCCTTATATGTCTTGGACAATCTTCCTCCCTTCAAGCTAGCTTTTGGGATTGAATTAGGCCTAAGATTCATTATTTACGTAATTAAATAGACAAAGAAGAAGAGGAACCCCGCTTCTGTAAATTCAGATTTCAAGGTATTTTATTTTCATTGATATGTTTGTATACATATTATCATGGGTTGAGTTAAAGGGATATTAACAATTTGAAAATAGTGAGTTTCAATTGATTTGGATATGAGAATACCCATAGATCAAAGCAGAGTTCTATTTTGTATGAGTTAGGTTATCAATCAGTTGATGAAATCAGATTCATATGCATAAATTGAGTATGGTAATCATATACTCTTATTCCTGTAAAAAAAATGGTTATATGTATCGTAATAGATGCTACTTTGAGAGAAATCAAGACGTGGGACGTTGAAATTATGACTCCTTACTTAAATTGAAGAATTGTGAAATTACGAGTAAATATAATTTGACTAATCGAAAGGCTAACATGCGCGCTGGAGGTTGGGTATTCTAAATTAGTTACGAATTAGTTTAAACGAGGAAATTAATCCGAGATAGATATGATGTCGAAGGAAGTTATATGGATTGCTCAAGGCGACACATTTGATATTTCGACAGGAGTACTGTGAGTAGTGATCTTACACAATTTGTAACTTGTATGGTTTATACATGATTTTGAAAATAAGATGTGTTACCGATGTTTTTGTTAAACAAAGCAATATACTCGTGATATACATCAGTGTATATCACGGGCAAGGTTGCATTGTATTTCGGCAGTGGGCTTTCCAGCAGCCCAACACGGTAACATGGACTGGAATAGGCAGTGTAAGAATATTGTATATTAGAAAATATATGTGTAGTATATTGTAGTGTATTTGTTATCTAAATTAGGATTATACACTTACCATAATTGTAGAGTTAGAATTATGGTAGACTAAGATTTTAGAAATAGAATAGGAATAAGATTCTCCTATTTTGTAACTTGTATATATACCTTTTCAATTAATGAAAATAATCAAGGGGATTATTTCTTTCATGGTATCAAGAGACTAGGTCTAACAAAATTTTATCTCTCCCAAAATTTTGTCCTTCTCGGCCGGAACCCCTCCCCCCCGGGTTTTCTTTACCAATATTCGTCTTCTGCTTTCAAAATCTCTCTTACTATTCCCAAATATCCCCTGCTTCGTTGTTCTTTCAATATGTCTAAGAACAATTATCATCCTGCCCTCATGGTTTCTAACGTCAAGAACAATATCTCTATTGTGCTTGAGATGAAAAACGTCCAATATGAGATGTGGACAGAATTGTTTAAAATTCACGCTATCTCTCATCAAGTTATTCATCACATCATTCCTCCCTTTACCCCTCTTCCAGCGGAGGATCCTCAGTTATGGATTACTCTTGATGCTACCGTTCTCCAGTGGATCTATTCCACTATTTCGGTTGACCTTCTACAGACGATTATTGAGCCGGATACCACGGCTATGGCTACCTAAAATAGATTGCGTGACATATTCCAAGATAACCAACATTCACGTGTCGTCACACTCGAGCAGGAATTCTCTCTAGTTCACATAGAAGAATTTCCAAACGTCTCTGCATATTGCAAGAAACTCAAGGAGTTGGCGGATCAACTCCGTAATATTGGCGCACCTGTAACAAATAATCGTCTGGTTCTACAATTGGTTGCCGGCCTTTTGGAGGCCTATAATGGTGTTGGAACTCTCCTTCGTCAAAGCAACCCTCTTCCCGCCTTCTATCAAGCCCGCTCAATGCTTACTTTGGAAGAAGTCGGTTTGGCTAAGAATGCGGCTACCGGAGCAAGCCCCGTCGTCATGATGGCGTCCTCCGCAAGTTCTTCGGGTTTTGTTAATAATTCGGGCCAAAACCATAATCATGGTGGCGGCAAAAATAATCGAAAGAATAATAATAAAAATCGTGGGGGCAAACGCGGCGGTTCCGATGGTCAGCAAGCTGGCAGTGGGCCCCGTCCAGTGAACAGTGGCCCAACACCCTACTGGTCCCAACAGTGGGGCCCATAGCAGTGGGGCTGGGGCAGTGGGCCGTGGGCCATCACCCTTATGCTCCAGCAGCGTCCAACAACCAGTGGGCTTTCCAGCCTTTCAGGCCCAACAGTCAGCAGTGGCAGCCCATTGTCCAGTGGCCTAGCAGCGCCAGTTCCAGCAACTACGGCCCAGTTCAGTCATGTCCTGGAAGGGCCCCAACCTCCGCCAGCCTACCACGCAGCAGGCCCTAGTCAGACCGATATCGAGGCCGCGATGCACACATTGGGGTTGACTCAATCGGACCCAAATTGGTATATGGACACCGGTGCCACTACCCACATGACTTCCGATTCAGGTACTCTCTCATCTTATTCTAATTTGAGCACCCCTCGGGGTATAATTGTTGGTAATGACAACTCTATTCTAATTCTCGGTTATTGTCAGAAAACGTTGTCTCCCCCCAATCTACCCTTATCTTGAAAAATACTTTACATGCCCCCAAATTGATTAAAAACTTAGTGTCTGTCCGAAAGTTCACCACTGACAATTCCGTTTCTGTTGAATTTGATCCGTTTGGTTTCTCTGTGAAGGTTTTCAAGACGGGGAGTCATCTCATGAGGTGTGATAGTAGGGGGGATCTGTATCCTATCATGCCCGGTTTCAGTCCATCGAGTCAAGCTTGGCCATCAGCCTTTGCAGCCATTTCTCCTTCCTTGTGGCATGCTCGCCTTGGTCATCTAGGATCCTCTATTTTATCAGCTTTAGATAAAAATAGTTTTATTTCGTGTAAGGGTACGAGTCGTACTCCAATTTGTCAATCTTGTTCGTTAGGAAAAATTGTTAAGTTGTCATTTGTAGACTCAAATTCTCATACTTCAATGCCTTTTGATATTATTCATAGCGACTTATGAACGTCTCATGTTCTTAGTTCATTGGGTCATCGATATTATGTTCTCTTTTAGATGATTATTCTAAATTTTTGTGGACGTTTCCAATTGCGAATAAATCACAAGTGTTTTCAGTCTTCATAAAATTTAGAGCATTCATTCGTACCCAATTCGAAAGAGAAATAAAAAATATTCAATGTGATAATGGGAAAAAGTATGACAATAGGGAGGTTCGGGAGTTATGTGCTAATAATGGGATCAATTTTCATTTTTCGTGTCCTCATGCATCTTCACAAAATGGGAAAGCCGAACGCACAATTCGTTCCATAAATAACATTGTCCGAACTCTCTTAATTCATGCTTTCATACCCCCACATTTTTGACATCATGCTCTACAAATGGTCACATATTTCCTTAACATAATTGCTTCCAAAGATCTGACATATTCTTCCCCCCTCCAAATCTTATATAATAAGAACCCATCTTATTCTCATCTTCGGGTCTTTGGGTGCTTGTGTTATCCGTTATTCACATCCACCACAATTAACAAACTTAAGGCTCGGTTTACTCCATGTGTGTTTTTTGGGTTATCCATCTAATCATCGTGGTTACAAATGCTTTGATTTATCCTCCAAGAAAATCATAATTAATCGTCATGTCATTTGTGATGAAACCCAATTTCCTTTTATGAAAGTTCATACTCCCGAGCCTAGTTCGTATAATTTTTTGGATGACCAAATATCCCCGTATGTTATTCGGCATTTTTGAAACATCTCCCGCACCCAAAACTCTCCAGCGGGCCCACTGGCACGTCTCGGTCAAGATCGCCCAGCCCCTCTCATCGGGCCGCTTTTAGTGATTGGGCGATCCAGCCACCACCGAACTGGTCCACCCATGTTCCCTGTTCTCGCCCAGCAGCCTCTGCGTCGAGCTTGGGCCAAGGGCCCATCGCTCACCGCCATTCTGTCCCGAGCCTAGCAAATTTCCAAAATTCACTCCATTCTTCCTCGAGTCATAGACCGGCCACTCGGAGTCAGCGGGATATTTTTACACCTAAAAGACATTTTAATTTACATTCTAATGTCTCTAAATTCCCCTTGCTCCGTAATCCTGTGTCCGCCTTAAACGACCCAAATTGGAAAATTGCTATGACTGATGAATATAATGCTCTTATTGATAATAAGACGTGGGAGTTGGTGCCCCGTCCATCTGGTATTAATGTTATTAGGTCTATGTGTATTTTTGCTCATAAGGAGAATTCCGATGGGTCCTTTGCTCGACATAAGGCGCGACTTGTGGGGGATGGTAAGACTCAGCAGGTTGGGATAGATTGTGGGGAGACGTTTAGTCCGGTGGTCAAGCCGGCTACCATTCGAATTGTACTTAGCTTGGCTCTTTCAAAGACTTGGCATATTCATCAGTTGGATGTCAATAATGCTTTCTTACATGGTAATCACAAGGAAACAGTCTATATGCATCAACCGTTGGGTTTCAGGGATCCTAACCGTCCTCATCATGTCTGTTTGTTGAAGAATTCCTTATATGGGCTTAAGCAGTCTCCACGGGCCTGGTATACGAGGTTTGCTGACTTTGTTTCGACTATTGGGTTCACTCACAACAGGTCAGATAATTTCTTGTTCATCTACCGTCATGGTTCGTCCTTGGCCTACATTCTGTTGTATGTGGATGATATCATTTTGACTGTCTCTTCCTATGCCTTACGCCAGTCTATTATGGCCATGCTCAGTTCTGAGTTTGCTATGAAAGACTTAGGGCCCTTGAGTTATTTTTTGGGGATTGCCGTTAAGCGTCATTCAGATGGTTTGTTTTTGTCTCAACGAAAGTATGCGGCTGAGATCATCGAGAGGGCTGGGATGTCATCCTGTAAGTCCACTTCCACTCTAGTTGATACTAAGCCCAAACTTGGTGCCGCGGCCGGCGTCCCTTACGAGGATCCGACCCGCTATCGCAGTCTTGCAGGGGCTCTCTAGTATCTTACCTTTACCAGACCGGATATTACGTACGGTGTTCAGCAGGTGTGTTTATTTATGCATGATCCCAGAGTTGAGTACATGGATGCAATCAAACGTATCATTCGGTATATTCAGGGTACACTGGATTATGGTTTACATTTGTATCCTTCATCGACATCCACACTTGTCTCATACACAGATGCGGATTGGGGTGGTTGTCCGGATACCAAACGGTCTACGTTTGGATATTGTATGTTCCTTGGCAACAACTTGGTCTCTTGGTCTACAAAGCGTCAGGCGACTCTATCCCGCTCAAGTGCCAAGGCAGAATATCGAGGGGTAGCTAATATGGTCTCAGAATCCTGTTGGTTACAGAACTTGCTTTTAGAGCTTCATTTCCCCATTCAGAAGGCAACCTTAGTATATTGTGATAATGTTAGTGTCATATACCTCTCAGGTAATCCGGTTCAGCACCAACGTACTAAGCATATCGAAATGGACATTCACTTTGTCCGTGAAAAGGTTGCTCGGGGGCAGGTACACGTATGTCATGTCCCGTCAAGATATCAAGTTGTAGACATCTTTACAAAGGGTCTTCCCTCGGTACTCTTTGAAGATTTTAGGGACAGTCTCAGCGTTAGAAGACCGCCCGCTATGACTGCGGGGGTGTGTTAAACAAAGCAATATACCCGTGATATACACCCAATATACAACAGTGTCTATCACGGGCAATGTTGCATTGTATTTCGGCAGTGGGCTTTCCAGCAGCCCAGCACGGTAACATGGACTAGAATAGGCAGTGTAAGAATATTGTATATTAGGAAAATATATGTGTAGTATATTGTAGTGTATTTGTTGCCTAAATTAGGATTATACACTTACCATAATTGTAGAGTTAGAATTATGGTAGAACAAGATTTTAGGAATAGAATAGGAATATGATTCTCCTATTTTGTAACTTATATATATACCTTTTCAATTAATGAAAATAATCAAGGGGATTATTTCTTTCAGTTCTGAAATTGCATGTAGGACAAGTCTTTTACTTGATATGGTACCGAACAGTTTACTTGAGATGTTTACCGATTATTCTAAATGTTTTCACCGTTACTAGATATGTTTTGCCGTTACTTGAGATGTTTACCGTTACTTAAAATGTTCTTAATATTTTCACCGTTACTAGATATGTTTTACCATTACTTGAGATGTTTACTATTATTTAAAATATTCTCACTGTTATTAAATATGTTTTATTGTTACTTGAAATATGAATACCATTACCGAAATGAAATTATATGATTTGATAAGAATTGAAATGCCCTGTACTATTTTGAAAATGCTTTCATATGAGTATTTACTGTTTACAAGAAAAGTATTAATAGGAGGAGATCCCACAGCTAACGACGGGTTCGTTAGACCTGGTGCACCTTGTATTTACAGATTACAGTTACAACCCTCGCTAGTGGGAAGCTAGAACTAGCATACAGTTACCAATTTCCCTCGAGTAGGGACCTACATTTATATTTGACTCCTTTTACGAAGGGGTCTCCAGTGATACCGATTACATGATCCTTTCTTGAAAATCTCCCAAACATAAGATTTGATATGACAGTGTTTACCGAGTTTTATTACTGAATTGTTATTTGATTTCTGTTTACATGAAAAGACAAGACCGATTATTGTTACCGTTTCTGAAAAGGGCATTTATTCATGATATTTTTAGAATATTGTATAAGCATGTTTTCTAACTTGTCCCCCCTAAAAACGGTTGTGATTAAGTGTTATTACTCACTAGGCTAGTGTCTCACTCGCTATATTTTTTACAAAGATCACAGGTGACTTTGGTGAGGGTTTCATTAATCAGAGAGCACGAGTTGAAAGTTTCTGATGAGCCCCACACTTGTTCGCGTGGACGAAGAGTCTATTTATTTGTCATGGTCTTCCTTTTGAACTCTTAGAGTTACTCCACAGTCATTTTATTTGTCTCATGAGCATTCTTTTGTTTTTATAGGCTTATGACTAGTATTAGATGTTCTTCTCGTATTTTGGAGATGGTTTTAGTATTATTATGTTGGAAACGGTTGATTGAAGGTGATTGTGGTTGTTTGGTTAATACTGTATGGTTGTGATATTGATTATGAGACAGAAAAATTTATGGATTTGTCCAAAAAAAAAGGGAAACTGCCCGATTTTTTATAAATTCTCATTAAGGCTTGTTTTGGGATTCTACCCCTTAGCGTCGGTCATGACCCTAAATTGGATAGTGACAACAAAGGACAATCCATGAAACTTATTGAACAAAAACAAATAATACGTGTCATAAACTTGAGCCATGATAGTGCACCACGTAAACTGAGATGGAAATAATACCATATACTAATAATTTATATTAAGGAAAATGAAGTGCACCAATTTAGTCAGTGATGATGGGCTGAAGATAATTTGCGTCTGAGAAAATGTAAAATTTGTTTCTGCAAAATCTAAAAGGATCCTCACAATGTTCCTCAACAAACTACAAATCTACTGCCAATTGCACCGCCCATTGCCCCACTTTTAATATTAACTTTTTTCAGATAAAAACATTCCAAGCCTTTATATATTTCGTCGGCAAATATATGCCAATACAACAGTCAACTCACCCTGCACACTGCATAGACAATTCAGATAGCACACTATATTTCTAAATCTTCAATGATAAGGAGTAAATCATTGACTATCCTTTTCTGTTTAGGTATCTGATATTCGAAATTCAAATTTAGTGATAGAGTAAAAAAATTTAATAAGGAAAATAGAAAAACATAACGAATTCAAATTTACGACCTAAAGTAAATTGTGAATCACCTTTATTACTACACTAAAAGTTTTCCTATATATACACACACGAATTTTTCGATATAGGAGATTTAATTGAACCTCTTCATGAATTTAAGTTCTATCCTAGCTAGAATTAATTTGGATTCTCGTCTCGATAGTCCACAAAGACGTTAAAGAATTCATTACAACATACATTTTACTTTCACAGAGCTCGAACTTGAAAGAGACCAAATATTCTACCCACCAACTGACTTGAACAACATAATGTGGGACCAACATTGAATACATCAAGAATTGTGATGAGTATAGCTTTGATATTATATGGAATCTCGGACATAACTCAAAATCACACAAGGAGATTACATACTCATTAATCAAACTGCCCCTTGCAAGTTCATGCGTGCTAACTGGAGGGTGAACAACATATATAATATGATGGTCCAATATTGGATAAATTAAAAATTGAGATGGACATGCATGATCCTAATACCATGTTAAGAAATAGATTTTGAATCTGACTAAATCCTAAAAGTTATCGAGGTAATAATTATTTAAGATCATATAAGGAGATAAAATAACTGCATCTTATGAGTCATGACGTGGGACAAACTCAACTACTATCTTCTATTTGCCTTATTGAAATTATATTCTGTATATTATGTGTCGACGGTTGCCTTTTCAACTATTTTCATCGAGTTCTTTCCCTGCCCTTTTCATATCTAAAAAGTTGAAGTGGTGAAAGTAGGTGTGATATATACACATGTCACCAATATTGTGCTACTTTTGTTCTTGTTCCAATTAATCTAATGATCTCATTTTGATAATTTCGTACGAATGGTAAGTGTGGAACCTTTATCTCTTTGAAAAAAATTCATCTCAAATAATAATTGCATGTAAAGAAAAAGATGTGAACGTTGTTGAGGGACAAAACTAAATGGCTAATAGATATAGTCCGTACTATCATCATTCATCTTCTTAGGTTTTGTCGGTTCAACTTTTTATGAAAAAAGAAGGTGACATATAAGAAGAGTTTATTTACTTGCATTTACAACCACAAAAATGTTACTCACTCTTTTTCAAATTATTTGTCAAGGTTTTTATTTCACCCGAAGTTTAAAAAAATATAAAAAGATTTTTAAATTTTATGGTTATTAATTAAAGATATGTAGAATGTATCAAAATATCCTTTAATTTGTGGTTTTAAACATATCATATGAAAAGTTAGAACTAAAGAGTTGTCAAGAAAGGAAAGAGACATTTCTTTTTAAACGGATTAAAAAAAATAACACAAATATTTTAAAACAGAAGGAGTACTATATATCTCATTTTATGTGATGATTTTCTTTTTTAGTGTGTGCAAAAAGAATAATATATGTACTTATTTTGGTATAATTTATGTGATACTATTTGACTATATATAGAGTTTAAGAAAGAAAATAAGACCTGAAACGTGTGGTCTAAAACTATCCTTAGATATCTATGACTATAAATCATCTCATTGCTAATTAAATGAGATTTCAGAGTTAAGTTATATTTAAATATGGAATGAGATATTTTTTTGGAACAAATAAAACTAAAAGTGTAACACATAAATTACAACATTTAAAGTACAAGTTTTAAGTTTTTTTTTTAATTTCACGTCCCCAATCAATCACTATCATATTTTGGAGAAAATAATAGTAATTTGCCCTGCCGTCAAAAAAAGAAAAGACTCCATAGTTCATACGGATATATTGTCGCACCAATATGTTTTGAACAAGTGAAAATCTAAGATAAATGAACACAATGTATAAGAATTGTCTATAATATAACATAACAGTAACAATTATGAATAATAGTAAGTGTGTTAATGTTAAAGAACCTGAGCAATAAAAGAATAGGAATTAGCCATAGAAAATTTTCGTAGCTAAACAGAAAAGTTCAGCGTTAATTCTAATTAGTAACAGATTAGCTAGGGGTTATCACAATCTCTTTTAATTACTAGTAATTTACTGATAAATTAGCGAAGAAGTTTGTAGTTAATTTTAATCTTTTTTTATAGTAGTAGGATCTTAATATTTTGTATATATGCATAATGACTATTTGCTTATTAGTATTGTTGTTATTATTTGATGATATGTGAAAAGATTTCTATAATATGGCAATGTTTTTTTTTCGTTCTTTCTTCATGGTTCGTTTCTTCTTTGAGAATTTTGTCTAACTTTATTAAGCTGTTAAAATTAATAGGTCAATCCCTACAAATAGACTATAGGACAATTCTATTTATCCCTACAAATAGACTATAGGACAATTCTCTTTATGTCGAAGATAATGTTACGTGCTTTTTTTCTTCTTCTGTAGACCCCAATGATTATCTAAGGTTGCTTGATTAGTTTCCAAGTAATAAAAAACAAAACTGATATTGATGTTTCAAAAGGCATAAAGATGTATTAGTCAAATGTATAGTGAATCACGGCCAACCACCAAAAATTGTGGCGAGAGAAAATAGTACCTCTCTATCCTTGATCGGAAATCTTGATTTTGAATTTTGAAAACAAAATCATTTTAATTGAGAATGTTTCACTTTTAGAGTAGGATTTTTTAGTAAGAATTTAGATTAGTCGGGCTACCGAGCATAGCAGCTACTAGATGCCAAAATCCAAAAAAAAGATAATTAATTAGCTATCATCAAAGGTTGTGATGAAGTGATAAATAATTATTCATCCTTAATCAGGGGTCTCAGGTTCAAATCCTGAAAATAAAGTCGTCTTTGATTGTGAGAACTTTACTCTCAAAACAGGACTTTCCAATGCGAATTCAGATTAATTGGGTCCTAAACGTATATCAAATACTAGGTGAAAATAGAAAAAAACTCTTCATCCTTAACTGAAAATTTTGGGTTCGTCATGAAAATAAAGTCGCCTTTGTTAGTAGTCATTTTACCTTCAAAGTGGAACTTTTCAGTGTCAATTTGAATTAGTTGGGTCCTAAAGTGAGTACTGCATACCAAGTGAAAAACAAAAAAAAATCAACTAGCCTACCAACAAAGATCATGGTGGTGTGAAAAGTATCTCTTCACTCTTAATTGAAGATTTCTGGTACGTCCTGAAAATAGAGTCGCCTTTAATAGTGATCGTTTTACTTTTAAATTGAAGCTTTTTAGTGCAAATTCAAATTAGTCGGGCCCTTAAACGAGTACAACATACCAGGTGAAAAACAAGAAAATCAGCTATCAAGTAGCAAAGATTGTAGTGGAGGTGGTAAATTCTCCTCTATCGTTAATCAAAGATCTCAAGTTCGAATTCAGAAGATAATATTATCTTTGTTAATGAGCACTTTATCCCGAAAGCAAAACTTCTTAGCCCGAATCTGAATTAATCAAACCAAAAACATAAATATCAGGAAAAAAATTTAGCTAGCCTACTATTTTTCTCACCGGGCAAAATTGTACTAATAACTAGGTACGCTGTGGACCATCTTTTGCATGTCTAGATTAAACAAACTGATAAGAACTTAAGTACTGTCTTTATCTGTTTGATCAACAATAATAATAATAATAATATATTCAGTGAGACCCCACGTGGACCTTACACGTCCTTACTTCTGTTTTGATAGGTCTTTATCTATTTGGTCATTGATTATAATTAGAGTTAGCATGCACACGGACGGATATATATATAATACGTGTAAATTGTAATTAAAGTTTCATTGTACTTGGGGCGAAATAGTGTCGGCCTAGCTATTCTTATTTATACAGTAGTTAGAGTTTTAAATGGTTTGGTTAAAGCATTACTTTAACAATGTCTTGTAGTATTATTTTGAAACAATGTCGGAATAGCGTAAATATACATATCTAAAAAGAGATTCATTACGCAAAAAAGAAGGATTTGAGAAGTGGTGTTGGATGACATCAGGGGCGACTCAACATTATTAATGGTCGCAAAATTTTGATGAGATGCTTTAATATATTTATTTAAAAAAGAAGTCATATAATAAATATTTTTATTTAAAATATATTTTTTTACTTTTTGAAATGCAAAGTTATGAATAATCTTCTTATAATGGATTTCTTCTAATAAATCATTTTCAATTGATAATATACTTAATTCATGACATTATTGATCTTAAATAAGAATTTATCAATTTTAGTCTTGAAAAATTTCTTCAACTGAGACAACTATTAAAATTGTTCTATAGATAATATAGACATTTGGAAAAGAATCAAGTCTTTTTATATGATTCAATTAAAGTATTATCATGTACGTATACTATCTCTCTTAACACTCTTCATTTAGAAAATAAGCTTAAACCATCAATATCAGATTGACCATTATGTTTTAAAGAATATTCAAGATTAAGGCAATATTTTTTTTTAAAATTTTCATCATCGAGTGATGTCAATTTTTTACCAGTATATGTTGAAATATCTTTTTCAAGGCCTATTTTTTTGTCAAATTAAAGTCCCAAAGATATCTTCCTTTTCGGTCAAAAGATGTAAATACTTTTTTTTCCTTAATAAGAACTTATATACTTAACTATTTTAGTATAAAATGGAGCCTCTAAAATTTGGAGACCTAAAACCCAAGCTTTACCAGCTTTACACAAAGGCCATCCTGGATGACATCACTTATTATAGGTGTCAATGGTCCATTTGTGGTGTCAATAATTTGGACGAAATTCTTATTTTTATCATTAAATATGAGAGGAAATGAGCAAATTATCATTTTGCAGACCGTTAATTACATTTAACCACTGTTTCAAAGTTATTCATCGTTTAGCCGCTTTTAAATGCGGAAATAAAATTTGAACAAAAATATCTCTATCTAAAATATGAAAAATTTACTGGAGTTTGAAAATCTTTGAGTTTGAACCGCATATTAGAAACTTCAGGAACTTTTCAAACTCAACATATTGTGCTGGAATTTTACTTGTCAAAGCTTCAAACTTCAACATCTTATGCTAGAATTTTTCCATTTTTTACTTTTATAAGATCAAAGAAGACTTGTTTGAACTCCACAATATATTCCCCTTAAAATCGAAATAAATGAGTAATATATGTTACACTGTAACTTGTTTAAAATAATAATGTGCCACTTTAGTATGGAGAAAGCAAGTATATAGAGTGAAAAAAAAAGCGTAGGATATCATCAGATCTGAGACAAAAAGTTCCCACATTTGTATTTCTGATGTATAAACTTTTAGTGATATGTAGCTAAATGTTGAAAACAGCCAAACAGGTGGTGGGGGAAATATCACACAATAGGCCCACTGAGAAAGACTTAATAGAGAACATATTTATGAACCTTTAAAGCTAGTTAGGATAGTCTGGTGCACTAAGCTCTCGTTATGCGTGAGGTTCGGGGAAGGCCGGATCACAAGGATCTATCATACGCAACCTTATCTTATCTTACATTTCTGTAAGAGGCTGTATACACGACTTGAACCCGTGACCTCCTGGTCACATGACAACAACTTTATCAGTTACTCCAGACTCTCTTTCCTCCTTTGAAGCTAGTACCATCTTCAATTATTTTAAAACAAAATAACGTTATTACTATGAAACCATTGGCTGGCGTTTGATTGCTGAAGTTGTGTACCATATAATTGGAGATGCCGACAATTTGCAAATATATATACGAGTGTGTTGCATCCGGTCAGGCTCATGACGTGCCGACATTAATGAGAAATGCGTCCCTTCGGGGAGTTGGAATGATACAAAGAAGATTAACATAATTCTTGCGCAAGGATGACATGCACAAATTGAGAAATAATCCAAATTTCTACCCCCAATGTAATGCAGCGGATGAGGTTGCTCTTCCCCTAATTAAAAGTTTCGGGTTCGAACCCTCGATATGGAAAAATTCTTTGTAAGGAGCACTTTCCACGAATGTGCCTTACGCGTCACAAATTCAGATTAGTTGAGCTACAATATAAGTACCAGACACCGAATGAGAAACAAAAAAAATATATGAGAAACTTTTACTCGATTATTTTGAAAAAAAAATTATGTCTATACCATTTATACTTTAATAGAATTTTAAAACTCAACTTTCTAAAATAAACACTTTTTTATTAAAAAAAATACTTTGACTTTTCAAAAGCTTATCCAAACATGCTATTAATTAGTTTCCATATTATTTCTGCATCTAGTTATGCAAATTTTCAATGTAAACAAAAGTGATAAGTTAATTACTTCAAATTTGTTTGCAATTTTCAATGCAAATTGATTGTCCAAACCAATTTGAGGAATACTTCGTGGCCTAAACATAGAGTAGACTTTTACTCGGTCATTTTGATTTTTTTTTATCTGTCTATACCATTTATACTTTAATAAAAAAAATTAAAATTTAACTTTAAAAAATAAACACCTTTTTTATTATAAAATACTTTGACTTTTCAAAAGCTTAGCCATGTTTCTAATTAGTTTCCATGTTATTTTTGCATGTCGTTTTGCAAACTGTCAATGTATACAAAAGTGATAAGTTAAATACTTCAATTTTTTTTGCATTTTTCAATGTAAATTTATTGTTCAACCCAATTTGAAATACTTCGTGGCCTAAACATAAAGTGGCCCAATATCTTGCTATTATGTTTGTTAATTAGCCCATTAAATTGCCCTAAATACACTCATAAGCCTATTAAGCCTAGTCCTAGCGCATTAATAACCTTTCATATTCAAACAAAAAAGGGATCTTAACAATTTTGGCCGGTCGATTGAAAATAATTATAGCTGCCTATTAATATTTTATGGAATAATTACACTGCTGTGCAAAAATGGAATATACACTCGAAGTGGATGTTCGGATTTCGGGGATAAGGTCCATATTTTTCCGGAAGGAATAAGAAAATTCGCTATACCCATGAATAAGAAGAAAAATAAGGCCGGATTCAAATATCCCCATTCTGCAAATCGAACATGGTAAAAAGGATATGATAATTAGTGAGTTTAATTACGAGTAAGGAGTAATTCCTATTGTATAGAATAAATGTATTGGGCAATGCCTTTCTTTTCTTGAATTCCAAAATTCTCCGCATTTTCTCAACTTGACACCTACTTTAGAACTATCATTTTCCCGCGAGGAGAATTTGCTAATCTCAAGCCTAGAGCTGATGGACCATTCAAAGTTCTCAAACACATTGGTGAAAATTCCTTAGGCCGACGGGGTAGGGCGCGACCCCTCAATTCTCAACCCAACCTACACAAGTGAGTTTTTAACCCATATTTGGAAAAGTTCTAATTCCAGTAGGCCTTTCTCCTGTTGAAATTGCCCAATTGCATCGGGAGACTAAAGAGAATGTCGCCCAGTGTGGCAGGCTCTTGCAAGAAATATGTGGGAAATAAAATGATTTGTCCGTCAGGCAGGAGCGCAGGATGAGCTCACACTCGAAAAATTAGTAGAACTGTATGTTAATTAGGGTAACAATGCTACCAAAATTGATCCACCTTTTTAAATCTTACAAAAAATGGCTCATTCCCCGCCATTCTCTCTCTCTCTCTCGTTCTCAGATCTGGTGGTGGTGAGCAAGGTGGTGTGGCTGGTTGTTTTTGCCATAGCTCCTCGAGGTAGAAACAGAGATGAACGGAGAGGGAGAACGAGTGGTGGTTAGGGTCAACTTGGATGTGCGGTGGTGCGTTTCCGTGTGGGGAGATGAGACGACTGCGATTGTGGTGTTGGAGTTTGTCGGAGTTGTGGGGCTGCGATTCGCCGTCGTCGGTCGTTGGTGGTGTTGAAGTTCAAAGGAGTTGTGAGGCTACGACTCGCCGTCGTTTGTGGTGTTGGAGTTCGCCGGAGTTGTGGGGTTGCAGTTCATTGTCACCGATCGTTGGTGGTGTTAGAGTTTGCCGGAGTTGTGGTGCTGCGATTCGTCGTCGTCGGTCGTTGGTGGTGTTGGAGTTCGCCGGAGACAGAACTCAGGCGATGGCTGCTGCTACTCCTGCTCCGTCTGGTGGTGGTGTATAAATGGTATAAGTACGTATTTTTGTGTATAATATTATATAATTATTTTTTTAGAGTATATACCTACAAATTATACACTTTCATACACCTATATACATAATGTACGTGTCTTTTGTATATAAATGTATAACATTATATAAAAGTGTTTTTAGGCTATATTTTTGCAATGTAAGTTTTGAGTTATATTTTTGCAATGTAAGTTTTGAGTTATATTTTTGCAATGTAAGTCAGCTAAGTGTACATTTATGTAGCGATGAAAGAAGGCATAAATCTCACTTTTAATTCACCGGAAAATTCAATCGGTAAGCTGAGTTGAAAGAGATTATAAACCTAAGTAGAAATACATACATAACCAATTCAATACAGAGTTTCTCAGCCTGTTGAGCTTGCTCTCTCTCTCTCTCTTTCATGCACATTTATAACATGTTCAGTCGATTCATAATCTAAACAAAAATAAATAAAGGCAAAAAAGAGGGGGGGTTTTCTTGTCAATTGTTGACAAGAAAAAACTTCAAAAAATACGAAATACATCCCACTCTCTTAGTATCTTTCCACATTCATTTAGAGCAAATTCATAATTTAATTTAGTACTCTAGATCGTTTTAGAAGGTCTGAATGATCATATATTTCCATTATGTAATGATTAAAACGTGTGTACATCAATTAGCAAGTCTTAATCATGATCATGACACTTAATTAGATACAAAGTTGTACCTCGTGGACCATATATATTGTACAAAGGGGCTTAAAATCGACAGCAAATACTAATCTTAACTACACAACAGGAAAGACTGCCCTCAAGCGTTAACATACTAGTTTAAGTTATACATACCGTCAGTTTAATTTTTTTTTTTTACACTATTAAATTACTCAAAGGACATACAGAGATAAACCTTCTTAAATATAAAATTTGTAATCATAATAAGAAGACATGTTATCTGATACAATTGTTAAACGGGACCTGATCGCATAACAAATTCTAAAACAATATATATATATATATATATATATATATATATATATATATATATATATATATATTAGAGGGCTAGGGACCATTTAACCAAAAAATATCTATGGACCATCAATTGAAAATTGAGGCACATAATTGAAAGGTGGCTATACTTTCATAGGGAAATAATTAATTTCAACCCCAAAATGCTTCCTATAATATATTGATAGATGACATTTCAGCTACTTGGGGAAAAGATTCTACTGCATTTTGCATTAATTTCTTCATGAGCCCAGAAAATAAGCTAATTTGCACCCCTTGTTCAACAAAATGTCAATATCTTGAAATCGCTATACACCTACCATTCCCATATGTGTGTTCCCTGTCTTTATAGAGATCAATATCTAAATTAAATCTAAGTGTTCGATCTTATGCTACTAACTACTAAGGGTGTGTTCAGTATAAAGTAAAATGTTTTCCGTAGATAAGTAATTTTCTTACTTATTTTCTGATATTTGGTAAGTAAATAAAAATTTATTATCCCAAGAGTATTTATATATAATATAGAAAACTATTATGGGGTAAGAGAGGGGGGGGGGTCGGGAGTGGTGGAGGGTGGGTGGCCAAAGGGTGGCGGTAGGGGTTGGGGTGGGGAGGAGATAATGATCAATTGGAACACCATTTATGAAACTTGTTTCCCCTCCCTTTAGCGAAATCATTTTTTTGATTTTTAAGAAATTTATTTTCGTAGAAAAATATTTTAAACATTTTACTCAACCAAACATGAAAAAACAAAAACACACCTTAAAAAGTTAAATACGTACTTCTCATTATTCCAATTAATAGATGTTAATTAAGTGAAACATTTAAGGAAAAATAAATAATATCTTAGAGAAATACTTTTATAATTATTGCTATAAATTGTTATAGTACATTCTTAAACATTTTATGTGATTATTGAAGATGATTGCATCTTTAGATCTTTAGCTGGGGTTTGCATGGGAAGTTGAACACTTGAGTTAACTTGTACTGTAATCATAGGTATCTGATTCGAACTTTAGATGATATTTTTTGTTTTTTGAGAGTTAAACAAGTTATTTTTTTACTTTAATATTTTTATATTTCTTTTAAATATTTTAAATTATTAATTATGGTGACTTGTAGTACTTTTGACGTAATTTTCAAATATGTAGATTTTATTTCAAAAAATTTAAAGATTCTATGTTCAAATACACGATTAAAATTAATAAATTTAACTCTCGAAAAACAAAAAATATCAAATAAATTAAAGAGAATGAGTAATTTCTTTTGTCATAAAAAGTATTTTTCCTTTAATAAACATTAATTAGCTTCACGTTTTCATGTGCCTTCTTTGTTGTGTGACAGGCACTAAAGTCATGCATCCCGATGCTTCATGTTTCACATCTTATGGTGCAAAAAATTAAAAAAAAAGTGTGTTCAGTTTCTCTTTTTTAAATTATGAAATAGCTTCTCCCTATCATTTGTCTAGATATTTTAATTATTTAATTATGGTCGACATTGTAGAATTATGAAATTCTTCTTTTGGAGTATTCTCATTAGTACAATAAATATAGGTATTTACAATTGTAATCCTAATCATATGGAATATCTACTTTAGATAATTACATTAAAATAATAATTACAAAATATATGGAGAATATTTACGTATTCTCTATAACACCCCCTCAGTCGGAGCGGAAGGAGGCCGGACGCTCAGATTGCATATGAAGTCAAGGAACAGCTGCCGAGGAAGTCCCTTAGTAAAAATATATGTGTACTGATAGGAAGAAGGAACATGTAACACCCGAACATGGCCCATGGCAACCTTCTCACGAACAAAATGAATATCCATCTCAATATGTTTGGTTCGCTAATGCTGAACCGGGTTATAAGACAAGTAAACATCAGATATGTTATCACAGTAGACAATAGATGCCTTACGTAAGGGACAATGAAGCTCTAGAAGGTTGTTTCTGAGCCAACAAATTTTGGCAACAACGTTCGCAACGCCTTTATATTCTGCATCTGCACTCGAACGGGAAAGCGTGGCTGACTGTTTGGCAGACCACGAGATGAGGTTATCACCCAAAAATACACAGTAGCCGGAAGTAGATCGACGTGTGTCTGGAAAGTCGCCCTAATCGGCATCCGTATAAGATATTAGCCTGGTCGGTGCAGATGGATAAATATGTAATCCGTAGTCAAGAGTACCCTTAACGTACCGAATGATACATTTAAGAGCGGTAAAGTGGGGCTCCCTGGGAGCATGCATGAACAAACACACCTGTTGAACGGCATAGGCAATATCGGGCCTAGTGAAGGTAAGATACTGAAGTGCACCAGCGAGACTCCTATAAAGAGAAGGATCAAGCACCGGATCCCCGTCATTGGCGCTAAGTTTCGATTTCAGCACAATAGATGAGGCAGTCAGAACAATGTTATCCACATAAAGCAAAAGGTATGTAGTGTCATTACCTTGATGAAAAATAAAAAGTGAATTATCACTTTTGCTGCATACGAACTCGATCTGCATGATGTAAGTGGAAAAGTACTCATACCAAGCCCTAGGTGCTTGTTTCAAGCTATAGAGTGACTTTCGAAAACGACCGACATACTGAGGAGTCGATGGATGCACAAAGCCAGACAGTTGATGCATACTTTCAAATCCCCATGTAAGAATGCATTTTTCACATCAAGCTGATGAATCAGTCAGTTCTTTCCCATAGCTATGCTCAAAACAATGCGAATGATGGCTGATTTAACCACTGGACTGAAGGTCTCACCACAATCAACTCTCTCTTGTTTCCCTGTGCCATTTGCCACAAGTCTCTCCTTATGGCGTTCAAGCTCACCACTATCTCTAAATTTGTGATGATATAGCCACATGCAATGAATCACATTCACCCCCTCTGGTTTGAGGACAAGATCCCAAGTGCGTTATGTAGTGATCGCATCAAATTCCTCACGCATGGCCGTATTTCAACTCGGATCAAGCTTGGCTAATTTTGGGTTTTTAGGTAGAGGTGAGATAGTCTGAGTGGATAGGTTAAAGTGGACTTTCAATTTGAAAATACCATACTGGGCATGGGTTTCCATGCGGTGGGTTGGAATCGAGACTGTTTGGGTGACGGTAACTGGGGCAGTGGGGTTGTTTGGGTCACAGGAACTGGGGGTAGTGGAGTTTTGGGGGGAAGTTAAGTTGTCGGGGGCAGGGGGTGGTCGACAAGGGTTGTAGGGACATCATCGAGGAATTTTGGTTGTGGGGCAGTGGGCTGTTTGATGGGAATGGTGAAGCCGAGACGGGAACAGTGGATAGGGGTGGTCGATGTGATGTGGGGAGGGGGGGAGGGGGGTAGGGGTAGTCGACGGGTTCTACGATAGTGACGGGATGGCTGACAGGGGCGTTGATTTTTAAGCCAGAATACTAGTACTATGTATTGCATTTCTAATGAGAGAGGAGGTGTCCGGATTATTAAGGAAGTTGTAATCAGTGACTTAAAATTTTCGGACATTTGTAAATGGGAAAATGTTCTCCTCGAATGTAACATGGCGAGAGACTAGGATTTTATTTGTGGACAAATCATAGCATAAGTGCCCCATATGGTTCGACGGGAAACCTAAGAAAATGCAAGGAGTAGTCCTAAGTGTTAATTTGTGAGGGGCCGTGGAGGCGAGATTAGGGTAGCATAGACAACCGAAAGTCTGAAGGTGACCATAGGAAGGAATCCGACAGAATATAATTTTGGTTGGGGTTTTATTTTTAAGGGTACGTGTAGGTAATATATTAAGAATGTATGCTACCATTTGTAACGCATAGACCCAAAAGGGAGGAGAAAGAGAAGCATGAAAGCGCATTGTAAAGATCATATTGTTAATGGTGCGGATAATTCTTTTGGCTTTGCCATTTTGAGGTGAGGTATGGGGGCACGAGAATCGAAACACCATACCATTGTCCGCACAGAGTTTATGAAAGGGGAAATTGTCAAACTCACGAACATTGTCATATTGAAATGATTTTATGTCCTTCTCAAATTGTGTTTTAACATATATTCGAAATTCAAGAAATATGGAGTAAACTTGAGACTTATATTTGAGCGGATAGACCTAAAGAAAATGAGATAAATCATCTAATAATACCAAATAATACTTATGACCCAGTTTGCTAGTAATGGAAGATGTCCATAAATCTGCATGAATGATGTCAAAAGGAGAAAAAGTAACACTTAAAGATGACGTAAAAGGAATACTAACATGCTTCCCTAAAGGACAAAAATAGTAATTTTGGGTAAATTTTCCTTTATTACATTGACTCAAATTTTGACTTCTAAGAAAGTTAAAAACTGGTGCTCCCAGGTGCCCAAATCTACTGTACCAAGTTGATAGAGATTGTAGCTAGAGAGTTATGTGGATTGACACTTGCAGTGGAATTGGATGAGAAAGGATAGAGGTCCCCCACACTATTGCATCTCGTAAGAATTGTCACCGTACGTAGGTCCTTCACAGAAAAACCAAAAGGGTTAAACTCAATAGATACGGAATTGTCACTAGTAAATTTCCTAATAGAGATTAAGTTTTTAATGATGTTAGGTGCAAATAGGACATTTTTTTAGGGAAAATGGAAGGTGAGGTGGTGGAGTTTGTGTGGTGCCATAACCTTGAATTAGAATGTGATTGCCATTTCCGACCAAAATAAATTGAGGATTATTCAAATTAAACAGTTGATGAAGATTACCAGAGTTACGAGATAGATGGGATGTGGCACATATATCCATATACCAGACATCATCGGGGTGCTGTAAATTCATTGTGTTATAGGCCTGACCCAGTTCGGTAGGAGTAATGAGGCTGTATGGTTGTTGTTGGGCAGCTGAGATGTGGGCCTGCAGTGTTTGCCCATCATAGGCCTGGATGGGGGACCAGAATGCTGGGCTGCTGTCACTGGCCCGGAAGGGCCAAGACTGTCGCGTAGGGGCAGAGGGCGAGGCCCAATTGCCAAAAATTAGCCAAGGCAGTGAACCGGCACAATGAGATGGGTATTGGGCCTGATGTGTTTGACCAATGGAATTGGACCGTCCCCCGCATCCTTTTTCTCTACCGTCGCGTCCGCCACAGCGGCCTCTGCCCCCGATGCATCAACCATCAACGCCTTTTGATTATGTCCGTCCTGTTTGGCACACATGATCTCCTACAAGAGCAATTGTAACCAGGCCTTGTTGAAACTGGAGAGGGGATCGACTTGTTGGATCATCGTTGCAAGTGTATCGTACTCACCTTTTGGTAAACCATTAATTTGTTGCAAAACCATCTTCGTTTCGGAAATTGGTGTGCTCACATTAGATAATTGATTTGCAACTAATTTCAATTGTTTACAATAGTCGGACATATTCGCAAAGTTCTCAAGACGGGTGTTATTGAATTGTTCCTCCAAATACACGGCACGTGTATGTTTATTATCTTGAAAGATTTCCTCTAGCCTTGTCAATAGTTCGTGAGCCGAAGAACATGTCTTCATAATAGTATGAAGTAGATCCTTGGATATGGTGCCATATATCCATTGCTTGACAATAACATCAAGCCTTTTTCAGGTCGTGTTGTCAACGTCGAGCGGACGAGGTGTGGTGGCATCGATGTGATTAAGAACGTTGTAGGCACATGTATGGATTTGAAATAATTCCACCGATGAAGAGTATTGTCCATCCTCTTGATTAAGAACCAAAGAGATAAAGTTCTTGATATTTGTTACGGTGAAGGCCAGTTGAAAGTAGTTATGAGAGAAGGATTTGTGATGTCGGGGGTGGATGAGGAACCCCGGGAGACACGGGAGAAACCATGGTTTCGGCGGTGCAAGAAGAGAAAAAATAAAAAAAGAAGGGGGGAGGGGCGCGCCATCGGCCGGCTTAGGGTTTGTGTAGGGTAGAAATGGAATTATGGTTTGGCTTCTGATACCATGTAGAATTACGAAATTCTCCTTTTGGAGTCTTCTCATTAATACAATATACATATAAGTGTTTACAATTGTAATTCTAATCTTTTGACAATATCTACTTTACATAATTACAAAATATATGAAAAATATTTACGTATTCTCTATCAGGCATAAATCATCAACTTACTAATTCAAGCAAAACCTGGTTCAGTCCATTGGAGAGCGTGCTACGGTTTATAACTTGTAAGAGAACCATGTGCCATTATATTGGAATCCCTAACATTTCAACTTATTTGTTTCAATTTATTTTATTTATTTATTTTCGTATAATCATCTGAAATACGATATTTAGTGGCGCAGTTAATTTAATTTCGCAACACTATTCATTAAAAGAAAAAACGCTTCCTGTCACGAGTTTCTTCATTCTTCAAAGCTCGAACTTTAAATCTGGAGTTAAAGATTGCGAGATATATCTGTTCCACGATAACTTCTTTATGGTATTTATTAAACACATGTAGCGAGGATCACGACCAAGTGAATGAATTTATGTTACATGCACTGATAGTCATGGGCGTCTTTGGGCCCGTGCGAGTTGTGCTACTGCACAGGGCCCCCGAAAAATGAAAAATTTTAGGGGCCCCTTTTTTTCATTTTTTATTAAGTAGTATTAGCCAGAATTTACTGTAAAGGCCCATAATTCGCAGGTCTTAGCCCAATCTAATTATTGAAATCGTATATTTACTTATATTAAGGGCTCACTTTTACTAATTAGAACAGGACCCCCAAAATGTTTGAGACGGCCCTGCTGATAGTGTAAAAGTATTTATACAATTTACTTATGAGATAATTACAAGTAAATATTTAGGATCATAAGTATTACTGTAATTAGTAAATCTAGCTAATAAAATGGTAAACAACTTGCAAAACAGACTAAAATATATACACTAAACATGGAAGATTACTTTACACTATCGGTTAGTGGAGGATGGAGCTTTTGAGCTACAGGTTCTACTAATTCAATAGTTTTGAGACAGATCAAATATATATATATACATGTGTGTGTATGTGTATGTGTATGTGTATGTGTATGTAGTATATGATTTCTACAAATATTTGATTCTGACCTAATAATTTTAAAACTATTCTAATACTTGTAATTAAAAGTTTAAAGGTTAATGATAGAATATTATCATATCTTGTATATTACCATTGATAGAATATTATCATATTTTGTATATCTTTTATATTAGGTAAATTTTGTGGGTTACAACAATTGCAGGAAACAGGAAATAAGTAACTGCTAACTATTACAACAAATTGAAATTTCAACACAAACTGAAACAACAAACTGAAATTACAACCACTTCGATTTGCTGGGTCGAGTGATGACACTACGCCTTTAAGACAAGATTGGCCCGTATATATCCTTTTACGTTCTGGATAATAGTCTTCCAAGATAAAACAACAACTTAACAAATGAGCAAAGGAAACTCAAGTGTTACTTTGAAGAACTTAGAGTACGAAATGATGTTGGAGAGTAAGAAGAAGATTTCTGATTTTTTTTATGTATCTATTCTCAACAATTGAGCCAAAGACTTCAATTTATAGTGTAAGGAGGGTGACTTCTCAACTAGCCAACTAATGGTTGTTAATAGCCATGTAATAGAAGTTATTCAGCCAAGTAAATGACTGAATTTATGTGCAAAGTAATGGAGACTTAACGCTCCAAAACCAACCCAAAAGGCAGAAACTTTCTGCCTTCCGTCGAGAGTTCTCTTCCAAATTTTATCTTTCCTGGAACTCCAGGGACCAAACTGTAAATATTAAGCAATTTGGATCCAAAAAGATAATATCAGAAGAAGCCCAAGGCCCACGACCCGAGACCCGAGACGGGCGGGCGGCGGCGGCGGCGTGCGTGTGGGCTTAGCCTCGAACCCATGCACACCTAGGTCCCCCCTCCTTCAAATACATGGGTTACCCCTTGGGGTCCCAAACCCTTAGCCTATTTTGAGACTTATAAAATGAACAAATCTTCCTTCCCCCATCGATGAGGGAGAATTGTTCCACACCATATTTTTATGCTTCAAACACCTCACTTCGTGGACAAATATCTCTTTCAATTCTCAACAAAATTTGACGATCCTTGGCCCTACGGTCATCTACTCACTTAGTAGATTATGCACGTATGAATAATCAAAGTCTCCAACATGCGGAACCCTAGTGTTTAAGTCATTAAAGATTGGTGAACGCAACTCTCACCAAAGGCAAATTTCCAACAAATTTATATTCCAAATGTAATTAAAAAGATTTAGTTACATAGTCTGTAATTATGTAACACTATATATATTGTACACAATAATCAATGAAATGCAAGGATCATACTTCTACATGGTATCGGAGCCAAGCCCATTCCAATTCTTTGTTCACCGATGTTGGGTCCCAAAATTATGTCACCCACGCTCCAGTTAACAGGGTCTGGGCGTGCGTGAGAGTGTTAAGAGTCCCACATCAGAAATGGACTGGGAACATTGACTCCTTATATGGACTTGGACAATCCTCACCCTACAGGCTAGATTTTGGGGTTAAGTTAGGCCCAAGATCCATAGTAGTTAGTAGCATATTCCTATATAGTATCAAAAGCCAAACCCTAACTTTTTTTTCTCCCTAAGTTGTCGCCCCTCGACAGCCCTCTACCTCGACATCCCTCTCCCTTCTTTCTTTGACTTTCCTCTTTTCCTCTTCAATTTTCAATGGTTGAACAACCTAAATTCCATCATGCTCTTGCAGTTCATTCCCATAACTATTGAGATGGAAAAGGTTCAGTATTCATCTTGGGCGAAATTATTTAAGATTCATTGTCGTGTATACAAAGTCATCGATCATATCATCCCTCCAAAAAGCCCCTAGAAAGACATGATGATTCTGACAATGAACTTTGGTCCCGCTTAGATGCGGTTATCCTACAATGGATCTACGGCACAACCTCGAACATATATTGCATAAAATCATTGAAATCAATGCCACTGTACGACAAACGTGGGAGCGCTTGAAAAATATTTTTCATGACAACAAGACACAACGTTCCTTGTATCTGGAAAATCAATTTCATGCTATTCAACAAGACAATTTTCCTAATGCGTCGGCCTATTGTCAAGACCTTAAGATGATTGCCAATCAACTTTCCAACATAGGTGCACCAGTCACTAATCAATGATTGGTGATGCAACTTATTGCGGGTTTGAATAAAAATTATGATGGCTTCACTACCATCCTCCAACAAAGAACGTCATTGCCTAAGTTCTATGAGGCTTGTTCGAGACTCATTCTTGAAGAAACCCTATAGACAAAATGGGTAGCGATTAATGCTAGCACAACCAACGCTGCCCTCGTAGCCACCGGCGACAACCATGCTGACCCGAGATGCTCGGCTCCCACCCTATCCCACAGGCAAGCCAACGATCAGACATGTGGCTCACGTTTCCGGAATAACAACAGAGGAAGAAATTCCGGGAACAACCGCGGCGGTAACAGTGGCAGCGGCGGCAGGAGGCAACCCCGACTGGCTGGCATCCCACAACAACGGCAATAACAGTGGCAGCAGCCTTCGCCGTGGGTTGCCTACCCTGCATGGGCTGCGTGGGCCCCACCAGCATGGGCTGCGTGGGCCCCACCAGCATGGGCTGCGTGGGCCCCACCAGCATGGGCTGCTCCACCTTGCCCATACCCGATGTCCTCCTAGGCCCAACCTTCGTCCCGACAGGCCCAGTCTGGCATCCTCGGCGCACATCCACAAAAGATATTTAGTGCACAAGTTTCTCCTCCTTCAACCTACGCACCGATGAATATTGAGGCAACTATGAACATGATGTCTCTCAATGTTCCCGACAACAGTTGGTACATGGACACTGGCGACACATCTCATATGACGGCATCCCAAGGTACTCACTAGTCTTATTTCAATATGAGCAATTTAAATCATAATATTATTGTTGGTAGTGGACAAGGCATTCCCATTCGAGGTTATGGACAATCATATCTCTCCCCACCACACCCCCCGTTAGCCTTAAAAATGTCCTTCATGCCCCCAAAACTTATCAAAAATCTAATCTCTGCGTCGTTTCACAACCGACAATAATGTTTCTCTTGAATTCGATTCTTTTGGTTTTTCTGTGAAGGACCTTATGACATGGATGTGAATACTGAGATGTGATAGCACTGAGGACCTTTATCCTATCCCCACCTCCGTCATCCATCCAGCCTCATCTCCATCAACTTTTGCAGCAATTTCGTCTCCTTTATGATATAATAGATTAGGACATCCGGGAGACTCTATTTTACGCTCCCTTAGCAAAAATAAATTTATTGCTTACAAACATGTCCCTTCTCCTCCTATTTGTGAATCTTGTGTTTGTGGAAAACATGTCAAGTTGTCATTTTATTCTTCATCCACTTGTACTTTAATGCCTTTTGATTTAATACACAGTGATTTATGAACTTCTCCTATCTTAAGCATGACCGGAAATCGATACTATATGTTGTTTTTATATGATTATTCAAACATCATATGGATGTTTCCATTGGTAATAAGTCTCGAAGTCTATTCTATTCTTTCGTCATTCGGCACTTTCACTAAGACACAATTTGAAAAGAATATTAAATATTTCCAATATGACAATGGGAGGGAATTTGATAATAATCAATTCAAACTTTTCTGCGCCAAACACGGCTTTATTTTTCATTTTTCATGTCCCCACACCTCTCCACAAAATGGCAAAGCCGAACGAAAAAATTAAACCATAAACAACTTAGTTCGTGCCCTCATTGCTCACGCCTCTATCCCCCCTATTTTTGGCATTACTCTCTATCAATGACAACCTATATCTTAAACATTCTCCCAAATAAGTCTTTCAAACATAAGTCTCTCACTCAAGTTTTCTATCTTCGGGATCCTTCATATAAACATTTATGAACTTTCGGATGTTTGTGCCACCCCCTCCATCCCTCCACACAAATCAACAAGCTGCAACCTCGATCATCCCCATGCGTCTTTCTTGGATACCCTCCCAATCATCGAGGTTACAATTGTTACGACTTGTCAACCCAAAAAATAATCATTTCTCTGCATGTCATATTCGATGAGTCCCAATTCCCTTTTGCCAAACTCAATTTTCCATCCCCAAATTCTTATGAATTCCAAAATGATGGTCTAAATCCCCTTCTAATTCATCACTTGCAAAATCAGTCGTCACCAACATCGGCAGTCGTCCCCACCACTATCATCCTGAGGCAAGCAGTCCACCCAACCCCACAACGGGAGCCTCAGACAGCGCATCACGACCTTCTATCTCGATCGTCTCTAGGCTAGCCCCCCTCTCCCCGACGCCATTGCCTATTCTCGGCCCCACCCATCTACTTTCGGCAGTCCACCTAGTCCTTCCTCCACTTCTCGGCCACCACATCCCAATCCTGTCCAACCTCATGCGGTACACCCACGGAAAATAGAAACATGTGCTATGCACGACATTCCAAACCTAAATGGCTATTTAACTTGTCCATTTCAGTTACCCCTTCCACTTTTCCTCGTAATCCAAAAAATGTCTTGTCAAATTCTAATTGGAAAAAGGCAATAATTGACGAATATAACGCTCTTATGGAAAATAAGATGTGAGATCTAGTACCTCATCATCCTGATGCTAATATTATTTGTTCTATGTGGATTTTTCCACATAAAAAGAAATCTAATGGTTCTTTTGAGAGACACAATGCCCGTCTTGTAAGTAATGACAGGTCTAAACATGTGGGAGTGGATTGTGATGAAACTTTTAGTCCGGTGGTGAAACCATCGACTATTCAGACCGTTCTTAGTATTGCTTTGTCTAAGTTTTGGCCTATTCATCAGATTGACGTAAAAATACTTTCTTGCATGAAGACCTTCATGAAACTGTATATATGCATCAGTCTATGGGGTTCAGGAATCCGATTAATCAAGATTATGATGACTCTATGGACTGAAACATGCTCCTCGTGCATGGTACCAACGATTTGCTGATTTTGTATCCTCTATCGGGTTTTCACATAGCAAATCTGATCATTCACTGTCCATCTATAACATGGGTAATGACATGGCATACATCCTACTATATGTTTATGATATCATCCTCACCACATCTTCAGACGCACTTCGCCGATCCATTATGTCACTACTTGCCTCTGTATTTGCTATGAAGGATTTTGGCCCCCTAAGCTATTTTTGGGCATTGCTGTTATGAGACATGCAGATGGCTTATTTCTTTGTTAAAGAAAGCACGCCGAAGAGATTTTTGATCGAGCAGGCATGACGTCTTTCAAGCTTGCCCACACACTAGTGGACACAAATTCCAAACTCAGTGCCTCTTCGGGTTATCTGTATGCCGACCCGACTCACTATCGCAGTTTAGTAGGAGCGTTGCAGTACCGCACTTTCACGATACCAGATATATCCTATGGCGTGCAACAAATATGCTTACATATGCACAACCCGAATGATGAATATATGAATGCCCTCAAATGCATTTTGCGATTTGTACAATGTATTCTTCATTTCAGCTTACACCTCAGCTTACACATGTACAAGTCCTCACTCTCTGGTCTCACATCTTATTCTAATGCTGACTGGGGTGGATGTCTTGACACTCGTCGATCCACGTCGGGTTACTGTGTGTTCCTCGGAGATAACTTGCTTTCTTGATCTTCTAAAAGAAAACCTACTCTGTCTCGATCCAGTGCCGAAGCTAAGTACAGAGGTGTAGTGAATGTTGTTTCCGAGTCTTATTGGATACACAACCCTCTACTTGAGCTTCACTGCCCACTCCATAACGCTACAATGGTTTACTGTGATAATGTAAGTGCGATATATCTTTCCGGCAATCCCGTTCAACATCAGCGCCCTAAACACATTGAAATGGATATTCACTTTGTACGTGAGAAAGTTGCTCGTGGACAAGTTCGTGTTCTTCATGCTCCTTTCCTAGGGGTGAGCGGGTCCGGGTACCCTAACATTTTTTAACTACCCGGACCCTACCCGGTAAAAGATCGGTTCCTAAATTTACTACCCGGAACCTACCCGGACCCGCAGGGTCCGGGTAGGTTCCCGGGTACCCTGTAAATAAAAAACACAAATTAAGCAACAATTTTTAAGCCTATGAGAATAAAAAAGAGTTCTAAAATAATTTCATCAAGTAGTTTTTTAGCCTGCAATCGGAGTTTTTACTTTTTAGTACCCTTATAAGAAGTTTTAGAAAACTTATTCATCGTAGAAAAGCTAATTCTGTAACCAAAACCTAAAATTGCAAGCCAAATTTGACACTCAATTAATTGAACATGTTGATTTCAAAATAAATTTAAAAATATCTGAATTAAATTTATTTTCGTGTTCATAAGCTATTCGATACAAAAGAAAATTTTTATTATACTACTAAATCCCTAAATTTCATCTTCACAACTACAAAAATATACACAAATTTTAAAAATAGATTTACATTTCAAATAAAAAAGTAATACAAATTGAAGATGAGTATCGCCTGAAATAGAACAGAAGCATATGATATTAAAAAGAAATTGAAGAGTTAGATATGAACCCATATGCATTTTAGGAATGACGTGAACACAACCAAGGGAGAGAAAGAGGCAAAGGTGAAGCTTCAATGACGACAACGATGAAAGTACCTGAGAGAAAGCTTCAACAACGACGACGATGAAGCTCGGTGGTGTAGCTAAAACACCATTGTTATTGAGAGAGTTTTGGATGTTTTCTCTTAGGGCACAAAGAGCATTCTAGAATAAAGGGGTGAAAAAGCTAAAATATTTACGTCTTGGGGTGGGGAAAATTAATGTGTAGGCGTGCAACAAACAATTTTGGAGAAAGTTAAAAGTGGTCCAAATGTTTCTAAAAAAAATAAAAATATTTAATATTTTATAGGTTCCGGGTATCGGTTAGATTAAGGGTACCCTGTCTCTATTTGTCGGAACCGGAACCGGACCCGACATTGATCGGTTCCTAATTTTACTACCCGGACCCTACCCGTTATTATAATATATCTACCCGGAACCTACCCGTTAGTGTCGGTTCCGGTCGGGTATCTGGGTACCCTGTACCCGTGCTCACCCCTATCCTTTCCGATATCAGATTGCTGACATATTCACTAAAGGACTTCCGCGCATACTCTTTGATGACTTCCGAGCCAGTCTCAGCGTACGAGAACCTCCCACTTCAACTGCGGGGGTGTGATAGAATATTACCATATCTTGTATATTACCATTGATAGAATATTACCATATTTTGTATATATTTTATATTAGGTAAATTTATATTTCAATTGTAATTAGGAGGATTTAGTTACCTAGTTTATAATTATGTAACACTATATATATTGTAAATAATAATCAATGAAAGAGAAGTAACATATTCCAACAGTTAATTCCATCAACTCTGGATCCTGTTAATTTTAATTTCACTTATGTAACTTAAACGACATGAAATGATATGTGGAAAACATAAACTGTTGATTCATTTGACTCCAAGTCGTATTCAAAAGCCCAAAATATGTGTCTTCAAAGTGACCATGTTCCATTTGTTTTGCATGAAAGTTGGAGAGTTATATTGTTAAAATCACGTGATTAGCGCCTAGTACGTTGATTATATATGGAAAACAAGAATATTATTTTGAAAAATGAGAATATTGTACAGGTCAAACCGGCCTAGCTAGTTTCATGCATAACATGTACACTACACGATAAATATAAACTGTCAAATATACTTATAGGAAGTAGAGCTACGTCTTACATTAAACTAGCTAGTGACTAATGACTTTTAATTTATAGTATTTTTGGTTGCCAATTAATTCCTCTAATCATCAAAGGTCAACTCTACATCACGGTGTCACGTGTGTGATGTCACTAGAAGACTTAAATAATATAGTAGTGTTTGGGAAAATTACGCTCTATCTTTATCGAGAAAATATTAAATTACGCTCTATCTTTACCGAAAAAATATTTACGCCACGTAGCTCATATTTTGAGTTTGTTATTCGATTTATCCCATATTTGTGTATGCACTTTTTATACACTATTATCCACTTGTATTATATTATGATAATGTTTTTCCATATATAATATTGTATATTGGGTTACGTGACATAATTTTTCATGTTGGGTTGTATATTTTTTGAAAATTTTCCTTTAATTTTCACTCACCAGGAGGGTGGTGGCACGGATGAAATCCATTTATCCTTGATCATAGTATCTTGTATTGGAGTCATGGAAATGATGAAACTTTTAGTAGGAAACATTTCTCTCTTTAATGGACCCTACACATCAAATATCTTGATTAGTAGCACCTGGAAATGAAAAAAGATTCTTCATAGGGGGATCACTTTCCTCTTTTTGAGTCTTACATGTGGCGATATTAAATTAATCCAGCGAGTGAATATCAAATAATTATAGTTGTTCTTATCAAAGACAAACAATATTACATAGTAAAGTTTAAGTTCTAGGCATTAATAACATAGGAGTAGTAATTCTTTTACATTATTATATTAAACATAAAAGTTACGACAACAAATAATTCTTTGTAGCAAATTTTAATCTAAAGTATTATGTAATAACCTATCATAATCTGGTAAATTGAACTAAGGATGTAAAATTATTCAAGCTGGTACAGTTGTGCATTGTGCTTCAAAAAGGATTTCCTACTTTTAAGGTGAATGGAAACTTAGACAGTACTATATGATTTCAAATTAAATGGACTGATCTTAATTTATTTATTGCAATTGCCTCCATTAGAAGTAATATATATCTGCATCGAATGTTTCCAAAAGTAAATTAGATAGGAGTAATTTTTCTTTCTATGAAGATCTAGTGCTTTTACTTCATAGAGGAATGTAAACTAACTAATTAAACAAAATAATTTTTTGAAATCTAGAGCTCAAATATTTTTAGTCTTTAAAATAGCGCAGTACATAAACATTTTATTTATTACCAAGTAGAGAATTTACATATCAAAGACTCAGAAAATAGCAAACTAAAAAAACCAAACTGAAGCACTGGACAAGCCCAGTTTTACTTCTACACCTCTTAGCCTAAGACACAGGATAGCCAACATAAACTAGCAAGGATACCAATCAAGAGTTCGTAGTCGCCCAGCCGATTTTGCCTTCATGCTAACGCTGACATAGACCTCATGGATAATATGCTTCAACAAGTTGTCACATGTATTCCTTCTTTCTTGGAACACCACTTGATTTCTCTCCAGCCAAATATGTTATGCTGCTGCTACAAGAACTGTTCTAAACATGGTTGCTTCACTGCTCTTTCCATTGTATCTAGTGACATACCATTTGAGTTCCTCTACCCATTGCTGAGGCTGCCTGTTGATGCATAGCCATTGCAACAATTTAGCCCATATGTTAGAGGATATCTTGTTAAGAGTACCACACCGGAAATGGAATAAAAACATGGACTCCTTATTATTAGCGAATATTCACATTATATTTTGTAATTATGATAGTTGTATATTTAAGGTAACTTAGGATTCTTACTGTATTAGGAATCAGCATCTGTACAACTATATATATTGTGATTAATGAAAGGAATCCCTACGGAATTTATTCCAATCTTACATGGTATCAGAAGCAAAACCCTAATCTTTTCTCTTCCACCAAGCCGTCACCGACCCCCACCACCTAACTCGGCCGCCGGTACCATTGTTTTCTTCTTCTCTTTCAATTTGTGACCACCATGTCTCTTCCAACCTCCCCTAAAACTACCGGTTCCTCCACCATTGTTTTCGATAACCACCCTCCCTCCTCTGCATCTTCTTTTCATCCGGCATTCGCCGTCAATAACATCAAGAATTTTATACCTATAATTCTTGATCAAGAAGATTGTCAATATTCAATCTAGGTTGAACTTTTCTACATTCATGCATGCACATATAACGTGCTAGACCACATCGATGATTCTATTCCCCGCCCATCCGATGTTGCAGACTCGACATGGCGTCGCCTTGACGCCATCATCAAACAGTGAATATACGGCACTATCTCTAAAGATTTGTTGTGTACTATCATGAAAATATGTGTATCTACGCGTGACCTCTAGGTTCGTTTGGAAGAAATATTTCAGGACAATAAAAATACTCGAGCCGTGTATTTGGAGGAACAATTCAACAATACGCGTCTTGAGAATTTTACCAACATGTCTGAATACTACAAACAACTGAAACTCATTGCCGACCAACTTTCCAACGTCGGAACACCCATTTCAGAAACAAAGACGGTCCTACAACTCGTTGTTGGCCTACCAAAAGGCGAATATGATACGCTAGCAACCATGATTCAACAGGCCGACCCACTACTAAGTTTCAACAAGACACGTTCACAATTACTTTTGGAGGAGACCCATCGTGCAAAACAAGATGAGCACAATCAAAAAGCCTTAGCGGTTGAGAACATGGCACCACCTCCGCCCCCACCACTCAACCACCACTGTCGGACCACCAACAACAGCGGGACAGTCGCGGCGGAGGATGATGAGGCATCGGGGAAATGGCAAGCAAGGCAAAGGACGTGGAAGGGGAAACATGGCCCAACAGGTGAGCCCAATACCTGTCCAACCATTCCAGTGGCCCGGTCCATCAGGTTGGCCCAATGCAGGAACTTGGGCCTCCCCAACATGTCCATATCCATCATCAGGAGCCCAATTCCAGCAAGCTTGGGCGCCTGGTCTCTTGGGCATGGGTCCAGCACATCGACAGGCCCAACATGCTCACCTTGTTTCAGCCCAGCAACTGTCCACTGGTCAAAATATGACCCCACCGATTTGGGCCAGGCATTCAATGCTTTGAATCTTCAACAACCCGACAAAAATTGGTACATGGATACTGGAGCCACATCTCATCTCACCCGATCTTCAGGTAGTCTATCTCAATTGCTTAAATTAAAGCATCCCCAATTCATCACCGTCGGTAATGGTCATCGAATTCCAATTGAAGGTTACAGTAATACCCACACATAATCTCCCCATCCGCCCTTCTCCCTAAACCATGTCCTGTATGCTCCTAACATTATTAAAAAATTAATATCCGTTAGAAAATTCACCCATAATAATTCTGTGTTTGTGGAATTTGACCCTTTTGGTTTCTCTGTGAAGGATCTCTATACGGGGAAAATTCTAACGTGCTGCAATAGTGTGGGAGACTTCTACCCTTTCACTCCATCTTCCGCTGTCAACACACAATCTCATACCTCTCTTGCTGCAATCTCTCCATCAACTTGACACGATAGACTTGGTCATCCAGGAGCACATGTTTTTACTTTTCTTAGAAATAATAAGCTTATTAGATGTAATAATGGGAAACTTGCCCAAAACTGTCTTTCTTGTCCGTTTGGCAAACATAGTCGTCTTCCATTTATGTCATCTTTAAGTGTTACTTTTTCACTGTTTGATATTGTGCATGCTGATTTATGGACTTCTCCTATTGTTAGCTCCCTTGGTCATAAATTTTACCTTGTCTTATTGGATGACTTCCACATTTTATCTGGATTTACCCACTAAAATTCAAGTCTGAAGTTTTTGCCAAGTTTCTTGAGTTTCATAACTACATAAAAACTCAATTTCAAAAATTAATAAAATCCTTTCAATGTGATAATGGTCGTGAATTCAGTAATTCGGCATTTCATAATTTTTGCACCACTCATGGCATGGTTTTCTATTTCTCATGTCCCCACACATCACCTCAAAACGGTAAAGCTGAACGAATCATTCGTACCATCAATAATATGGTTTGGACTATTATATTCCATGCCTCTCTCACGCTTTATTCTGGGTCTACGCTGTTAAAATGGTTGAATATATAATTAATATTTTATCTACCAGCACTCTTCATAATAAAACCCCCACCGAAATTCTCTACCGAAGGACCACGTCCTATGACCATCTTAGAATTTTCGGTTGTCTGTGCTACCCCAATCTTTCATCCACTTTCTCTCATAAATTAGCTCCACGAACCACCCCGTGTGTCTTTGTTGGCTTTCAGTATAATCATAGGGGCTATCTGTGCTATGACTTGTCCACTCGTAAAATCATTATGTCTCGTCACCTTACGTTTGACGAGACGTGTTTCCCATTCTCCAACCTCCGAAATTTTCAAAACACAAACTACACGTTTCTGGATGAGTCAGCCATTTCACCAATACTCCGATCCCTCAATTACAGTGACCACCATGCTCCGTCACGAACTACTTCATCTCCGGTCTCCCATACCACATCGCCGTCCCATTCGTCATCACCCATCACTACATCTCCCACTCCCATGCCAGCAGCTCCAACTTCTGTTCCAGAACAACCAACACACCACCATCGGGTAAGTCTCAGCCCACCGATAAACAACTATCCCTCCCAAATCAATAACCCAACATCAACACCAGACACCTAAGAACCAAACACCGCCATCAACCACCTCCTGCACTTAACACCGACACTGCACCCCATCACCACCCACTGACCTCGCCACCATTGTCACCGACAATCGACGACACCCAACAGAAAAGCCAACACCCAGAATCGGATATCCAAAATACCCATACCCACCAGCGTACCGACACGGCCCATTTATCCACCCACCGTATGGAAACTCGTGCCCAACACATGATTTTCAAACCCAAGGTTAACTTTAACTTATCCACACACATTATATCCCCAATTCCCAAAAATCCCAAATTAGCCAACCTGGATCCTAATTGGAATGCGGTCATGCGTGAGGAATTTTATGCTTTAACAAACCAGCATACTTGGGATTTAGTTCCTAGACCGGATGGGGTGAATGTGATCTAATGCATTTGGATATTTCATCACAAATTCAGAGACAGTGGTGACTTGGAGAGGTATAAAACGAGACTTGTTGACAATGGAACTAATCAGGATGAGGGAATTGATTGTGGTGAGACTTTCAGTCCGGTTGTTTAACCGGCTACTATTCGTACTGTTCTCAGTATTGCTATGGGCAAGCATTGGCTGATTCATCAGCTTGATGTCAAGAATGTATTTTTTCATGGGGATTTGAAAGAAACTGTGTACATGCATCAGCCACCTGGTTTTGTCCATCCTGCAACCCCTTAGTATGTATGTCGCCTCAGGAAGTCACTTTATGGCTTGAAACAGGCACCCCAAGCTTGGTATGACCATTTTGCCAAGTATATTTTACAGATTGGATTTACATGCAGCAGGTGTGACAACTCTCTTTTCATTTTTCATCGCGGTAGCAGCACTGCTTATTTGCTATTGTATGTGGATGACATTGTTCTCATTGCCTCATCTGACGAATTGAAAAATAAAATAATTGCTCTACTCAAAACTGAATTTGCTATGACTGATTTGGGTACACTTAGCTATTTCTTGGGTATATCAGTAACCAGATATGCAGATACTATATTCCTGAGTCAGCATAAATATGCAGAAGAGATAGTGTACAGCTAAGATGGCAAATTGCAAGGTTATGCCAACTCCAGTCGATTCCAAATCCAAGCTTAGTGCTACTGATGGTGATCCAGTTTCTGATCCTACTCTGTATCGGAGTCTTGCAGGTGCTCTTCAGTATCTCACATTCACTAGGCATGATATTGTATATGTTGTTCAGCATGTGTGTTTGTTTATACATGCTCCGAGAGAGCCCCACTTTACTGCCCTTAAGCGTATTATCAGATACGTTAAGGGCACCCTTGACTATGGATTGCATCTATACCCCTCTGCGCCGAACATGTTGCTATCTTATATGGATGCAGATTGGGCAGGGTGTCCGGACACGCGTCTCTCCACTTCAGGATATTGTGTATTTCTAGGGGATAATCTTATTTCCTGGTCTGCCAAGAGGCAAGCCACATTATCCCGTTCGAGTGCTGAAGCAGAGTATCGCGGAGTTGCTAATGTAGTTGTTGAGATCTGTTGGCTCTGAAATCTTCTTTTGGAGCTCCAGTGTCCATGCGCAAGGCGTCTATAGTCTATTGTGATAACATATCTGCCATATATCTGTCTCACAATCCGGTCCAACATCAGCGGACCAAACATATTGAAATAGATATCCACTTTGTGCGTGAGAAGGTAGCTCTTGGTCAGGTCAAAGTGTTACATGTGCCTTTCTCCTATCAGTATGCAGATATTTTCACAAAAGGGCTACCGAGACAGTTGTTCATCGACTTCAGATCCAGCCTTAGAGTCCGTCCTCCTCCCGCTTCGACTGAGGGGGAGTATTAGCGAATATTCTCCGAATATTCACATTATATTTTGTAATTATGATAGTTGTATATTTAAGGTAACTTAGGATTCTTACTGTATTAGGAATCAACCTCTGTACAACTATATATATATTGTGATTAATGAAAGGAATCCCTAAGGGAGTTTATTTCAATCTTACACTTATATGGACTTGGACAATTCTCACCCTACAAGCTAGCTTTTGGGATTGAGTTAGGCCCAAGATCCACTATTTACATGCTATCAGATCCAGATCCATTCCAACTCGTTGTTCGTCGATGTTGGGCCCCCAAATTATATTGTTCACGCTCCAGTTAACGAGATCTAGGCGTGCGGGTGAGTGTTAAGAGTCCCACATCGGAAATGGAATGAAAACATGGACTCCTTATATGGACTTGGACAATCCTCACCCTACAAGCTAGCTTTTGGAGTTGAGTTAGGCCCAAGATCCATTATTTACGTATCTCACGCTCAAAAAATAAATGGTTGATGTTCTCCGGCACTTTTTCAGATAGTGGACACATAGGATTCACCTGCATACCCCATTTAGCCAATCTATCTCTAGTGTATAACCTTTCATGTGCAAGCAGTTGCATGATAAACGGTCATTTCGGAGCATCTGGAGTATTACATATAAGTCTTCTCCAATTAACCTTTGGACAATCCCCTAACAACTTGTTTATAAAAGTTTCTGATTGAGAATTCTGGCATAGCAATCAATTCTGCTTCTGTCATCCCAGCTTCCTCAACATACTTTCTTGCTTTGAGGACTTTATGTATTATCCAGCATGCTTGCTTGGGACATAACCCCCACAATGAGTCATTTTTTCCATAGTAGATATAGACTCATTGGATCCCCAGCACATCCTTCTTCTTGCATAGGTTCCATAACATTTTGCACAAAGCAACCTTATTCCATAGCTCTAAATTAATACTGCCTCCGTCTTAATTTATGTGACACCATTTGACTTGACACAAAGTTTAAAAAAGAAAGGTTGACTTTTGAAATGTGTGGTTTTAGACAATTGTATGACTATAAATCATTTCATTAAGGGTAAAAGATAAATTTTAAAGTTAAATTATTTCATAGCTTCTCCCATGCAATTAAAGCTTTTAAAGTTGGAATCTACCTGCATATGATAAAAAAATTGGAAGTCCATGATGTTACTCTACCCAGCATCTTATCTAGGAGTGGCTTACATTGTGCTATAGATAATCTTTTAGTACTCAGAGACACTCCCAAATATCTAATGGGCGGTTCACCTTTAGGAATTCCAAGAACCTCTAGTATTTGAGTCTGGACTGCTGGTTTTACCCCTCCAAAGTAGATAGAGCATTTTTGCAAATTAGTTTTAAGTCCTGATGCTTGTGAGAACTTACTGAAGCAGTTGAACAATGCTTGTACAGAGCTAGCATCTTCCCTGCTAAATCACTATTTTTCACTGAAATTGCTCAATGGAAAAAATATTCAATGGCTATTGCTACGGAATGTTGGTGGAAAAATCTAAATAATACTGTTTTCAAGCGGAAAAATTATTAAATCTCTCCGCGTTTCAATAAGAACTTATTTCTCACTACGAGTGTTCCTAGTGAGTTAGTTAAGTGAATATAAGGCGGAAAAATTATATTCCCACTAAAATTTGAATATAGCTAAAAAAAATCTGTTTCTAATAATGGAAAAAAGAAAAAATAGCTATGCATATCAAGATTTATTATTATGCATATCAAGAATTTACTAGTCAGAAAAGCACAAAAAATTGAGGGAAGTAATAAGGTTTGTTGTAGTAGTGACTTCATCTCACAGCTTCTTCTAATTTGTGGGTATATAAAAGTTGAATTTGATATTTAGATATTTTTTGTATCAACGAATTGGCGAAATTTTTAATATTTTGTCTGTCACTATTATAAATTCAAATATTTTCTTTTCATGCCACCAAATCATTGTAATATTAAGGGATATCGAAAGTCGGATGAAAATCCAAACATATATAATTAGGCTTTGGAATTGAGAGAACTAAATAAAATAGTAAGAGCTTAAATTTCTGTACCTCACACAATATATAAGTATTTTTATATCACCATATTAAATTGATCTATAATAGTAATAGGTAGTTAACTCTATATAGCACGACTGATGTCACAACATTAAAAAATAAAATTTTAACTTATATACGTTGAAATATAAAATATTATCTACATTATATATCAGGTCGTGCAAAATATAACTATAGGTGACCCTTCATATAATATAACAAATTGGAATTTGTAATCTTAGAAAATATAATGTGGATTACATGCTATAACAGGTAAATGTGATCAGAGAGCAGGGGCGGATACAACTTATTGCTATTGAGTTCATATGAACTCAATATTTTCATAATAGAGTATAGATTTATGTGTAAAAAATTCACTAAAATTAAATTAGATATTGGTCCATAACTTTAAAATATAATGAGTTCAATATTAAAAATCTTAGAGGTTGAACTCATAGTTCATAAATTATGGATCTGCTTTTGTAGAATAATGTAGAAATTGTTTACATTATTGGGGATGTATAAGTTAAACTTTTAATTAATAATAATATGATAATAACTTACGACTATCACTTAAATTACAGTAATATTGTATTTTCTTACATGTTCAATGTATATGTCTTAAGTCGAATAAATAAGTAGATAAAGTCATGAAAACAAGGCAAACATAGCCATCAAATTTAGTAGGCTAGATTCGGAGAATATTTGGCAAGATAATTTAGTATAGGAATGAAATAAATGTAGCATTTGTGCTATGCTTCTTTATTTATTCTTTCAAATTAACTTTATGCTTGTAAACGATGTTGAGAGTTGAGACTATATATTTCTATGTCATCTTTTCCTAATAAGTCAAACTTGTAATGTTATTTTAAAGGCTTTATTACAAATTTCCCGAGCATTTCAAGCCAACATGTTTATTTTCCAAACAAATAAAGGCTTAAAAATTATTTTGGAAAACTGCGCTTTTAGTCCCTTGAATGTCCATATATTTAATTTTTATCCTTGCGATATTTGATAAAATATATCTAACCTTTAATTTTTGAAAATGTGCTCTAAATATTACACTTTTCATATAACTGGACCAAAAATACAAATATTTAATAAATAAAGGTTAAATGTGCTTAGTCACATAGTATAAAGACAAAATTTAAATTTAAGAAATAATTCTGGGACCAAAAGTGTTATCCCAATTTATCATCACTGAAGGGTGTGATATGTAGTTACTAAGGACCATTTACCAGAGATTTTTGTAGTTAAACAAGGGGAGCCAGTGGGCCGGGGTGGATCTCGACGGGACGGGGGAAAAGGTTGGGATCGGGTCTCCTGCGGGACAGGCGGGTCGGGATTAGCGGGACAGGAAGATGTCCCGTCCCGTCCTACATCCCGCGCGGAAAGGGGACCGGTGTTGGGGGATGAGGCGGGTCGGGTCGGGATCGGGTTTTCTATTTTTTTTGCACTTAATTTTAAAAAATAATATATATAAACACTTCAATAATTTAACAAGAATGTTTAATAAAATATTCCAAGACTGTTTTTGTGCATCTTATATTATTTAATATAAATATGATTTTTTTGTAATACAATTTCAAATTGCAACTTTGTAGTGTTGTTCAAAAGTTGCAAATCAAAAATTTCATAGTTAACCATACTTTTTCTAATTTTCTCACAATGTCTTGAGGATCTTCGGTTGGAATTGGAAGTTGTTAGTCAAATTGTTCGATGTCGCTTCATGTACCATCGGACAAGATTTCGTTGTAGTTGTAGTCTTCTTTTTCGTTGATCTCCGGTTGACCGCACCTTCTACGCTCCGCTCGAATTCAATAACTGAATAGAACTGCAATCTCCAATGTCTCTCCCGCCAATGAATGTTTGCGCTCTCCTATTTGAAATCTTCCCGCAGAAAAAATGCCTTCAGACGTTGATGACGCTTGAATGTTACACATCTCGGGCCATCTTTGATACAGTCGGAAATGTCTTCTCATTCTACCTCCAGTATTTCATCAAGTCTTCATGTCGTTCATCATTGACAATTAATTCGTACGGTACAACACTCTGTAAAACATAAACATCAAATTCACTAACTTGTGAAGAAGTTGAACCACTAAACATTTTATTTCTAAGGCCTTGAATACTAGCAGAAACCGCATGTGTTTTTATAAGGTTGCAGCGAAGTAGTAGAAGATGGTACAAAAGCCGGTTGATTATTTGTACTTTGTTGTTGGTAATACATATATACGTTTTTGCATTCGTGTGTATGCTAGACGTAACTTCTTCTTTAGTTGGTTTGTGAGTTGGTTCTTCAGTTGGGTCTGTTGGAAGTAATGTTATACAATCATAAATCGTTTCTACAAGTGTTTTACAACCGTCTACTTTAATAGTCAGATTTAATACAACACCAATAATATAAATAGTGGGAATAGGAAAAAGTATTTTTAAATTTTTTTAAACATTTTTTCAATAGATGCCTTATAAGTTTATTTTCCAAATATTCATTAAGTAACAAAAATATTAGAGCTATATAAAATAACATAGTTGAAATAGTAGGATAATAACGGAAATTCTTTAGTAGCTTGAAAAAATTTCTCTAAAAATCCATTAAGTTCTAAAAAAAATTCCAAATCATTATCTACAAGTATATCCCTGGATTTTTATTATGGGCGTTAAATAATAAAGTTATAGGTTTTCTATAATCGTAAGCAACAAGTAGTTGTTCATATAGAGAATTCCACCTAGTCGCTACTTCTTCAGGAATTTTTCTATAAGGTAATCCACAATCGTGACAAACATTTTTGCTCGTCGACGTTACGTGTGCTCGCCTTGTACATGTCTCAATAAACCTCCCGTCCCACCTTAACCTTTTTCGATTTTAAATTTATAAATATTTTTACAAATTTTACATCTAACTACTTGATTCTCTTGGTCCCTATCAAAAATATCTCATGCAGCTGATTTTAATTTTCGTTGTGTGAGGCCTCGACTCATACTAGGGGGGATAAGAGGCATTCCAGTTTCAGTTTGAGGCTGAGACTCAGTCTGAGGTTGAGGTGCACTAGTGGGTGTGTCATCTACATTATCGTCAGATGCAGAATATATCTCATCATCTAATGATATATCATTAAAAAAATAATTTAATCTATATGAGTGAAATTAATCAAATCATCGGGACTAGGAATATGATTACTAGAAGAAGTAGCCTTACCTTTGTTACCTCTACTAGAAGAAGCACCATTACCATTACTCGTAATGATACGTCCAAAGCGTTCCATTATAATTATGCAAATAAATAATTAAAGTAATGAAATTAAGTGCGATAATTAAAATTGCTCGATGGATGATCCTCAAGCTAGTTGCTAACTTCACTCTCAATTTTTGAACTTTGATATAAATGAGCAAACAAAATATAATATTTAGTAGGCAATGTAGAATTGTAGAGAGATAAATTGAGAGATGGTAGGAAGATTTGTGAGAAAAACAAGGTATTTATAGTTGAGAAATATGGTTAAGTGTAAATATATTAACTTAGGGGTTAAAATAAATATTAAGGGGGTAGGGGGGTCAAAAATGACTGTTATGGTTGTTGCACAAGGACCAAAATCAAAATTTGATCATTGTTGCAATGATTATTTTTGCAAAGGGGGAGGGGGATTGGCGGGACGGGGTCAGGTTGGTGCGGGTCGGGTTGGGATCGGGACGATCCCAGGTTCCGTCCCTAGTTCAAACCCCGACACCGATTTTTTTAGGGAATCGAGGCGGGGCGGGTATCGGGCGGGGCCGGGATCGGGCCTACCCGGCCCACTGGACAGCCTTAATTTAAACTCTAAGAATGAAATATTTCTCTTCATTAGGGAGTGTTATAATTTCGACATAGCTTTTATTTAAATTTGAGTTAGTAGGACTAGTTTTATATTTCGTTGTTACATGATGTTATTTGGGTTTTTATTTTTCCTAGTTGAATTGTAACTGATTGTACTGTATCATTTAATTCTTTGAGATCATTTAGTGGGTATATATTTACAATTGGTGGTGGGGTTGTCTTGAAAATCCTCTAAGCAAACTTGCATCGCCCGATCCACGATGGAATCAGAGTTTATCGCTTTAGACAAAGCAGGAGAAGAAGTTGAGTGGTTTCACGACTTCTTAGAGGATGTCCCTTGTTGGGATAAACCCGTACCTTCTATAATGATCCAATGCGATAGTCAGTCAGCTCTAGGAAGGGCTCAGAGTTCTTTATACAACGGCAAGTCTCGTCATATTCGACGGAGACATAAGACCGTTAGGCAGCTGATCACCACGGATATAATATCCATTGATTACATAAATACAAATGATAGCATAGCATGCCCACTGACAAAGGGCTTACCCAAAGATTAGATGTTCTGCCTGTCTAGGGGAATTGGGCTTAAAACCCACCCAAGCTATAAGGACCAATACGGTGGTAACCCAACCTTACTGACTGGAGAACATAAGAATTAGGTTCAATGGGAAAACTAAGTTGTAAAGGTTCAGTTGAGCGCTTCGGTGGAAGCATGAACACTTCGGATAGTGATTTTTGTAAAGAAACATCAATCCAAAGCCGTTCCCGTGATAGACATTAAGTGTTATCTGCAGTGTGGGTAAATGTTAAGTTTCCAAAACCTTTAATGATCCTCAACAGTTGAGGTTAGGTTTAGGGAAACTTTTAATCGTTCCTAACACTTGTAAAGTGAGGTATAGCAGGATACCTTGTAGGAGACAAACCTATTTAAGTGCGAGGACATGCCGCCTCAAATGAACACACTTAAGAATCCAAGAAGTGTCCACAGCCACAACGGACAAAACATTACGAAGAATAGAGTAAGGGAAGTTGTTGTATTGGTACCGTTGACTAGGCTTACACTAAACACTGACGGTTCAAGACATCACGTTCATCGCGAAGTATGTAAGTCCGATGGTATTCAACTATGAAAGATTCAAAGCGGAAGCTACCTATCCAGATACAACTCTGTCCGCTGAAAGATTGCTGGAAATCGGCACCTTGTGAGTGCGCCAAAATCTCTTTCAAAAGGGGATAATTGTTGGAAATTTACTAATGTAGAATTAAGTTTATCCCATTATTTATGACTCGAACAATTGGGGCCCCGCACGTCGGAAACATCGTTTCCACACACGTGTACACGTAGTGCCAAGTATCGTAAATTTCATTAGTGAAAGAGATATTGGTACGTAAGTGATACGTTTGAGACATAGAATGATGGACGGTTATTGGCCAAATGACAAGTATTTCACGTTGGTAAATAAAGGAAGAAGTGTGCAAAATGTAAGATGAAACGAGTCGGAAATCGCCGCGGAGCCGCGAAGGGCCGCGTCGCAGCCCCCGTTAGAGTCGAGGCGCCGGAGCGCCGCGGCGCTAATTGGGAGTTCAGCCACTGGAGCCGAGGCGCCGCAACTCTAATTCACGGAGCCGCGGCATTTTGGAGGCAGAATGTTGCGACATAAAGATGGAAAGTTCTGACTTTTTGGGCTGGTTTTGGAGCATTGAATCTCCATTATTTGGCACATGAATTCAGCCATTATTCGGCTGAATGTAACCCCTCAATGAGTGTCATTACATGACTATTGAAGGTCATTAGTTGGATAGTTGAAGGGTCATCTCCTTACACTATAAATTGAGGCATTTGACTCAATTAGTCAACACTTAGAAACACTTACAGAATTTTTTGAAATCTTCTTCTTTCTCTCTAGCATGTTTACTATATTCAAAGTTCTTCAAGAGTAACACTTGAGTTTCCTTTCCTCATTTGTTAAGTTGTTGTTGTATCTTGGGAGACTATTGTCCGACAACGTAAAAGGATATATACGGGGCAATTTTATCTTAAAGACAGAGTGTCATCACTCAACTCAGCAAATCACAAGGAGTTTGTAATCGTTCTTATTTCCAGTTTGTTGTAATCTTTAATTTATCCTTTCTAGCAATTTGTAATATTTACTTATTTTCCGTTTCCTGCAATTATTATAACCCAGAGAATTATAGGATAATATATAAGTTTACATGAATTCAATAATTTTGCTGAGATACTTTATCTGTATCGAAACTTACTAGATATCTATTTGTTTGTGATTCAATTATTAACTTATTATTATATATTAATTTAATGACGTTTTAGGAACCCATATTTACCGGAGTCGCCTCCACTATGATTTGAAATTGTAACCACCATCAATAAAGACTCCACTATGACTTGAAATCGTAACCACCATCAATAATCCTTATCTAATAATTGCTAATTTATTTTTTTCATTTAAATTTATTTTTATTGGCGAATCTTAATATAATAATCCTTTTAGTGACAAAATCTTATGAACCAATTTCTTTTTGATGTACTCCCCCACCAGCAATAATTAAGTATACTCGGACGTTAAACAGTTGCTTATTAATTATTTTAATTTGATAATTTGATTAATATTTGGCAGTTAGGATTTGTTGTGATTATTGTGTTTGTGAAGTAGTAGTAGTAGTTGAAGGATTAAACATGTCAAACAGATTAGTGAAGGCCTTTTAGTCTATTATTTAATTATCAACACAAAATTAATTTATGCTATGTCCAACTCCAACGTAATAAAAAAGACCTATAATAAAGGTCGCTATTTTACAAATAAAGTTCATCAAGAATTGGTATCAAATTTCTATTAGTTAATTCATAAATCGTATACATGCATGGCTAGCTACATGGTAAATTAAAGAAAATACTAATTTCTATGTTAACAACTAACTCATTAATTTCGTCCACATAATAATCGATTCATTATTTTTTAGATTTATTTTGATAAATAATTGGTGATAGTTTAGAGTAGAAATATAAATACCTGATAATTCATATATAAAATGTGCAAAACAGTGATACTTCATGTGTATTTTTTACCATTATCTCCTTAAACAAGATTACAACTTGCCACGAGTTGCAGTTGTTTTTTCTATCTTTTTTCACTGCAAGAAAAGATATTAGCCATGCTGTCATATGTATGTTTGGGTTGATATTGATATTTTTCTTTTTTTAGGGATATAATGATTAAAAAATTAACTAGTAGGATTTCTTCGCCATTGAGACTAAAAAACTAAATAAATTATAAGTTGGCATGTGTTCCCTACATTTTATAAAAAAAAAAATTAATTTGACTGCGATATCTTTTAAGTTCAAAATCAAGAAATGTCATCAAAGACACCCGATCATCAAAGAGATCCAAAATAGGAACGAAATGATTCCAACATCTTTTTCAATTATAGGATATTATTATTCATTCTATATTATTTTATATGGTTGTTCTCGCCCCGAATTCCACCTTCTGCCATTTTATCGGCTGATGAAATCGGGAGAAAAATTGATTCCTTAACTTAAGCGATTTGGGCTGAAAACGGAACTCTAATTTCCAGCAATGGTTCCCCAACTACTCCAGAAAGCATTACGTGTGTGAGTAAACTAAGAGGTAAAAAACATGAATACAGCCGAGTAAAGTAAAAGTAAAGATAAAGTAAGGGATAAAAAATAAAAATAGATAAAATTTGAGTTGTTGGATTGATTGTGTCTTTTGTATATACAAAGAATGAGTATTTATAGTACAAAAAGGAAAAAAAACTGTACAAACGTGCCCCCCATGTCAGTCATCAAGTAACCCACTATGTTTAATGGCCGACTATGGGGGAGGTGGTGCCGATTTTTCTCGCCCTCTACTCCTCTTGTTCGGATAATGGCCCTTTCTTTTAGCTGTTGTTGGCCGTTATCGCTTATAGGGGTCTGGCAACCCTTTTGACTTGGTCGTTGAAGGCATCTGTATCTGAGTGGGTCCCAGTCGTACCTCTAACTGACAACTTTGGCTAAGATGCCTTGGTAGCCGATGAAGTTCTTATAGTCGAGGGCTAGGAGTAAATTCGGCTCCGGAATAGTTCGGCTATGACTAAATTCGTCTAAACACTTAGCTATTTTTTAGTGTTAACAATTTCCCCCTACATTAACTCGAGTGTGACTGTTGAGTTGATGTATCCGAAAGTAGCCGTCGTTTTAGTCTGACATCCGCGCATGTCACTTCAATCGTCTTGTCCCCAGTGCATGCAATGATGATTACTTTTTGAGATGTGTTTCCCCTCTAACTGAGGCATCTTCATTACCACAAGTTGGCTCTGATGATTTTCGATCGTGATTTTGAAAATAATAAACTAATCTCAGTCGTGCCTATGAAGGTTATTTAAGGAAAGGTATCCCCCATAGGTTACTCACCTAATATTTAGCCCTTTTTTTAGCCGGAAACCATGGCTTCATCTGTTTTATCTCGGAGATCAGGAAAAAGTATTCTAGCCGATAGTGACTTGACCCCTGCCTTGGCCTTCGTTGATGAACATGTAGTTCTGATCTGTATGGTGGACCGGAACAAGGTGATTCTCTCTTGTTTCAGTACCTCAGCCTGATAAACCATGACTTTCTTTATACTTCTGACTGGTTCACCGGCGGCCATTGTTCGACTAACCTTCGTACTTGACCAACTAAGGTCGCTCATTATTCGGGTTGGTTGGACTGAGTGAAGTTAGTCACGGTGGCCAAATGGAGGCGCTTGAGTCCTTCTGATGCCCCCGTATTGTCGGAATTTTAGTTCCGCTATAACGCCGGGTCTGGGGATGCGCGGTGTCTCTATTTTTGTGTTTAGTTTACCTGGATGTGAGAATCCATATCCCACCCTTTAACTTCAGCATTACTCTCGGCATTCTTGAGAAAATTTAGAGTAAACCTCGCAGATTTGATGGGCCATTATCTTTGACCACTTGGGATGGCGTTTCTTCTCCTGAGCAGTGCGACCAACCTTACGAAACAGGCGTGTGAAAGAAATGGCTTTATATTTTGTGACCAGACAGTCGATCTGTGGCTGTCATTTGGTCATACATCACTTATCGGAGGGAATTAGCTTATTTTGTGCGACCAGGCAGCCGGTTTGTGGTTGTTGTTTATTCATGCATGCTCCAAATCGAAGGATAGTACTTTTTCAGATACTTGTCATTTACATTCCTGTCCATTTATTCGTCATGCATGTTTATTAGTCGATATGCGTTGCCGGCGATTCGTTGGCTTACTACGAAAGGTCTTTTCCAATTTGGTGACCATTTTCCAAATTTACGATCTTTCATCCCAATCAGCAAAATGGTTTTCCAAACTAAGTCTCCTTCGGTAAACATCTTAGGCTTAACATGTTTTTTGTATGCTTTATCCATTTTACGTTTAGCGGCTTCGATTTTCTCTAGGGCTATCAGTCGATCTTCATCTAGCTGGTCTAGCTCCATTAGCATGGCTTATTGATACTCCTCTAAACTTAAAGAGTTCTTCTTGGCCACCCGTAAGGATTTGACATTAATTTCCAACAGCAACACTGCATCTTGGCCATAGGTTAGCCGATAAGGTGTCGTCCCGGTAGCTGTAGATTTAGAATTCCTGATCGTCCAAATGGCTTCATCCAGAGTGAGATGCCACATTCCTGGTTTATCCTCCACGTTCTTACTAATTGTGTCCACAATAAGTTTGTTGGTTGTCTCGGCTTGCCCATCACCTGTGCGTAATAATGCGAAGATGTGATCATGTTGATCCTGAATTTCTGAGCAAAGGTTGCCACTCTAGAACCAGTGAACATCGTCCCTTGATTAGTTGTAATCATCTCAGGGATACCATATCTATATATGATCTGGTGTTGGATAAACTGAATGACATCTGTCTGATGAACCCTCTTCATCGGCTGGGCCTCCACCCATTTAGTGAAGTAATCGGTAGCCACGATAATGAAATTGTGGCCTTCAGCCGATTGTGGGTGAATCTTGCCGATGAGGTCCATAGCCCATCCTCTGAAGGGCCAAGGTTTTATGATTGGTCCATGTCTCTGACATTCTTCGCATCCTTTGGCATACTGGAAGCAGTCAGCTGTGATAATAGGCCAATAATAGTCGTGGCAGTAGATCAACCACTTCATCACTGGCCCCGCTCTGTTTGATCCGCATACTCCTTCATAGACCTCTCCCATGACCCTCAAGGCCTCTACTTTGGTAATGCACTTGAGTAGTTCTCCATTCACGCTCCTTTTATAGAGGTCATCGTCAATGAGCATATATTTCAAGGCTTTTTTTAACCTTGAGGTCCTTGCAACTGGATGGATCTTTTAGGTAGTCAATTAGTAACTGTCTCCATGAGTCAATTTGATCAACGACTAACACTTTGGCTGGCAGTTCGTCATACTCTAAAGTGAGTAGAGACTTTCTAAAGCCAGATGCTTCTTGCGCTAAGTCGTTCGCCTCAACATTCATGCCTCTGGAAATATGACTTAACGTTGATGATGCGAACCTACTAAGTAACTTGTTAGCCGTTTCGTGACGGGCCAACAAATTCGGATCCTTGCAGTCATATTTCCCGACCAACTGCTTGATAACCAACTGAGAGTCTCCGTGAATCTTGATGTATTTTGCTTTCATAGAGACTAGGAGCTTGAGTCCTATAATGAGAGCATCATATTCGGCTTGGTTATTTTTCAGGTCAGAATCTAACCGATAAAAGAACCTCTATGTTTCATCTCTAGGATCGGTTATCGTTATCCCGACTCCGACTCCTTTCTGGGTTCTTAACCCATCAAAAGCCAGCGTCAAGGGACGTCGTCCATATATGTTGTAGAGGGGGCGCATGGGTCCTCCGCCTCTACACAGGGGTGGTCTGCCAAGAAATCGGCTACCGCCTGACCTTTGACGACCCTGAGTGGCTTATACTCGAGAGAAAATCCAGTGAGCTTGATTGCCCACTTCATTAATCATACTTGCAAAATAGGTATGTTCAATAAGTACCGGACAATATCAACTTTGCACAAAACATATATAACGTAAGGCATTAGATAATACTCAAGTTTTGTGCAAGCATAGAATAAAGACAGACAAAGCTTCTCCAAAGAAGTATATCTAGTTTCGGCATCGTTGAGCATTCGACAAAGATAATAAACTGCTCTTTCAGTTCCATCATCGGCCTCTTGTGCTAGCAAGCAGCCGATGGATAGATCTGCAGCCGAAATGTACAATTTCAACAACTTCCCTAGCACGGGAGGCATCAGTACGAGGGGAGTAGCTAGGGCCATTTTAATTTGATCAAAGGACTTTTGCTTTTTCGGACCCCATACTAGATCTTCTGACTTTTTAAGCCTGAGAAAATGTGAGAAATCCTTCATCTTACCAGCCGAGTTGGATATGAACCTCCTTAAGAAATTGATCTTTCCCAACAAACTTTGCAATTCCTTCTTTGTCTTGGGTGGTGCGGATCCCATTACTGCTTTGGCTTTATTACGATCTATCTCGTTGCCTTTTTTGTGTACCAAAAATCCAAGGAAGTTGTCAGCCGATACTCCGAACATGCACTTGGCTAGATTCATTTTGAGATTATGAATCCTTATTCTCTTTAGCGCTTGTTCAAGATCGACTAAATGACCCTTGAAGTCCTTAGACTTCACTACTACATCATCGATGTAGATTTCATAGTCTTGTCTATCAGGTCATGGAAGATGGTGTTCATTGCCCTTTGATAAGTGGTACCAACGTTCTTCAGACCAAATGACATAACTACCCATTCGTAAATGCCCAACGCTCCTGGACATCTGAAGGCGATTTTGTGAATGTCATCCTCGGCTATCGATAACTGATTATAGCTTGAGTATCTGTCAATGAAGGTCAATACACCGTTAGCGGCTGTTGAGTCTACTAGCATGTTGGCTATCGGCATGACGTACTCATCTTTGAGAGTCTAGATTTAGGTTCCTGTAATCAATACATACCCGAACCTTGCTATTCTTCTTCTTGACTGGTACGACGTTTGCCAACCATTCCACATACTTAGCCGTTCTGATAAACCCGACTTTCAGCAGTCGTTCGATCTCAGCTTTGATTTGAGGCATCAGCTGAGGGTGATACCTTCTGGGCGGCTATTTTTAGTGTTTGAAACCCTCCTTGATTGGCAATCTATGTTCTACCAAAGTACGTGCCAGCCCAGGCATCTCATGATAATCCCATGCGAAGCAGTCTTTAATACTACAGTAGAAGGACCGTTATGCCTTGTTTGTCTTCGTCCTTCAGCAGACCACTAATATGTGTTAGCCGAGGGATTTCTTCAGTTCCCAAGTGGATATCTTCCAAAGGATCTTGAGACTCAAAACTAGGCATAGTCTTTCTTATGGGCGATTCAAGTTCCATCGGTAGCTCAACTTCATCGGCCGCAAGCATTGGTTCGATGTCGTGGTTCCCCATCTGCGATGCCTTGGCTATCCTTGCCTTAGAACTTAAGGCGGTCAGCGGATGCCACATATCACGTATGAATTGGGTTTTCTCAACCATTTAAATCCTCCAAGGTAAGTCATAGTTCGGCTAATTATTTTATTTCAAACCCTCGTGAGGTAAGAATACAAGATTCCCAAGATCCTTATTCATACTTCTCCGTGACAGCTATGGGAAACACATAGGGTGAGTAGAGGATAACTTCTATGTTCTGAACCCCTGGCTGGAACGGGTTATCATTCACTGGGATGATTTCTATCTTGTCTCATTCCCAAAAGATGAGCTTTTGATGCATGGTAGAAGGACGGCATCGGCTGGTGTGAATCCAATCCCTGCCCATCAGAATGGTGTAGGACGGCTTGCCATCTATTACAAATAATGTAGACCTGACCGCCTTAGGACCTACAATGATTTCGGGCTACTAGAATCCCCAATGCTTCAGAAGCCTCTCCTATAAAACTAGCCATTTTCATGTTAGTTGGGATGAGATCTTCTCTGGTTTTGTTGAGGCTTTTCAAAGTAAGCAGCGGCATCATATTCAGTACAGCCCCATTGTCGATGAACACTCGGTTAATGGTTTTGCCGTTGGTGTAAGCCTTCACATAGATGGGCTTGAGATGTTTAATCATATCTTCTGTAGGTGCACCAAATATGGTGCTCAAAGTGTCCCTAGCCATGATATCAGCTATTGTTGCCCATTCTGCATCTTCTACGCAAACATTACCTTCTAGGCTATCAAGCGCGGAGTGGCTGGCCTGGAACTCAAATGGGATTAGGCTGACCATTTCAATGTCTGCCCACATCTCATCAACCAGGTCTTGGCTAAATAAATAGAGGACAGAGTCTCCTCCTTCATTCAATTCGGCTAACCAGGAGCTCATATCTTCCATTTTTTGGAGACAAATGGGGATCGGATGCGGATCCTCTGATTGAGTCCTCTGCATGATCTGTGGGATTGCCTCAGTTAGAGGACCATTTGGGGCCACGTTCTCTTACCGGGGTTCCTCTGTTGGGTTGTCGGTAGACTGTCCATCCAACTCTAGTTGACCCGACGTCTCTCATTCAGGTGACATTTCCCCTGAAGCAACTAAGCCGAATGTCCGCTCGATAGCCTTGGCTACGACAGACTTAGAAATCTCCTGATTTTCGGCTGCCTTAGTGTTGAAAATTATATGCAATGTCTATTGTATGTTACGCAAGGCCTTGGCACGTTGCATCCTTCTTTTCTGAGTCCTGGATGCGACTCTCGGTGGGGACTCTTTTTTTCGGGAGCCTGATTGATAGACCACTTCCCCTTTTCTGTGTTGGTGGTTGGTTTAATCATTTTCCGGGGTCTCGTTTGGTTCCCATTTCTTGCCATGATATGCAAGGACGAAACACGCTCGTTGATGTTAAACTCGACCACCCTTTGTTTGGTTTTATGGAGTGGTTTCTCATCTATTCGAGGCATGCTCAACTGCCAATTGGTTGGCATCTGTACTTACCCCCCAGGCCTATGCCTGGAGTCGATAGGGACCCTTCTAAACCTCATGTTTGTTCCTGAAGTTCTCGTTCGATGTCCCTCAAGTATTTAGGATGGCCATGAAAATTGCTCCTAGCTGGCTGCCTGTCATCACGAATGTCATGTAAGCTGCCTAACCGGTTGAACACAGAGGTCCTTGTGGCCTTCTCCCCTTTGGTAGATTTCTTTGGGACCCACACCATTTTTATCGGATGTTTCCCTTTGGTGTCCCTTGACTCATCGGACTTAGCAAAAGATACCATAGTTATTGGTACTGCGAGAAAGGGTTGGTATCAATGGACATTTCAGCCATACTCTTGTCGGCTAGTTTGAACCTCCCCTCCTTGATGCCCTTTTGGATCGCCTTTCTGAAGATCACACAATTAGAAGTTGAGTGATTGTATGAATTATGCCACTTAAAGCACTTCTTATCTTTGAGTTCCTCAGCAGGCGGAATTTTATGACCATCAAGCAGCCGAATCTACTTATCTTTGAGTAGATGATCAAAGATCCGATCTGCCTGCGTGTCAAATGAGTAACAGATCCTGTCATCGGATGGACTCGTCTCCTTGCCCTTTACGGCTTTCAAGGCTGGGTAAGAGTAAACCTTATCCCTAACAATCTCGGCCACTATTGCATCTGCCATGCAATCGGCTGACTCTGAGTTGGACTCATCCGCTTTAATGATGGATACCAAGTGGGAGCCTCAATTTCGGCTGGCTCTTCTCCGCTCATTCTCCTGGACATACTGCTCTATTTGGCTAGCCTTTTCGGCTAATTGGCTTAGGTCAGAGCAGGGTTGTCCTACCAGCTTCTCCTTTAAGTGAGGGTGCATGTTGTTAATTATCATGTGGGCACACTCAGACTCGGGGAAGTGTACGGTGCATTTCCCAACCTTCTTTCTAAATCTCTTGATAAAATCGGCAGCCGATTCATCGACCTATTATTTGAGATTCGTTAGATCAGTCACGGTAACCTAAGGTTGGGGCCAATAGAACCTATCATGGAAGCAACCCTCCATGTCATTCCAGCTCTGCACGGAATCAGGAGCCAAAGAGGAGTATCATGCAAATGTTGTTCCAGTTAGAGATAGAGGGAATAGCTGCAACTTGTGATACTCATTCTGGTCAGCTTCGCCGCATTGGGCAGTAAATCTACCATTGTGCTCGATAGTGGATTTATCGTCATGCCAGAGAAAATGGCAAACTCCGGTGTTTTGAAACCCTTCGACAAATGTGTTATCCGATCTACCCAATCGGGCTAGGGCTTCTTATAAACAGGCATGTCCAAAGGTTTCAGTTGGATGCCGAAGTACCTCCGTATGGTATTAGCAATAATCTCCGGGTTTATCAGTTGTGACGTCCCCTGCCGATTCTCGACTGGATTCGGCTGGTAGGCGTTCTGCACTGGTGGCCTACATTCTGTACTTTGTTGTACAGGGTTTTGAAGGTTATAGGTGGTCTGCTGGCCATTACCAATAGGTGGGGTAATGCCCCATGGCTGCTATTGGGTATGGCCACCAAAGCCTGTAATATGAGCTCCTGGAATGGCTAACGGAGTTTGAGGATAAAGTAGAACGGTGTTCCATGACTGCTCTCCTCGGACGTCGGCCGTTCTTAGAAAGTTTACGCTTCCTGAAAGGTATGGATTGGGTACTAGCAATGACTGCTGGAATGGTATTCCGCTGTAAACATCGTCACCAGATAGCTGAGCTATGTCATAACCAGAGGCCATCGGCTGGCCAACATTGTTCGCCTGTATTGTAGGGCCGTTCGTAGAAACATACGGCATAACGGGAGGCAATCCAAAGTATCCTGGAGCCTGAACTGGTCTTCGAGCAATGTTAATCTGTATATACTGCAGACTCGCTTGGTGAAGTGGCATATTTTGCCCCCAAGGTTCGGCGGCGACCATGCAGTGTGCTGGTTGCCAGGCAATAGGGCTTGTGTTCCTAGGTGCGCTATCAGCTGTGCCTGAATAGACACTGGCTAATGCACATGCGGCTGAGGAACAACACCGGGAGTCACGATCTCATGCTGAACAACACCGCTCGTCAGAGGGATGACAGAACTAGCCAAACATTCTCCTAGGTACATTCGGTTGGTTTCCATCTCCCTCGCTTGCTGAACCTCATTATGTACCATCGGCTTTCCAATGTCAGCCAACTGTGTAGAAACTTGGTACATAATGTCGTAGATGCCTAAGTCGATCTATTATCTAATAAAAAGATGTGGTTATTATGGTTGGACCTTCAAATTGGCTAGATTCTTCCATGGCTTGGGTTGATGGAGGACGTGGATGGGAATCCACCGATGTAGGCATACTCGCGGAGGATACTAGTTCGTTGTTCCTTCTGGGAGGATTTCTTTAGGACGTGGACTGGACTCGAGGTTCATTTTCTTACTGGACCTTAGGCGCATACGCCGAGAATGATCCTGACCTGGAGAATCAAACTTTGCTATTAATTCACCTATGGTCCCACTGGGCATGCCAAATTTGTTCTCTCCCCGAATTCTGCCTTCTACCATTTTATCGGCTGGTGAAATCGGAAGACAAATTGATTCCTTCACTTAAGCGATTTGGGCTGGAAACGAAACTCTAATTTTCAGCAATGGGTTCCCCAACTACTCCATAAAGCGTTACGATGGTGGTGTGAGTAAACTAAGAGGTAATAAACATGAATACAGCCGAGTAAAGTAAAAGTAAAGGATAAAGTAAGGGATAAAAGATAAAGATAGATAAAATTTAAGTTATTTGATTGATTGTGTCTTTCGTATATACAAAGAATGAGTATTTCTAGTACAAAAAGGAAGAAAAAAATATACAAACGTGCCCCCCCCCCATGTCAGCCATCAAGTAACCCACCAAGTTTAATGGCCGACTATGGGGGAGGTGGTACCGATTTTCTCGCCCTCTACTCCTCTTGCCCGGATAATGGCCCTTTCTTTTAGCTGTTGTTGGCCGTTATCGCTTATAGGGGTTTGGTAACTCTTTTGACTTGGTCATTGAGGCGTCTGCATCTGAGTGGGTCCCAGTCGTACCTTTAACTGACAACTTCGGCTAAGATGCCTTGATAGCCGATGAAGTTCTTGTAGTCGAGGGCTAGGAGTAAATTCGGCTCCGGAATAGTTCAGTTGTCACTGAATTCGGCTAAACACTTAGCTATTTTTTAGTGTTAACAATGGTATTCTTATCTTTTTAGAGTATTTCAAGAAGATTAACACCCTTTTATTTTTAAAATTCTTGAATATAATATTTTTATTTATTCTTATTGATATGCTATTACAACAATATATCTAGTGTAATCTCATAATTAGGGTTTGGGGAGGGTAGGCTATACATAGACCTTAACCATATCTTGAGATGTAGATATGATGTTTCTGACAGACCATCAGCTCAGAATAAAGCAATAACAAAGCAGATAAAATTGAAAAAAAAACATAAACTACAACAAAACAGTATGGTATGTGAAGAATGAGAGACAGTAAATAATAACAGAAGTCGAAGGACAAGAAACTACAGGAGAAATACTATGACTGCTAGTAAGGACGTATAGGTGCAATAATGATCTACTACCTACTACCATAATTTGTGTCCTTCACAACCTCCTATCTAAGGTCATGTCCTCAGTAAGCTTCAATTGCGCTATGTCCTGTCTAATCACCTCTCCTCAATACTTCTTCGACCTACCTCTACCTCTCTTGAAGCTATCCATACCCAAACTCTCACACCTCCATACTGGAACATATACACTTTTCCTCTTCACATGGCCGAACCATATCAACTTCGCTTCCCGCATCTTGTCCTCCATCGAGGCCACTCCCACCTTGTCTGGATATCTTCATTTCTAATCATATCTCTCCTAGTATGCACATATATCCACCGCAATATTCTTATTTTATCAACTTTCATCTGAGTTCTTGATTGGACAAGACTCCACCATATACAACATAGTTGGTCTAATCACCACTCTGTAGAATTTATCTTTGAGTTTTGGTGGCACCTTCTTATCACACGAGACTCCGGATGCAAGCCTCCATTTTATCCATCGGCACTAATATGATGTGTGACATTATTATTAATCTCTCCAATATCTTGGATAATAGACCCAAGATACATAAAACTTCCTTTCTTTTGGATGACATATGTATCAAGCCTTACTTCCACATCAGCCTCTTGCGTCACGTCATTGAACTTATACTCAAAGTATTCTGTCTTGATTCTGCTCAACCTGTACTGCTAGACTCCAAGATCCATCTCCAAACCTTAGCCTAGTGTTAACTCCCCCCGCTAGTCTTGTCAATCAACACTATGTCATCCGCAAATAACATAGACCATGGTACCTCTCCTTGGATATGTGCCATCAAGATATTCATCACTAAGGCAAATAAAAACGAGCAAAGAGTTAATCCTTGGTGCAATCCCATCACAACTTAAAAGTGCTCAGAATCTCCTCTCATTGTCCATATCCGAGTCTTGGCTCCCTCGTACATCTCCTTGATCACCCTCGTGTACGCCACATGTACACCTCTAGCCTTCAAGCACCTCTATATAGAACCTTTTTAGGTACTTTATCATAAGCATTTTCAAGGCCGACGAACGCCATATGAAGGTCTTCCTCTCCATGTACTGCTCAATCAGCCTCCTCACAAGATGAATGGCTTTTGTTGTTGAGCGCCTCGACATGAATTCAAACTAGTTCTCTGAAACAGTCACGCCCCTCTTCACCCTCATCTCCACCACTCTCTTTCAAACTTTCATAGTGTCTTAGTAGCTTGATACCCCTATAGTTATTGCAATTATGAATGTCACCCTTATTTTTTTACGACGGAATCATTTACTCCACCTCCATTCTTTGAACATTTTTGTCGTCTAAAAAATGACATTAAATTTGAAATGCTCTTATATATAATCATAAAATATCATGATATATTTAACATTATAAATTATAATAGTAATTTTTTTGTATGCGCGGAAGTCTTTTCTGTGTTCTTAAACTCCATACCAATTAACCACTGTCATATAAAATGAAACGAGTTAATACACTATTCATTTCAATTTATGCGGCATACCTTTTTTTAGCATGACCAAAATAATGTCATATTTATTTATGTAAAAATAATAATTTTAACTTTAAAACTTATTTTATACCTCAAATTTCATAAATCTTGTTTCCTTTGTGCACGAAGAAATATTATTTTGAAGAGACAAAATTTGAAAGCGAACAAAAATAACAAGTGGCATGATGAATAATTTCACTGAGTGATTTTCTCTTGTACGTGTAAAAGTTCTTTCATTTATAAATTCTGTACAAATTAAACACTATTCCCATGACATTTCATACTCAATCAAACACTCTCATAAAATATTATGTAAAATCTTTTTATATCATATAAAAGTTTATTTCTGAAAAAAAAAACATATCTGGTTTTAATAAAGTTTGACTAGTCTAATCTAAATTAGGAAGGAGGGGAGAAAAAACCAAGTGATAGCTGGAGCAAAGCTGTTGTAGTACGTAGTATGTGTAGTACGTAGTATGACTATGATTAGCAAAAGGAATTGAATTGAATTATGAGTTGTCAGTGTCAGTAGTCGTACAAAGTCTTTATTATATAGTCTTTCATTTACTTTTGAATGAAAGCAACAACTTTGGCTTTGCTCACAAAAGTAAAAAAAGTGAACTATCTGACTTCATGTCCTACACTTCAACATCATCTTCACTTGAGAAAAATATTCAGGCACGTAGATAGAATAGATGATAATTTAATCCTAAACAAAAAAAAAAAAAAAGATTTACTGAGACATACACTATAATGTGAATAACATACTTAGGGATGACAACGGATCGGATCTGGATCGAATTCTACCAGATCCAGATCCGTTTTTCATATCTGAATCCAGATCCGTCGGGTCCATAAAAATTAGATCCAAATTTAGATCCATCGGATCCACCGGGTTCACGGATCGGATCTGAATCCACATGTAAAAAAAATTTGCCTTGCTAAGAATGTAACCTTGCTAAGAATTTTTTTTTGAACTGACAAACGATTTTTAGTTTACTGTGTTTCAATTTTTCATATGAGATATTTTGTTCGTTGTCTCATTTTGATTGTGAGCTATTAATTGAAAATGTTGGACAATGACAATAGTTGTGAAAAATGCTGATTAGTATTTCCACAATGCAGAACTTGCACGTGCTTGGAATCTTTACAAATGAAGTGAATATAATTTTAACTACTTGTCTATGGAGATGTTAGTCATTCACTAATATAACATTGATTTTATTATCGAAGTTACTTTTTATTTTTTGTTTTTTGAGAACTAAACTTGCAAGAATGTGCTTAGCAATTTTAAGAAAATGCTTATAAAATTACATTCTAGGTTATGAATATATTTAATAAAAAACGGATCCACGGGTCGGATCTGGACTAGATACGGATCTCAAATACAAGATCCAGATAAGATCCGTCAGAAACGGATCCGGGTCCGATCCGGATCCGTCGGGTCCAAATTTTTAAGATCCATATCCTATAAAACGGATCTGGATCCACCGGATCCAGGATCCACTGTCATCTCTAAACATACTATATGCCCTAGAATAAACTGATAATGTGACTAAAATATAGTCTCAATAAATAATTAGTATCACATATATAGATTTTTCTTTTCCATTTTGTCCTAATTTTTGCTAGGTTTGCATGAATTTCAAGAGACGTTAAATCTTTCAATACAACTGTTGGGATACAGTTGTTGTAGGGAACGGAAAGTAAATAACTATTACAATAGTAGAAAGGATAAACAAACTATTACAATAAAACTGGAAATCAAGACTTCACTAACTGCTAGTGTGATTTGCTGAGTCGAGTGATGACACTATGTCTTTAAGACAAGATTGCCCCATATATCTTCTTTTACGGTATTGAGCAATAGTCTCCCAAGATACTACAACAACTTTAACAAGTGAGCAAAGGAAATTCAAGTGTTACTCTTGAATAACTTTGAGTATCGTGACTTTGCTAGAGAGGAAGAATCAGAAAATCTGGAGTATTTTTCTAAGTGTTGCGTGTTGTTTTTTCAATTGAGCCAAAGACCTCAATTTATAGTGTAAGTAGAAGACCCCCCCACCTAGCCAACTAATGGTCTTCAATAGCCATGTAATTGCACTTGAATGAGGGGTTACATTCAGCCAAATAATGGCTGAATTCATGTGGCAAGTAATGGAGAATCAATGCTCCAAAACCAGCCCAAACGTTAGATTTTTCAAACTTCCCGTTGCAGCAATCTGCCTCCGAAGAGTCGCGGCGCTGTGATACAGCATTGCGACTCCAGTAGCTGACCACCAATTTTGCACCGCGGCGCAGCCTGGGAGGCGTCGCAGCTCCGACGGTTGTGGCGTCGCGGCCCTTCACGGCTCCACGGCGATTTCCGACTCGTTTCATCTTACACTTCGTACACTTCTTCCTTCATTTACCAACATGGAATACTTTGTCATTTGACCAATAACCGTCCATAATTCTATGTCTCAAACGTATTACATACGTACCAATATATCTTTCACTAATGAAATTTGCGATACTTGGCACTACGTGCGCACGTGTGTGAAAATGACATTTCCGACGTGCGGGCCCAATTGTTCGAGTCATAAATTAATGGGATATACTTAATTCCACATTTAGTAAATTTCCAACAATCCCTTCTTGAAAGAGATTTTGGCGCACACACATGGTACATTTTCTAGTAATCTTTTAGCGGACCGATGTTGCATCTGGATAGGTAGCATACGCTTTGAACCTTTCATAGTTGAATACCATCGGACTTACTTACTGCGCGGTGAACGTGATGTGTTGAACCATCAGTGTTTAGTGTAAGCCAAGTCAAAGGTACCAACAGAACAACTTCCTCTACTCAATTCTTCGTAATGTTTTATCCGTTGTGATCGTGGACACTTCTTGGATTCTTAAGTGCGTTCATTTGAGGCGGTCTGTCCTCGCACTTAAATAGGTTGTCTCCTACAAGGTATCCTGCTATACCCCACTTTACAAGTGTTAAGAACCATTAAAAATTTCCCCAAACCTAACCTCAACCGTGAGGATCATTAAAGGTTTTGGAAACTTAACCTTCACCCACACTGCAGATAACACTTATAGTCTATCGTGGGAACGGCTTTGGATTTGATGTTTCTCTACAGAAATCACTATCCGAAGTGCTCATGCTTTCACCGAAGCGATCAACTGAACCTTTACACCTTAGTTTTCCCATTGAACCTAATTTCTGGGATCTCTAGTCAGTAAGGTTGGGTTACCACTGTATTGGTCCTTATACTTTGGGTTTTAAGCCCATTCCCATAGACAGACAGAACATCTGATCCTTGGGTAAGCCCTTTGTCAGCGGGTCTGCTATGTTATCATTTGACTTTATGTAATTAGTGGATATTATACCCGTGGTGATCAGTTGCCTAACGGTTTTGTGCCTCCGTCGAATATGATGAGACTTACCGTTGCACATAGCATTATGTACCCTTCCTAGAGACGACCGGCTGTCATAGTGGATTATTACAGAAGGTACGGGTTTGTTCCAACAAGGAACATCCTCTAAGAAGTCGTGAAGCCACTCAGCTTCTTCTCCTGCTTTGTTTAAAGCGATAAACTCTGATTCCATCGTGGATCGGGCGATGCAAGTTTACTTAGAGGATTTCCACGACACAACCCCACCACCAATTGTAAATACATACCCACTGGTGGACTTGGTGTTCTCTATATCAGATATCCAGTTTGCACCACTGTACCCCTCTAGTACAGCTGGATATCTCGAATAATGTAACCCGTAAGTTAGCGTGTATTTCAGGTATTGAAGTACTCGATTCAACGCCTTCCAGTGATCATCACTCGGATTACGGGTAAACCTAACCAACATTCTTAACTGCATAAGCAATATCAGATCGGGTGCAGTTTGTTATGTACATCAAACTACCGATCACCTGTGCATATCGCTCATGGCATATGGGTGCACCACGATTTTTATCAAGTTTTTTATTTCTATTCATTGGTGACTTTATAGGCGAACTGTCTAACATCTCGAACTTTCTCAAACCATCCTCGATGTAGTGAGACTGAGATAAGACCAGTCTGTCAGATGTCTTAGAGATCTTTATCCCTAAGATGACATATGTGATACCCATATCCTTAATGTCGAAGCATTGTTTCAACATGTTCTTAGTCTCTAGAATTATGCTAGGACTGCTCCATGTGATCAACATGTCGTCTACATACAGATATATCATAACAAACGAGTCAGAGTTACCTTTCATGTAGACACATTTGTCACACTCATTAATGGCGAAACCCTTCGATAGTAGAGTACTATCAATTTTTTCTTGCCATTGCTTCGGGGCTTGGTTCAGCCCGTACAAAGATTTGATAAGCCGACAAACTTTCTTCTCTTGCCCTTGAGCCACATACCCTTCGGGTTGGTCCATATAAATTTCTTTTTCCAAATCACCATTTAGGAAGGCTGTCTTTACATCCATTTGATATATCTCAAGGTCACGCAACGCTGCGATCGCAATGAATACACGTATGGATGTCATCCGAGATACTGGGGAGTACGTGTCAAAGTAGTCAAGATCTTCTTTCTGCCGATAGCCCTTGACTACCAACCTAGCCTTGTACTTATCTATAGACCCATCTGCGTTATACTTCCGTTTGAGTATCCATTTACACCCAACGGTTTATTTTCCGAAGGAAGATCAACCAACTCCTAAGTATGATTATGCAGAATGGAGCTTATTTCACTCTCAATAGCTTCTTTCCAAATCGGTGTTCTGGAGTTGACAATTCTTCAGCAATTGTCCTTGGTTCATCATCAACCATATAAGCTACAAAGTCAGGACCGAAAGATTTATCCTTCCTGGCCCTTTTACTTCGCCTTAGTTCCATCTCTGGAGTATCCAAATTCTGAGAATCCGGAACACTAGATTCCGGATGTTCAGCCACCTCGAGATCCACTAGATCTGAAATATCTAGATTCGGGCTGTCAACGACTCCTGGTTCCTTAGAGCTTTGTTCATAACTTCGTTTGCGAGAGGTTATGTCTTTTTCCTTTCTAGGAAAGATACCTTCAAAGAATTGAGCATTCCCTGATTCCATGATTGTACCCCCGTGGATATCTGGAATATCTTACTTATGCACTAAGAAGAGATAAACACTACTGTTATTTGCATATCCGATGAATATGCAATCTACAGTCTTAGGCCCAATCTTGACCTGCTTTGGCTTAGGTACTTCAACCTTTGACAGACAACCTCACACCTTTAAATATTTATAGGTGGATTTATTTCCTTTCCATGATTCATATGGAGTTTTATCCTTACCCTTATGTGAGACTCTGTTAAGAATCGTATTAGCGGTAAGGACAGCTTCTCCTCACATGTGTTGGGGAATACCGGAATTGATGAGCAAGGCATTCATCAGTTTCTTCAATGTGTGGTTCTTACGTTCCGCCACACCTTTCGATTGAGGTGAGCATGGAGCCGTCGTTTGATGAACAGTGCCTTCTTGGGCACAATATTCCTCAAATGGTGCTACATATTATCCCCCTCTATCGCTACGAATGAATTTAATCTGTATGCTTAGTTGGTTCTCAACTTCTGCTTTGTAACGTCGGAATGCTTCAAAGGCTTCATCCTTACTTTTCAACAAGTAAAGGTAACAATACCTTGTGCTATCATCAATGAATGTCACAAAGTACTTGTTCCTACCTCTAGTTGGTGCTAACTTCAAATCACATATATTTGTGTGAATAAGTTCTAGAGGAGCGGTATTCCTTTCGACGGATAAAAAAGGAAGCTTTGTGAGTTTTGCCTCTACGCACACCTCACACTTATGTTGAGGGTTTACGTCGATAGACGGCAACAACTCCAACTTGATCAACCTTTGGATGGACTTGTAGTTGACATGTCCTAATCTATGATGCCATAAATTAGAGGACTCAAGAAAGTAAGATGAAGAGGCTTCAATATTATTGCTTTTACGTAATACAGACATGGTGTTTACTTTTACGAGGCCTTCACAGACGAATCCTCTTCCCACAAACGTTCAATTATTAGTGACTACAAATTTATTGGACTCAAACACTAGCCTAAAACCAACATTAACCAATAAAGGACCTGAAATTAAATTTCTTCTAATCTCAGGAACATGCATACCTTCCTTCAGAGTGAGCTCCTTTCCAGAAGTCATCTTCAGGACTACCTTTCCTACCCTAGCACGTCAGAGGAAGCGTTGTTGCCCATGAACAACTTCTTGTTTGAAACCGGTGTATAAGTGGGGAAGACATCTCTGTTGGAACAGATGTGCCTTGTAGCACCTGTGTTCATCCATCATTGCATAGGATTCTCAACCAGGTTTGCTTCTAGCATCACCGCTGAGAACTCCTCAATCATGTTCTAGAAACTGATCCTTGACAATGTTAACCCGAGCCTTGCCCTTAGCCTTGGCCTTCTCTTGTTGCTCAGTCTTGAGCTTGCGGCAGTCCTTGATCATATGATCAGGTTTCCCACAGTAGTGACAGTTTTCTTTGAACTTCTCCGCTATTTGGGCCTTGCCGTCTTTCTGGAACTTTCGCTTCTTGCTTAGGTTCCCTTTGGCCTCAGCCAGATTTGCCTTTGCCTCAGCAGGTTGTTTACCCCTAGGCAAGGCCTTCTTATTATCTTCCTGAATTTGGAGTTTGATAATAAGTTCTTCAAAGGTCATCTCATTTGTCTTGAGCTTTAAGTAGCTCATTCCATGAAGGAGGTAACTTTTTAATCAGTGATGCAACCAAAAATTGCTCGTTTGGCTTCATACCTTCCAAATCTAAGTGATGTAAAATTATTTGGAATTCCTGGACTTGGGACATCACTGTCTTACTATCCACCATTTGAAATTTCAGAAATTTCCCAACGATGAATTTCTTAGTACCTGCATCTTGTTTGTTGTACTTCTTTTGAAGCTTCTCCCACAACTCTTTGGCAGTGCCAACAGTGCAATACACCATGTAGAGAGGGCCTGACAAGCAGTTCAATATGTAATTCTTACACATGAAATCACTATGACTCCATGCATCAAGAACCATCTTCATGCCATTAATGACATGGATACCTAGGCCCCCTTCACCCATTTCAGAAGGCGTAGGGTCCATTTCATCTCCAGCTTGTGGAGGATCTTCTGTTAGGAAACGTGACATTCCCATAACAGTCAGACAGAACAACATATTTTGTTTCCATCTCTTAAAATTTGACCCCATGAACTTTTCATGGCGTTCATGGTGAAATCCAGCGGGTGGAGGAACGGCAACATTCCCTTGAGCGGCTGCAAAGGCGTTGGATGAGCCTTGAGCAACCGGAAAGGCATTAGGAGTGCCTTGAGCAGTGGGGAAGGCAGTGGGATTGCCTTGAGCAGCAGCAGCAGAATCAAAAGCAGTTTGATTTATACCAGTCATCTTTCTAACTTAGTTACTTACAACAGAATTTTGTCTTAAAATTGTTGGGATACAATTATTGTAGGGAACGAGAAGTAAATAACTATTACAATAGTAGAAAGGATAAACAAACTATTACAATAAAACTGAAAATCAAGACCTTGCTAACTGCTAGTGTGATTTGCTGAGTCGAGTGATGACACTCTGTCTTTAAGACAAGATTGCCCCGTATATCTCCTTTTACGGTATTGAGCAATAGTTCCCCAAGATACAACAGCAACTTTAACAAGTGAGCAAAAGAAATTCAAGTGTTACTCTTGAAGAACTTTGAGTATAGTGACTTTGCTAGAGAGGAAGAATCAGAAAATCTGAATTATTTTTCTAAGTGTTGTTTTTTTCAATTGAGCCAATAGTGTAAGTAGAAGACCCCTCATCTAGCCAACGAATGGCCTTCAATAGCCATGTAATTGCACTTGAATGAGGGGTTACATTCAGCCAAATAATGACTGAATTCATGTGGCAAGTAATGGAGAATTAATGCTCTAAAACCAGCCCAAACGTCAGATTTTTCCAACTTCCCGCCGCAGCAATCTTCCTCCGAAGCGCCGCGGCTCCAATAGCTGACCACCCATTTTGCACCGCGGCGCAGCCTGGGAGACGCCGCGGTGCTACGACGCCGAGGTGCTACGGCGCTGCGGCTCCGACGGTTGTGGCGTCGCGGCCCTTGACGGCTTCGCGGCGATTTCCGACTCGTTTCATCTTACACTTCGTACACTTTTTCCTTCCTTTACCAACGTGGAATACTTTGTCATTTGGCCAATAACCGTCCATAATTCTATGTCTCAAACGTATTACATATGTACCAATATCTCTTTCACTAATGAAATTTGCGATACTTGGCACTACGTGTGTACGTGTGTGGAAACGATGTTTCGACGTGCGGGCCCAATTGTTCGAGTCATAAATTAATGGAATATATTTAATTCTACATTTAGTAAATTTCCAACAACTACTTCCTTTCATATGATTTTAGGTTTACTTCGTTCAACTTTTAACTCTTTCACACACCATAATTTTGCACTTACAAATTAGTGCATCTAGGGATTGACATAGCATGCAGACAACTAGAAACTAGTTCTTTCTGATGAAATTTGGTGAAGGAGTTTGGCTCGTCGATAATGTTTTTGATGAATTTTTCATTAAAAATACCTTACCAACTAGCTAAATTTCGATGAGATGTTAGTAAAGAGTTAGCAATTTTCTGCTACTGGCATGACATAACCGAACTATCTCAAACGATATTTTCTATTATTTTATAAATATTATTGATGTGTATACTTGCAACCTTTTGCTAGATTTAATTAATTCCAATTTTGAACGACCATAAATTTATTTTAGCATGTGAATCTAAGTAATGGTTACCTCAGAGGGTTAGACTTTAGAAACTCATATAATATTATCAGTCTTGATAATTTTTCTATAACAACAACAAAAATAATAATGTACTCATAATAATTATTCTATAAATAATTACTTATTTACTTTAATAAGTAACATGCTATCACATATTACCTCTTTCATATTTTCTATTTCAACCATTTTATTTTAATTTTATGTATAATATCTTCATTTTTTTCAGACGACATAGTTCTGGTTGACGGAGTTAACTTTAAGTTGGAGGCGGATCCTAAAGTATAAGGGTTTAGGTTGAGCAGGAGCAAAACAAAATACATAGAGTGCAAGTTCAGTAACGTAACTCATGAGACTGACGTATGATACCCAGCCATCCAAAAAAAAAGAAAATTTCAAGTATTTTGGGTCGATTATCCAACGTAATGGGGGAGATAGATGATGACGTCACACATCATATTGGTGCAGGGTGGATGAAACGGAGGTTCGATTCCCGTGTCTTGTATGACAAGAAGGCACCACCAATTTAGACTTAAAGACAAGTTCTACGGAGTGGTAGTTAGACCAACTATGTTGTATAGAGTGGAATGCTGGCAAGTCAAGAACTCTCACATTAAGAAGATAAAAGTCATAGGAATGAGAATGCTGAAATGGATGTGTGGGCATACTAGGGGGGATAAGATTAGAGATGCATATATCCGGGACATGGTGAGAGTAGCCTCGATGGAGGAAAAGATGCGGGAAGCGAGACTGAGATAGTTCGGACATGTGAAGAGGAGGTGCTCCGATGTTCTAGTGCGGAGGTGTGAGATGTTGTCTATAGATGATTTTAGGAGAGGTAGAGATAGACCGAAGAAGTATTGGGGAGAGTAGATTAGATAGGACATCGCAATTTCAGCTGACTGAGAACATGACCTTAGGTAGGAGGTTGTGGAGGGGTTAGGTAGGGAGTTGAGCGTTGTATCGCTTATCCGTATATACTAGTAGTCATAGTAGTATTCTTGAAGTTCTTGCACTTCCATTATCATATTATTTTATTGTAGTTACTGTTTCTTTTACATGCAGTGTTGTGTCATGGTTTCTGCTCTCCCATTATTTTCTTTTTCGAACTTCCTTGATATGATTTTACTTGAGTCGGGGTCTATCAGAAACAAGATATCTATCTCTCGATATAAAAGTAAGGTCTGCGTCCCTTCTTAGACCTCACCGATGGGATTTGAGTATGTTTTTGTTGTATAATATCTAAACATATGCTGTATAATATCTTCATTTATCATATTTTTCTCAAGAACATAACTTGTATATAGCCATCTGGTGGTTGTTCCCATAATAATTTGTTGTAAGAACTTTCTTCAAATGTTGCAGAAGGCTCCTAGCTAACAAGAAATAGTAGCATTAGAACATAAATAGAGAATACCAAAGGGAGCAGAGCAACGCGTTTTAAGGTGAACCACACAATGATTAAAGCATCTGTCACCTTTAGAGCACAGCATTTGTCTCTCCGTTTTTAGGACCCCATCTCATATTGTACTCCACAATTCTTAATTGGATATCTTCAAGTCAAACCTTAAAAATAAAATAATCTTTAATAATGAACCTTTAACTTCTAAAGTGTTGGATGTTAGCATTAGTTACTACTACAACCTACAATTTTCTAGAATAATTATAATTTGTTTAGTTGGATGAGAAGTCTATATTTGAATTAGTAGAATATTCAGTTTCTTAATTTAATAAGATTCTAATATTTAACTATTGGAAAAGTCTACAATTTTGTTTATGTGATCATATAAAGGACTATGATTAATGAAATTATAAGACAAATTTTCATTCATATATTTATCGTCTCTTTGTTAAAAAAAATTATAACTAAAGTGAGTTTTTATGGGCGAGTCCAAATTAGTTGGATGTAAAATACTAATGCATGGAGTTGGTTCAAGGCATCAAGCATCTATTTCCACAATTTTGTATTTAAGTCTAGACATTGACTAATGATAAATTAATCACCACGTTACTTGAATATAACTCGAGGTGGTACCACTTAGCATTAAACATAGTGATTAGTGGTAGTATTAATTATAACACGCGTCAACTAAAATTAACATTGATTTGTTCTTCATACCATGATACCAATATTTAAAAAGTCTTTAATTAACTCCGAATATACTATGAAATAAAAACAAGCTTAGGATTGACTTAGAGTTTAGTTTATGAAAATAACCACAAATCAAGAACAAGAAGAAGAACGACGAGTGTTCTCCAAATTTCTTGAAGAAATGATTATTTAGATATAAAGTTAAAAGTTAACAAAATTCCGTCAAACAAACGAAAAGGTTAAAGTTATGATTTTCATATTACCATTTAATCATATATGTAGGTACTCCTACTACATTTAAACTAGTGTTCTCCTATTATTAACTTTGTAAAAGATAATTTTGTATAATCATATCACTTATAAAAGAATTATACGTAAAATTGCATCAAATATTTTCTTGAAATCTAAATATACAGTGTAAGAGTATTTACATTTTTTGAAAAATAAATAATCCTAGACCAGATATTTAAAATCAAATAAGTATCATTAATTTGTCTTACCATTCGATCATGTCGCCAGATATTAAATACAAAATAGATGATTTTTTTTCTCAATTACTGAACTATTTTTAAATTATATTCTACACCAAATTATAATAAATAACAATTGATAATCTAATATATCTTTTTTTAATCTAATATCTGATAATAATATAGTAACAAATATGATGTAACACTTACACTCCCTCTCCACATTAAAGAGAAAGTAGAAATCTGAAAGGGAAATTTCTTCTTGATATGATTGTTTATACGAATTTATATTAAAACAGTAAATTTCGAATATAAGATTATTAGGAACAATAAAAAAGAAGATCCTATAGCTGTAAAAATACCATAGCAAACTGGCCAAAAAGTACTACTTGAGATGCAAGAAACGTATAAAGTTCATCCCTTGGATAAATAATTTCACCTAAATAAAAAACTAAAGTATAAATTAATAAAAAAATAAGATTAGCAAAAAAAAAAAACACCATTTTTTATCCTAATGTTGCCATAAAAAACTCTCAAAAGCTTCTAATCCTGTAAATTCCATATTAATATTATAATTATTCTCTTCACCAAAAAAATATTCACAATTCCCATAATTCCACCATCCATCTGACTCGATGAAACTCAGTACTTCCTGAGTTGACTCAACTGAGTCGTAACTCGTTCCCAATCTCGGTAGCTCCACTATCTCGCTCAACTCCTCCTGCTGCGCCGCCGCAGCATCCACCGGAACCTCCGCCTCCTCCGGCGGCAGCGGCGTCGACTCCTCGTCGCACGAGAAGGTAATGCCCGAAATCAATGACAACGACGAAGATGATGACGTCATCGCCGCCGCATCCAGCGGCGGTGTAAATTCATCGTTGCACGACGACGATGTAATGCCTGATACCAATGACAACGATGATGATGATGACGACGTCATCGACGGCGATGATGAGGTTGGGTTTAAGTGGTCCATATGAGCAGCTTTAACAGCGGCGGTTTGGACGTCACGTGGGGAGCACGTGGCAGGTCGGGGTAATAAATCCGCGAATTGAGGGAAATTGAGGATGGCTGAGCTACCTTTAATGGACATAGCGGCGACGTCGTGTGCACGCGCCGCCATTTCGGGTGTGGCGAAAGTGCCCAACCAAATCCGAGATTTCTTCTTCGGTTCACGGATTTCGGATACCCATTTACCCCATGCCCTCATTCTTACACCCACATACGACGTTTTCGTATTTTTCCCATCACTTAATTTTGCATCATTTTTCTTGCTATTTGTGGTGGTACTATCATCGTCTTCTTCTCCCCGGCATCTTTTGAGTCGATTTTTGGAGTTGATTTGGGGAAGTGGGTGAAGAAGAACAGGTGAAGACGAATAATTACTGGTAGATTCAGTTTCTGAATAATTTGGTAGCTCTGGAGACATTATTAATGTATGTAAAATGCCTGTTGTTGATCTCTATTTTTTGTAAGCAGCTGGAGTAACTTCGACAAACTGAAACGCACTGTAGTTGTTGTGTTGTAGATTTGTATAGATGTTGAAGAATGATGAATGTTTTAGTGAAGAGAATAGAGAGGGAGAGTTGATAAGAGAGAACAATTGATTTTGTTTGTAGGTGGGTGTAGTGTATATATAGTAAAAGCTGGGGGGACAGAGAGCTGTGAGAAAGGTGAGGGTTTTATTTCTTGAAAATATTTTTAGGGGTTAAGAGAGCTAACGTACAACAACATATCCGGTAAAATTTTACAACGTGGAGTCTGAAAAGAATAAAATGTATGCAGACCTTACTTCCACCTTGGTAGATAGAGCAGCTGTTTTCGGGAGACCCTCGGCTCCAGACAAATCATAATCACAAACAAAGTAAGATAAACGGTCAGACTCATACAAGAAATTAAAGCAGTATGAACATGCTCATAACAAAATCGAACATGACATGGTAGCGCATTCTAACAAAAGGAAGCAATAGCTAACACAACTAAATAAGATAAATAAAGTATACTAAAGAACACATAGCAGCAGAAATCAAACTACATGAGACTATAAAGCAATACTGCACCTATAAATGTGATAGGCTAATCGGGCCTACAGTAAGAACACTACAACTATCATTTTGTAAGCGTAAGTAGGACTACGCTCGACTATCTACTACCCTTCTACCCTAATATGTGTCTTCCACATCCCCCTATCTAAGGTTATGTCCTCAGTAAGTTGCACCTGCGCCATATCCCGTCTAATCACATCTCCCAATACTTTCTCGGCCTACCTCTACCCCTCCTGAATCCGTCCATCGCCAACCTTTCACACCTCCGCACTGGGGCATTTGTGTCTCTCCTCTGCACATGCCAAAACCATCTCAATCTCGCTTCCCGCATCTTATCATCCACCGAGGTCACTCCCACTTTGTCGCGGATATCATCATTTCTAATCATATCTCTCCTTATATGTCCACACATCCATCTCAGCATCCTCATCTCCACAATTTTATCTTTTGTATGTGCGAAGTCTTGATTAGCCAACACTCCGCCTCATACAACATAGTTGGTCTAACCACCACCCTATAGAACTCGCCTTTAAGTTTTGGTGACACTTTTTTGTCGCACAAGACTCCAGATGCTAGCCTCCATTTCATCCACCATGCCCCAATGCGATGTGTGACATCATCATCAATCTCTCCATTCCCTTAGATAATAGACCCTAAGTACTTGAAGATTCATTTCTTTGGAATGACCTGAGTACCAAGCCTCACCTCCACGCATGTCTCAAGGCCTCTCCCGTTTCTGAACTTACACTCCAAATATTATGTCTTGGTCCTGCTCAACCTGAACCCTTTAGACTCCAGAGTCTGTCTTCAAACCTCCAGTTTGGCGTTCACTCAACTGCGAGTCTCATCAATTAGGACTATGTCTTCTACGAATAACATACACCATGGTACCTCCCCTTGGATTTGTCGCGTCAGTCCGTCCATCACCAAGGCAAATAGAAATGGGCTAAAAGTTGATCCCTGGTGCAGCCCTATCATCACTGGGAAGTGCTCTGAGTCTCCTCCTACTGCTAGTACCCTAGTCTTGACTCCATCATCCATATCCTTGATCGCCCTAGTGTACGCCACAGGTACACCTCTAACCTCCAAACATCTACATAGAACCTCCGTAGGGACTTTGTCGTATGCCTTCTCGAGGTCGATGAAAATCATATGTAAGTCTCTTTTTCTCTCTCTATACTTCTCCACCAACCTCCTAATAAGATGAATGGCTTCAGTAGTCAAACGCCCCGGCATGAATCCAAAATGGTTATCGGAAATAGACACGCCTCTCCTCATCCCTCATATCCATGACTCTTTCTCAAATTTTTATAGTGTGGCTCAGCAGCTTGATACCTCTATAGTTGCTGCAACTCTGGTTATCACCTTTGATTTTGTACAAGGGAATCATTGTAATCCACCTTCATTCTTGGGGCATTCTTGCTGACTTAAAAATGATATTAAACAACTCAGTCAGTCACTCTAAACCTACCATGTCTGTGCTCTTCCAAAATACAACTAGATCTCATTAGGCCCAGTCGCTCGTCCCTTGCGCATCCTGCGAATAGCACCCTTAACCTCTTCAACCTTAATGCTTCTACAATACCCAAAATTCCGGTACCTACTAGAATGCTCCAGATATTCCAACACAATGTCTCCATCTTCTTTTTCTTTCAGGAGTTTATGGAAGTAAGACTGTCACCTCCGTCTAATATGTGTTTCCTCCACCAACTTTGCCGTCATCTTCCTTGATGCACCTCACGTGATCCAAGTCACGGACCCTTCTCTCCCTTGCCTTGGCTAGTCTGTACAACTTCTTATCCCTGTATTTCTCCTCTAATTCCACACACATGAGTTCAAAAGCCGTCGTTTTCGCCGCCGTAACCGCTAGCTTTGCCTCATTCCTCGCCATCTTATACAGTTTCCTATTTGTCCACTTCTCCACCTCATCCTTGATTTCTACCAATTTCACGTACGCCGCTTTCTTCGATTCCACCTTCTCTTGAACTTTATCATTCCACCATCAGTCACCTTGATGCCCACCACGATTACCCCGCAAGGCCCATCATTTTATATGGGAGATACAGGGGTTCAGTCTCATCTTTTCATCTTCATCTTGTGTAGTTATATTAGTTAATATTCGAGTAGTGTCTTATTCTTCTAATTTTTTACCAATATCTATTGATTCATTTGCTCTGTCAATCTTGTTATTTTGTTGTTCGGAATTTTTTCTATCATGCTTTGATTACATGTATTTTGAGTCGAGGATTTATTGAAAACGACCTCTCTATTTCATAAATATAGAGATAAAATTTGCATACATCCTACCCTCCTCATACACCACATGTGAGATTATACTGGGTATGGGTTACTGTTGTTGTCGTCTCTCATCTCAATTTTTGTATTTCATTTTTGTTTTTGGTCTGATAATTTAACTTCAAAAATTATTCTTTCATTTTTAAACTTCATGCTCATTTAAAGTATAACATTTTTTATTAAGTTTGTGCTTGTGTCGTTTTACCTAACAACGAACTTTAGTATGATACTCCTATTCTATTTTGAGTGTGGATTTAAGTTATGTATATTGATGATATAATTTTTTTTATATCATCAACGGGTTTTAACCTTTTATTGAAGATTGTATTTTCATGTATTAACATTTCCAATCAGTATTTGTATATGAAATTATTTGCGATTGACTTTTATCTGATGATGTAGTTTATTTATATGGCCAGTGTATATAATCTATAGGATAACAAAACTTACTTATAATTGCCTTATAAGCAATCTAGGTGTGTAATTTTTAACATTAAAATATAGTGCGATTCATAAATTTTATCTTTAACAAAAAGTTTTGAGTTCGAATTTTTTTTTACTCCAACAAATGTAGTACGATAAATAAGATTTTCAAAGGTGAAAATCTTGAATTCTAATTCTAAAATGGATAAATTCATAATAAAGAGCACCTTCCTCTTTAATGAGATATATGCGATATGAATTTAAATTAACCGAATTAATAAATTATAAATATCTGATAGTCAAACAAAAAAATTTAGGTGTATATATAGAAAGAGAGAGGGAGTGAGGGGAGACGAGGAAAGGCCTCACAACCGACCGAAGCCTTCACCCATCAAATCTTTAATTACGCAGCACACAACCAGAAAAATAGAGTGAAACTAATACATAGAATCTAATATTAAATATTACTCTAATTAATCACTCTATTAATCAATTCTATACTCAAATTCAGATTTCAGATTCAGACATAGTGCAAAAGGGAAGGAGACTTGAATGAGAAGCATTAATTAAAACAATGCAGGGGGTGGAGTGAGAAGAAATTTTTTTTAAAACATGAAAGGGGGAACAAGAATTAATTATTATTATTATTATTATTACTATTTTAATAATAATTTAGAAGCCTAAGGTGTACTTAGAAGTTGGAGAAGATTAAGCCTAGATTTACAGTCTAAAAAGGTCAAAGCCATTTTTCTAAGCGGCACATTTTTCTCCATTAATCATAGGAATATGGTAGGATCTTTATCCTTTTTTGTTGTTGTGGTTCTAGTGTCCGGTGTGCGCATTAGAGCTCGATTATATTTGAATTCACACTGCGTAGGACTCATTCGAGGAAAGCGCGCCCTACCAAATATCTTTTCATACCCCGAACTTGAACCCGTAACCTCTGGTTGGAGGAAGAACATCTCCCTCCACTGCACTACATCTTTGATGGTAGATCTTTATCCTCTAATTGTGTATGTAGTACCTTTAACACATTCAACTCCTTTAGAAGAAATCTCTTTTACTTTTTGTCCCTTTCTTTATCTTTTATTCCATCCATTTCAATTTATATGATAGAATTTAACTATATATATTTTAGTAAAAAAAGACGACTTTCGAATACAGATGCCAATTCCGACTTGAAGTGTATGAATTCAAAATTTTAGCCCTTTTGAGTTATTGAGTTATTAGATCGACAAGTTATACTTCTACATATTAAACGGGTTTTTAAAATAAATACAAAGTTTAGATCAAAATTATTACATTCGGCCGAATCCGTAGCCCAAACTCTACCTCTACCTCTATTTAAACATGTCATAATATATGTTCATTAATAAAAGCCTATTATTAAGATACAATAGAGAAGTTTAAGTTAAATTATCTCTTAATTAGAAAGATATCATTCTTTTTAAAATAAATCAATAAGAAAATATTACTTATTATTTTTTACAGTATTTTTCTTGCATTTTTATTTTTTGGGAAAAAGCAATTAAGGTGAATATAAAAGTTTTAACTTTGGATTGGAATGAGTAATAGTCTCTCTCCTTTTCACCAAATTAGTGGTATGTTCGAGTTACTTGGAAAGTGGAGAGAACACAAAATATTCACTTCACTTGGTAAACAAATAGGAGGGGAAGTCAAAAGGTTGTCTTAGATCTTTTGGCTTTTTAGTAGCTATGCATGTGAAATAATAAGATACTATTTTTAGCTCTCCACACCAAAATAAAATAAGATCTTCTATGTGCTTTAATATCCACAAATAGACATTTTTACTACCAAGAATTTCATTCTTTCATCATCATTGGAAATTCATTTTCTCATGTACTTATAAGTTCCACTAGAATAAATACATACAAGAAAATGTCATATACAATGGTATATTAAGAGAACTTATTGTATCATCTTTTAGAAAAGTGAATAAATGAATAGTCACTACAAGAGGCGTCATAGGAAAATAACACGATTATTTTTAAGTTATATTAATAAATCATAATTCATATTAATAATAGTTTCATTAGAAATGTTATTATATACTCACTTAAAAGTTTATTATACATGTGATTTCGTAAGTTAATCTTAATAAATTTCATTATTGAAAAACTCTTTCAACCGTATCAGTAACGACTAGGCAAAGTAAAGCAAATTTTACTAGTTGAAACACAAGTTAATAAGTTCCCTGCTTCTATGCTAATTTCTTGGAAAGATCACTAAGTTTCTTAACATCAAAAAATGTTTTATTATCATTTTGAACATCAACAATTTATGTAATTTCAAGCTGAAAATGAAGGTCAACGGCAAAATAGTTATCAAAATACCAGGATATTTATACCAAATAACTTTTTAATTTGTGTATTATTTAATAGTTTTTTCGACGAAAGTATATTCCGTCACATCTCTTGAGATAAGGTAAATATGTCCATCTTAACATGTCTCATATATAATTCTGTTGGTGCTCTATTGTACTTTATAAAACAGTACGAGAAGTAAATAACTATTACAAGTATTCGAAAGGATAAACAAATATTCAATATTCAGAAATTGAATCTTGTTGAACAAATAGGCCAATCTTCAAAACTGCCGCAAGTTTGTTGTGTCTTGAATCTTGATAACCTGAAATCAAGAAACAACTAAATCTGGATGTTAACAACGTTGTGTGTTGAGTCGAGTGATTGCCCTCTGTCCTTAAGACAAGATTGCCCCGTATATATGCTTTTACGTTAGCGGGCAATAGTCTCCCAAGATAAAACAACACTTTAATCTCAACGCTACAAAGCCAATAGGTTGAGCCTGGCGAATAAAACAAATATGAATTGACTTGCTGAAGAAATGGAAAAGGAAGGAAGAGTTTCTATCTTCTCTTATGTTTTGTCTCTGTTGTGTATATCTTGTGTATATGTGAGGGTTTGATCACTGTTTTCCAGTCACGAATTGCACTGATTTTCGCCACTGGTTTGAGCAGTTTTTCGCCACTGTTTAGTGCTGTGTTTTTCTGTGCTATATTGCTCTCACACATTGAGCCAAAGGAGGCATCAATATATAGCATGAGGAGGGGCTGATCAACTGCCCAAACATGGCTGTTAATGGCCATTAGGAGGGTTGTAAATGACATGTTTAATGCCATTAGTGAGGCTAATTTAAGGTCTTGAAGGAGGTTGATGATGGTCATTGAAGGAGGGTTGTTAATGGAGTAGTTAACAGCCAGGTAATGGCTGGTTAATGCTCCAAGAACAGTCCAAACGGTAGGTTCTGCCTATCGTCACTCCCAAAATTAACTTTTCAGAAACTCTAGGGACCAAACTGTAAATATTAAGCTATTTGGGGTCCAAAAAGATAATATCAGAAAGTCCCCGTGACCCGAGACCCGGGCGGGGCCGGGGCGGGGCGGGAGCAGGGCAGGACGGGGCGGGGCCAGGGCAGGGGCGAGGCGGCGGCGGCGGCGCCCGTGTGGGCTTAGCCTTGAACGTAAGCACATCTAGGTCATCCCTCATTTAAACACATGGGATACACATTGGGGTCCCAAACCCTTTACCACATTAGAGACTTATATAGAGAGCAATTCTTCATATTCCCACCGATGTGGTAGATTTGTCCCACACCATATTTCCATGCCTCAAACACCTTACTTCGTGGACCAATACTCTTTCATTTCTCAACGAAATTTGATGATTCTTGGCCCTACGGTCATCTACTCACTTCGTAAATCATGCATGTGCGAAGAGACAAAGCCTCCAACATGCGGAACACTAGTGTTTTAATTCATTAAATATGGGTGGACGCACCTCCCCACCAAAGGCAAATTTCCAACAAATTCTTCCTCTATTCCATTGTATATAGGTCAATATAATATTATTCGAAGGGTCAAACAGTCGTTTTTGAACATTATCCTTTTTTATTTTTTTCTTATAAAAACTTGTGATCTAGGGAAGTATTCTTAAGTCGCTAAATATATAGGAGTAACTTTAATTTCAAACAATTTAATTTTTCATACAAAAAAATGCATTGACACTCATATTTTGAAAGATGTCACCTATTTTGTACGAAGAGAATAAAATTTATTTTTACACATAAATAGCAGTTGAAAATGTAGGAAATTGATTCCTTGATTTACTTCACGCCATAGACAAATATATATATAAGTATACAATGCTAACATTAAGGAAAACTAATCTAATCATCCTAAATTAAGTTATACTAATTTACAATCAAATCATAATCATAATAAATTATGATATTACAAAATATATGATTTGAGATAATTATGGGATGGCCCTATAATTATCTTAACAGTCCCCCGCAATCTTAGCGAGAGGTTCTCGTATGCTGAGACTGTCCCTGAAATCATCAAAAAGTACGTGCGAAAGACCTTTTGTGAAGATGTCGGCAATTTGATAACGAGACGGTACATGAAGCACACAGACTTGTCCACGTGCAACCTTTTCTCGGACAAATAAAATATCCATTTCTATGTGTTTTGTGCGTTGATGCTGGACCGGATTACCAGATAAGTATATCGCACTCAAATTAACATAATAAACCACGGTTGCCTTTTCAATCGGATAATGTATCTCTAAGAAAATATTACGGAGCCAATATGATTCAGCAACCACATTGGCTACCCCTCGGTAATCTGCCTCATCGCTAGGCCGAGACAGCGTGGATTGTCATTTTGATGATCATGAAATGAGATTGTCCCAAAAAAATACACAATATCCAGAGGTGGAACGTCGTGTGTCCGGGAAGCCACCCCAATCCGCATCTGTATAGGATGAGAGACTCGAAATGGAGGACTTATACAGATGCAAACCAAAATGAAGAGTACCCTTAACATATCACATGATTCTCTTGAGGGCCTCCATATGCCCTTCCTTAGGATCACACATGTGTAAACATACTTGCTGGACCGCATATAAAATATCGGGCCTTGTGAAAGTCAGATACTGCAAGGCCCCTGCTAGGCTGCGGTAATGTGTTGGATCGATGTATGGGTATATGTAGAGTTACTCAATTTTGCCTTAGTTTCAACCGGCGTATGTGATAGTTTGCAGGAGGACATCCCGACTTTTTCAATTATTTCCTAGGCATATTTCTTTTGACTGAGAAACAAACCACCTGCATATTGAGTCATAGCAATGCTTAGAAAATAATTTAAAGGACCCAAATCCTTCATTGAAAACTCTGCCGCAAGAAGGGACATATTAGATTGGTGAAGTGATGTAGATGATGTTGTGAGAATAATGTCATCTACATATAGAAGGATATATGTCATGTCATTTCCTTTCCTATAAATGAACAAGAACTTATCCGACTTGCTGTGAGAGAAGCCCAGTTTGGAGAAAACCCTGCAAACCTGTTATACCATGCCATGAGAGCCTGTTTCAAACCATATAAAGATTTTTTCAAAAGGCAAACATAATCCGGATGAGTAGAATCTCATAAATCCAAAGGCTGGTGCATGTACACCGTTTCCTATAAGTGGCCATGTAAGAATGCATTTTTGACATCCAATTGATGAATGGACCAGGATTTTGAAAGTGCCAGGTTAAGAACAGTCCTAATAGTTGTTGGCTTAACCACCGAAATAAATGTTTCACCACAATCCACGTCAACCTGCTGAGACCTGCCATCACCAACAAGACGAACTTTGTATCTCACAAAGGTGCCATTAGAATTCTTTTTATGCCAAAAGACTCACATAGACCGAATTATATTCACATTAGATGGACGTGACACTAATTTCGACGTCTTATTTTTAATAAGACATCAATTTTGTCTAACATGTCAGCTTTTCAATTCAGGTTTGATAAGGCTGCTTTGGGATTTTTTAGAAGTGGTGACAGTTGTACTGAAGTTGTTAGGTTAAAAATACGCTTGGGTCGAAAAATGTCGTGCATTGTACGAGTTTTAATGGTCTAAGGTTGGGGAGTTGGGCTGTGGGGTTGGTTAGAAGGCCGATATTGGTTATGGATTTGGGCCTGTGTACATAGGACAGAGACACTGAGTGGTATCACGGGCAGGGGGGCAGAGGCCTGGGCCTGCCCTTTACTAAATATGGACTGGGCCGAGACCGAAGGAAGAGAGACAGTGACCTTTGCTCTTCGGACTGGCCTAATCACATTGTGGGGTTGGGCTGGGACGTTAGGAAATGGTGTTTGGGCTCGTCCCACACTGTTTTGAGTGTTTAAATTGTGGGTCAAAAGTGGATGTATTCCATCATCCAAAACATCATATGAAGGTGAGGATGCCACGTGAGATTTAGCAAACGAAAATGTAGATTCATAAAAAATGACGTGACGAGAAATAATGATTTTTCCATTAGTCATATCATAACACTTATATCACCTATGATTTTGTGGGTATCCCAAAAAAGAAATAAGTGGAACGGGCCTGAAGTTTGTTAATGGTTGTTGACGGAAACAAGGGATAGCACAAACACCCGAAAACTCTCAAATGTGTAAAAGATGGGAGATGGTGGTACAACATTACACATTGGAGAGTAGTTTCCTAGGAAGAATATTTAAAAGATATGTGGCCATTTGAAGAGCTTGGTGCTAAAAATTTGGTGGTGTGGACGAATTCACAAGAAGAGTGTGAACCATATTGTTAATTGTTTGAATTTTTCTTTTGGCTTTCCCATTTTGAGGTGATGTATGTGGACATGAAAGACGCAAAAATATCCCATTTTGGTGACAAAAATCATTAAATTGAACATTTATGAATTTCCCACATTGTTACATTGAAAACATTTAATGGACTTATCAAATTGAGTTTTGATAAAAATACTAAATTGTTTTAAAATAGTGAAAGCTTATGATTTTTCCCTAAGGAAAATGTCCACAAAAAATTCAAATAATCATCCAAAATAAGCATATAATATTTATGACCTGCATAACTCAAAACTGGTGATGTCCACAAATCACAATGCATAAGATCAAATGGCATGAGTGTATGGGAAGTAGATGATGAAAAAAGAAGTTTAACATGCTTCCCAAACACAAAGGTTTGGCAAACTTAAGAGTCTAAAAGTTTGTTACAAGCAACAAAATTATTCTTTCTAAGATTATTGAATACTGGTGCTCCCGGGTGTCCCAATCGATTGTGTCATACTATAGGGGAAATAACTGCAAAGGTTGATGGTTTGGACACGTGATTGTTGGCAATGGTAGTGATGGGATACAAGTCTCCCATGCTATTACATCACATTAATGGAATCCCCGTCTGAAAATCCTTCACAGAAAACCCAAACAGATCAAAATACACAAAAACATTATTTTCAGTTGTAAAACGTCATACACATATCAAGTTTTTGATTAGTTTTGGTGCATGTAAGAAGTTTTTCAAATATAATGGTGGGTGAGGAGGGGGGGGGGGTAGTTTTACCTGATCTATAGCACGAATTGGAATTTTCTGCCCACTGCCGACAATAATATTTTTATTATGGCTCATATTAAAATAAGATGAGAGATTACCTTGAGATGCTGTCATGTGTGACGTAGCCCATATGTCCATGTACCACGAATAATCTAGAACATTTAGATTCATGGTTTTTATGGCCTGTTGAATATCGGTGGGAGCATAACCCACGGAAGATAGTGCATGGGCCGCAAAAGCTTATTGTGGATGAGAACCTAGAATTCTAGATCGTAGGTTTAAAGATAAGGGTTTGGCCCACGATGTGGTGGGGTATGGGCACGGAGGGGTGACCCACTGTGGGGCCCAAGCCCACTGCGGGTACTGCCCCCACTAGTTTTCGTCGGGTTGGGCAGGTTGCTGCCAGTGGTTGGGCTACCACTGCCCCTACTGGTTGGTGTTGTCGCCGACTGGTTGACCGCCGCTCCTCCCTCGTCCCTTTCCACCATTATTTTTTCTTTTTTTGTTACGGTTTGATCCCTATTTTTTAACATTATTGTTGCGGTTTCCAGTCCCACCCGAACCAGAATTTTGTGGCTGAAAATCTGCGAAAAATGAGTTGGTGGAGATGAGGGCAGTTCCAACGTTTGCTACCCTAGAGGATGCCTGCGTTGCTTTGTGAGTTTCCTCGAGAATCAACTTCGAACGAGCCTCATAAAATGAAGGCAATGGATTATTCTACTGAATGAACGTAACGACTCCATCATATTGTTCATTCAATTCGACAATTAGTTGAAGATCAACCGTTGATTTGTTACCGGCGAACCAACATGGGTAGTTGGTCTGCAAGCATCTTCAATTCTTGACAATGGGCGGACACGTTTGAGAAGTCATCCATTTTATCGTTGGTAAATTGGTGTTCAAGATATACAGCCCTAGGAAGTTTGTTATCTTGAAAAATATTTTGTAAACGTTCCCACACCTGTTGAGCCATAGAGTTTGGCTCTAATATGGTATGCAAAAGGTCGTTGGAGATAGTGCCATAAATCCATTGAAGGATTATAGCATCTAAACGGGACCATAACTTTTTGTCTACCTCAGTGATGTCCGATGATGACTCGAAAGGTATGATATGGTCTATTACCTCATATGCGTGGCAAAGAATTTTGAATAATTCCGCCCAAGAGGTGTATTACCCTTTTTCCATCTCTAGTGTTATAGAAATAAAGTTCTTAACGTTATTGACGGCAAGAGCTGGATGAAAGTTTTTTTCGGCCATAGTTTTACACCAAAAAAAAAAAAAACACAAGAACAAAAGAAGTGGAGAATAGTGTTGTGGGATTGATGGAAGAGTATGAGATAACCCTAAGTGCCGGCTAGGGTTTTGAAATTGAAAAGAGGAGAAAAGTGGGTAGTGGTTTAGGGTTTAGGTCTAGGTATGTGAGTGTTAGGGTTTTGTTGGAAAAAACCTAATGTGTGTGGACGAAAAAGAATTAAAAGGGAGATAGAAAAAAAAAAGAGAATTTCGGCTAAGAGGAGGCCGAAGAGGAGGAGAAGTTTAGGGCAAAAAGATTTGTGGCTCTTGATACCATCTAGAAAATTGATTCCTTGATTTATTTCATTCCATAGACAAATATATATACAAGTATATAATGCTAACATTAAGGAAGACTAATCTAATCATCCTAAATTAAATTATATTAATTTATAATCAAATCCTAATTATAATAAATTATGATAAATATATGATTTGAGATAATTATGAGATGACCCCATAATTATTCTAACAGAAAAGGGTGATACACCCTTTGACTTCTCCTACTTCTTTACCTACATCTGCAGATGTTACATACTATAATTAATTTTCTAGGACAGAAGATTTAGACTTCTTATAATTTGAGCAATTTATAATTCATGGCCATAAGTACTTTAAAGTTGTTCCTTACTATATTACTCGGACTTTTAAAAGATTATTACATTCGTGTCGGATCCTCTAAAGATGCACCACTCTTAGAGAACCCGACATGCATCTGACGACATTTCTGAAAAGTCCGAGCAACATAGGTGAAATAAATAATCCCTTGATTATTTTCATTAATGAATGAGTATATATACAATTTATAATTTCCATAATATGAAAAATCCTATTCTTATTCTACTCTCAAAACCCTATTCTATTTGTACAAGAATTCTACATTTATGGTAAGTGTACAATGCTAATTAAATACACCAATATATTATGAAAACTACCGTGATATACACAGTCTCTGTATCTCCTTATTTGGCTTGTGTTTCCGGGATATACACGGTATACACAGGGCAGTGTATATACCGTGTATATCACGGGTATATTTTTCACACCCCCGCAGTCATAGCGGGCGGTGTTCGTTTGCTGAGACTGTCCCTAAAATCTTCAAATAGAACCGAGGAAAGACCCTTAGTAAAGATGTTTGCAATTTGATACCTGAAGGGACATGATAGACGCGTACTTGTCCACGAGCTATCTTTTCGCGAACAAAGTGGATATCCATCTCGTTGTGTTTAGTGCGCTGATGTTGAACCGGATTACCAGAAAGATAGACTGCACTAATGTTATCACAATAAACCAAGGTAGCTTTCTGAATTGGACAATGAAGTTCTAAGAGAATATTACGTAACCAACATAATTCAGATACCACATTGGCTACCCCTCGATACTCGACCTCTGCACTAGAGCGTGATAATGTAGACTGTCGCTTTACAGACCATGAGATCAAGTTATTACTAAGAAACATACAATAACCAGACGTGGAGCGTCTGGTAACTGGACAACCACCCCAATCAACATCTGTATTCGAGACAATCGTAGATGTCGATGATGGATATAGATGCAAGCCATAATCAAGTGTTCCATGGATGTATCGTATAATGTGTTTGAGCGCATTCATGTGCTCAACCCTAGGATTATGCATAAACAAACACACATGATGTAAGACATACGTAATATCCAGTCTCGTGAAAGTGAGATAATGAAGAGGCCCTGCAAGACTGCGATAGTGGGTAGGATCCTCATAAGGTGAGCCAGCCGCAACACCCAGCTTGGGTTTCGTATCCACTGGAGTGGAAGTAGATTTACACGAGAACATACCAGCCCGCTCAATTATCTCAGCGGTATACTTCCATTTTGATAAGAATAACCCACATGCATGACTAGTGACAACAATCCCCAAGAAATAACTCAAGGATCCCAACTCTTTCATAGCAAACTCAGAACTGAGTAGTGTCATGATAGACTTGCGTAAATCATTAGAAGAAGCGGTCAAGATAATGTCATCCACATATAAGAGAATATAAGCCACAGAAATACCACGACGATATATGAACAGAGAATTATCAGACCTGTTGTAAGAAAACCCAATAGTAGATACATAGTCTGTAAATCGCTTATACCAAGCTTGTGGGGCTTGCTTGAACCCATACAAGGACCTATTCAATAAACATATTTGATTAGAATATTTGGGGTCTAAAATACCCAAGGGCTGATGCATGTAGAATGTCTCCTTAAGATCACCATGTAAGAAAATATTCTTCACATCTAGCTGATGAATGGGACATGCCTTGGAAAAAGCCAGACTGAGAACAATGCGAATGGTAGCCGGTTTGACCAACGGGCTAAATGTCTCACCACAATCCATGCCAACCTGTTGAGTTTTACCATCACCTACAAGATGAGCCTTATGTCTCGCAAAAGAACCATCAGAATTATCTTTATGAGCAAAAATTCACATAGACCGAATAATATTAACACCATACGGACGGGGGACCAACTCCCACGTCTTATTTTCAATAAGAGCATTATATTCGTCGTTCATAGCCAAGTTCCAATTCTGGTCATTTAATGCAGACACTAGGTTACGGGGTAGTGGGGATTTAAGAACATTAGAATTAAGATTAAAATATCTTTTTAATTTAAAATACCCCGTTGACTACGAGTAACATGTCTGTGTGTCGAGGAAGAATTGGTGGATTTTGGGAAAAGTCGGATGAAGTCATCATTGCCACAAAACTGGTGCCGGTAGATGCCTTTTTTGCCAAACCGGCTTCTTCCAAAGTGAGCATCGAACGGGCTTGATAAAAAGGTGGAAGTGGATTACTTTGACGGATGAGAGTCCCAACGTCATTATAGGCCTCAGATAGGCCTGCAACCATTTGTAGAACAAGACGATTATTGGTAACAGACGCTCTAACGTTACGGAGTTGGTCTGCCAATTCCTAGAGCCGTTTACAATAAGCTGAAACATTCGGGAAATCTTTCATGCTGACTTGTAAAAATTCTTGCTCAAGTGTGACAACTTGGGAATGTTGGTTATCTTGGAATATATCACGCAATCTATTCCAGGCAGCCATAGCCATAGTGTCTGGTTCAATGATCGTCTGTAAAAGGTCGCTAGAAATAGTGGAGTAAATCTACCGAAGGACTGTAGCATCAAGAGTGATCCATAACTGAGGATCCTCTGCAAGTGGAGAGATAGTGGGAGGAATTATGTTATGGAGGAGTTGATGTGAGATTGCGTGAATTTTGAACAATTCTGCCCACGTTGCATATTGGACGTTCTCCATATCAAGAACAATAGGGATGTGGTTCTTGATGTTGGAAACAGTAAGGGCAGGATGAAAATGTTCTTTGACGTAGACATAACGAAAGAACAATAGGTGAATGAGGGATTTGGAAGAAAAATTGGGAAGAGAGGAGCTAATGTTGCACGGTTACCGAGAATGGACACGAAAATCGAGGCAACGAAAGAGTGGAAAATCGGTAGAAGCACTTAGACTTTTGATACCATGAAAGAAATAATCCGTTGATTATTTTCATTAATGAATGAGTATATATACAATTTACAATTTCCATAATATGAAAAATCCTATTTATATTCTATTCCCAAAATCCTATTATATTTGTACAAGAATTTTACATTTATGGTAAGTGTACAATGCTAATTAAATACACCAATATATTACCAAAATTACAGTAATATACACAATCTCCGTATCTCCTTATTTGGCTTGTGTTTCCGTGCTATACACGGTATACACAAGGCAATTTATATACCGTGTATATCACAGGTATATATATCAATAGGTTCCTTATGTAGGACGATAATTTTAGATTACATTTGATTAGTTCCTTCCAAGTTGTAAAAGTAGTATTGTCAATATATATATACAAGAATATGTACAATCATTCAATTAGTCAATTGTATTGACTATATGAATCTTCATACATCAATTTAAAATTAACTGGAATCGAGTATTGACTATATGAATCTTCTAAATCAATTCCGTTATTATTGAAAGAATAATTACATTGATTATTTTTATTAATGTAAAAGGTATATATTCTTTCAAATATATCAGTCAATTTTATTAGTCAACATAGAAAAGCTTATACGTAAGGGGAGAAAAATGATTACGTTCGTCAAGTGAAGGTGATGAATTTAAACGACGAAACATGAACCATGCTAGGAATTAGTAGGTGATGATTGAGGCTCATTTGATTTGATTTACAATAGAGAAAAATCAGGATTTAAACGTTATTCCTTTGAGTTTAAGATTTTATCACTATTCATCTAATTTGCTATGTTCGGAATCAATTATTTGTGCTTCTTTCATTTTTAATTTTAATATATTAATCACTCTAACTTATAAAAAATACTAAGAACAAGAAGAAAAAAAGGAATGTATTTTTTAAAATTATTTTTCCCCTCCTTTTTTGTTTCCCTTCTTCACTTATTTAGTATTCTTTAATATGCATACATGATCTAAGCTAAAATTACTGAATTCACGTGAACCCGATAATTACACTCTACATTTAGCCTTGATTTAGAATCAAGTCAATTCTTTTAGGGAGTTTTACGCTACACAGCAGCCAACAAACCTGATAACCAAATATAGTTCTAATTTTTATTTTCTACAAACTTTAGATAGCACAGTGTTATAATCAACCTATAATCATAGACGTATTATACCTTACACTGAATACAGATAACAATTATAAACTATTACAATTAGACTGGTGAAATTTGTTATATTTCTTGGTTCAAAGCAGTAATTTACTAAAATCAGTTTCTATTTTAAGAATTCAAAAAAACAGAAAAAGCGTAAAGAATATAAATGAAGAAGAATCAGAAAATTTTCGAGCCAACAAATTTCGTGTGCGTCCTTAATTTTTTTTTATCCCCTCACAGTTGTCAAGGTTAATGGATTAATTCCTCCTATTATAGAACGAAAAACTATATATTCCGCAACATCAACAATACAAATTGCAGAATTTCAGCAAACTCAAATGATGACATCAAATCATATCAGACACTTATTTTCTTACTTTTGAAAATGATGCAGAATGCAAAAGTGAGAGAACAATAAAAGGCAATAATTTTTCAGTAGTAAAAAATTAAGGCGAAGTCTCTGAATTTATAGCCACAAGTTTGGCATGAAGGGGTGCAAAAATCTACTCATCAAAGGTTGTGTCTCTTCGATAATTAAAATTTTGCATTATCAATTAGTAGATCATTTGATCAAATTCGAAGCCGATTATGACAATACGAGGGGAGACTCTCTTCTCAATTCTTTAAGAGTTAGAAAAAATAATTTTATATATAAGCACATAAAAAATGTTTTTCCTCCACCAATAAAGGACAAAGTGCATTTGCAAAAATGATATTTATTTGAATTTCATTTCCATCCATTTTATTTCCTATCATTTCGCAATTCACATTACAGTATTACACTATCTTTAAAGCCCAACAAATTTTCTTTAGCCGGTTAAAAGTATTAAGATCCCTTCTTTTATACTAGCAAACTATTTAAGAGTGTTGACTCCAATCAATATGAGATGAATTTACATATGAAAAACACCAAATCTCAAATTAGAAAGTAAAATTCATTTTACTTTTCTAAATAATAATGAGATATCCGTGTATGTATTGAAAATTAGAAAAGAAAGTAGTAATAATGAGACAAGGGGCATGAGTATCACCACAAAGACGAGGTTATTACACTGGCCCTTACTACTATATACTCCCTCCGTCTCAAATTATTTATCTATTTTTTAGTTAATACGTCCCTTAAGGAATATTAATTAGGAGGAGTATTTGACCTACTTCACCCCTATTTAAGTTTTAAGTTATAATATCTCTTCATTAAATATCTACTCTATTTATATGTCATCTTCATTAATGACAAAGGGTAGAATGAAAAAAAAATTAATTATGCCTTGAACTTAAAAAACGATAAATAATTTGAGACAACTATTTTTAGTAACCACGATAAATAATTTGAGACGGGGAGAATATTTTCAAGTGCTAAATTTAGACATAACAATCACAAGTGCACGTGGATAACATGTGCAGTCAGAATACATTGAATGACATTGTTTCCTCTGAAAAATGAAAAAAGAAGAAGTAGGAATTGTTTTGCTAATTCTAGGAATGACTTTGCTTCTTTGAAGGTTCAACATTTTCTTGAGGTTTTGCAATATTCTTTTGTATTTATTATTATTTTTTATGATTATGTATGAATCAGAATTTATAATAAAAGAATTCAGAATATAAAAAAGTAAGCACACGAAACAATCAAGATTATATATAGGACTGACAATAAAAATTATTTACTTTTTTCTGAAATATAACAAACAACAATAATATACCTAGTATAATCTCACAAGTGGGGTCTGAACTACTTTTTCTGAAATAATTTTTCATTTATTTCTAAACTAATGTTTGGTTACAATATTTCCAAATCTAACTTGGAGCTGGATACCAAATTTGGAAAAGTACTCCAAACCTGTTTTCCAACTCCATCTTCCAAAATTTCAAATAAAAGTGCTCTCTTTTCTTCTTTGATTTTTTTTTTATGATTAAACACAAATTCATTTTCAACTCCAACTTCATAAATTCTAAATAAAATGAAAAATATTTTAAATTTATGGCCAGGGCTTCTATATAGTATATGTATATATAATTAAAAAAAGTTAATCCATCTATGCATTGTAATTTTCCGGCAAAGACACTGCCAATTGACCCTCCTTAAATAAAGTAGTTTCGTCCCTGTTTGTATGGTCAATAAGTTTAAATTGTACCCGCAAGGGTAGCCAAGTTGGTGTAGCAGTAGAGCGCGGGACCGCAAGGTCACGAGTTCGATCCTCTGCATAAACCTTCTTGGTTGAGCCTGTCACACATGGCTTGCCAAGTGTGGTTAATCGGTGGCGTGGTTTGCGTGCTATTGCGTCGGTCCAGGGTTTACCACTGTCTTTCGAAAGAGTAGCGGCTGCGGGTTCCTTCGTCAACAAAAAAAAAAAAAAAAAAAGTTTAAATTGTATTCGGTATGAAAATATATATACAATCAAATCACTTATGAATTACAAGTGAATATATATGATACACATTAATTAGTCATATGATAAAAATTGTAGAAAAAATAGTACCCTCTGTAATAAGGTGAAATTACACTTTTCGTTTAAAAATTATATATATCGCCCGTGTTTAATAAATACCAATATTTCATAAGATAACGTTATTTTCAGTCTACCATAATGTGAACTTAATGACCTGTATGTGCTTCCAATAGAAACTGCTGATTCTACTAAAAGAATAGTTATTTGACTTATTTCCCATCTTCATATTATAGGGAAGAGTAAATATATAATTTTAAAATAATTACCGACACTTTACTTATGATATTAATGAGTTCAATGAATTGAGCGAAGGGGAAGATTAGCGCTCTTCACCGGAAAGGGGATGGGTTGCCATTAGGTTTAAAAGTTGGGAAAAGGTCAAATTTACTCCTTTATTATGCGAAAATGATTGGTTTTATTTTTTGTTACACCATTGGTACATAAACACCCCCGCTATTATTTATATGGTTCAAAATACCCTTCTTCTTTTAGGACTATCCAAGGTGGAAGCTCAACTCCACATGATACTGACATTTTGATGAGGTAGGCGTTAAGTGGCACACCATTACCACTAGCATTTCTTTCCGTTCCCCCACCATGACAACCTCAAATTTGAACTGGAATACGTAACAAAGTATATAACCAACAATTAATAGAGATTTGAGGTTATCATGGTGGTGTTAAATGGAGGTGGGGGAGAAGGAAATGCTAGTGGTAGAAGAGCAAGTGGGGGAGAGGGGTAAAACGGGTTGGGATCCTCAGATCTCGTGTCATGTGGTGTTCACCTCACTAAAATGTTAGTGTCATGTAGGACTGTTTGTGCACCTTAATAGACAATCTTAAAGGAGGAGGGGTATAATCAAACAATATAGATAACGATGAGGAAATATTTGGATTTTGAACTAATATTATAACGGAGGATAAAATTGATCCTTTTCGCATAGAGGAGGAGCAAATTTGCAAGTTATACATGAACATGTTAGCAACGTAATTTTTATTATCATTGAATTTTAACCTATAATGGTAAGTTAGCTATCATATTTACTATAATTAGTTACTAATACTTATCAACAAATTAACCTCTAATTACTTAATAAATTATCTTATTTATGTAAATATTTTATCAATATTTAGAACTTTTAATAGATCCCAAACTTCTACATTTATTCACAGTAGTCTTCCCTTCGGTCCATTTTACTTGTCATATTTTTTTCACGCTCCATATTCATTGTAGTCCTCCCTTCGGTCCATTTTACTTTTCACCACATTAATCTCACTCCATATTTATTGAGCAAGGATAAAGGTGTATATTAATATAATTAATTATATCTTGGATCATTTCTTTTTAGTAAGGATAAGTATTTTTTTTCTTGTCTAAATAAACAAAAACAACAACAACATACCCAGTAAAATCCCACAAGTGGGATCTGTGGAGGGTAGAGTGTACGCAGACCTTACTCCTACTTTTTCCTAACCAAAAGTAATTTTTTTATAATATCTTAATATAGGATTAATATTTCCATTGAAATTATCACATTTTAATTAATATTGCCTTAATAGAATGATGCATAATCTCTCATCTCTGCCTGTAGATTTTTCCATCTCGAAGTAAACAAATGTATTACACATGCATTATTAATTTCCGACAAGTTCAATGAATTAAACTTTGTATTTATTGGTTTATCGTGTTTGTGAGTATCTATTGACTAAAGTTGTTCATGTTTGGTCATTTAAAGCAAGTTTTAATTCTGAGAACTCTTTGCATTATTACATATATCGCATTGATTTGTGCTACTGTGCTTATAGTTACTGTACGAAATAATTAATGGCCTATATATATGAAAGGGAAAACACGTTAGATTCAAAGACTTATATATTGCCAAAAGGTCCAATTATACCCCTAAATTATGCAAAATGAGCATTTTTGCCCTTCTTCAATTAAAATCAGTCATTGTCGTTTAATTTTTAAGCCTTGAAAACGTGGTGATTTTTAATATATGTCAGTTTGGTAATGGTTGAAATAGTTTTGTCCCCAATTATTAGCGAAGGGCAAAAGTAGATCATTTCACATAGCTGAGGGGAAAAGTTGAACCATTTCCGATAATCATTTTATATGTTAGTTAACTACAACTCCTAAATCCTAAAATTTAACTTTCTCTGTTTCAATTTATGTGTCTTTTTCTTTTTCTTTTTAGCATGTATAAAAAAGAATATCATTTTTGTTTTTATTCTTTAAGTCGTTCAAGCGGCATTTTGATACATTATACGCATCTTTAATTTAGGATCACAAGATTCTAAAGTCTCGTTTCATTTCAATGAATTTCATGTTCGGTCAAACTAAGACATAAATAAACGAAAAGATCATAAGTTTTAAAAAATAAATGAAACACTTACATATCCCTTAAAAGAGTTTGAAAAATCCATTTAGGGCCCCAAAAATCAGGATAATTGAAATACAATGGAAATTCTCAATGCAAACTAGCTAGCTTATTTAGTTATATCCTCAAGGTTTCCCCATCTCTGCACAAAATAAAAAAATAAAGAAAAAATTGAATGATAACATGCAGAATTTGTTGAAGCCATAACATCTTTTCCAGGCTTTTAAAGCCAAGAATTATAATTTTTGTTGCATTATAAGGTTACCTGTGGCTTCTCTAATTTGGCTGTTCTCATTCAATACTCCCTACATTTAGCCTTCCTACAGCTGTGACACTTCATAAAGGATCTTACTAGTTCTTCAGTTCTTCTAACTGTATCAAACCCGGTTCAGAATTTTAAGTTTGTGGGTTCAGAATTTTCTAATGCATTTGATTTTTTGAGTTGCAAATATATTATGTGTATGCATCTAATGTAATATATATATGAGCTGAAACTATTGGGTTTGGTTAAATCATCTCGTCTTTTTTGGTTTCGAACCCGATCTCAGGTACCCACTTTTAGGCTCGAATAATTCGGAGTCCCATGAATATAAATGTTGGTTGACCAAAATATTCTTTAAATATTGAACGACTTTTATACCCTTAATTATTTCATTAATTTGGACACAGTTGGTATAGTGAACGTTAGGATAGAAAATTGTAGTACACTAGGAAATTAACTCACGGAGTCAAGGTAATAAGTTCTAATCCTATTAGGAACTTAACTCGTGTTAAAAGGCTCTAATCCTATTTGTTTTTGAAATCCTATTTTTTTTTAATAATAACTCACGGTATGTCTCAAGTATTTTATTATAAAGTGCAAAGCATTGACCTTGAATCCCTCTTCCGTTACTTCCATTTTTGTTATGTAAGAAGGGTTATAATTTTACATTCGTAAAGATTTTTGAAGGTGATTTTCGTCAAATAATACCAGTAAAGTAGATTCTATATCTATATTACTATAATCGAATATATATACCTGCAAAAAGCTAATTATTTTTTCAAAATTTAGGACTATACATAACATTTAGGACTCAGAGATTCAATTAAAAATCTGCCCACTTGAAGCTGGTTCATAAAATTTAATCTACTCTTACTCAAATTAGTATGGTAATTTTATTAGAAATAAATCACTCTTATATTAACCACAATTACTATAAGATATTTAGTTTTGAAATTCATTGAAAAAACTATAATGAATAGAATTTTGGTTGACCAAAACATCTTTCAAATATTTAATGATTTTTATGCACTTTTAAATACTTTTTAAGGAGACAATTTTAGGTTGGATAAAATACATTATTGTTTGGTACGTACATAATTACTTGATCATAATAATGGTACTGAATTCAAAGGAAGGGTCAAATTAATTAGTTACAGAATTACAAGTAAAATGAATATACTAGGTAAAATAGATTCATGTAATAGCTGACTATTAGTTCCAGAATAGTTATGTGTAAGTAGCAGGTTACTTATACTTCATTCCAAGGTACCAGATTATTTAAGTCTACTCCCTATAATTAGTATTAGCGAATGTTCTCCGAATATTCACAGTATATTTTGTAATTATGATAGATGTATATTTAAGGTAACTTAGGATTCTTATTGTAGTAGGAATCAACCTCTTTACAACTATATATATTGTGATTAATGAAAGAAATCCCTAAGGGAGATTATTCCAAACTTACATGGTATCAAGAGTCAAACCCTAATCCCTACTCTTCTACTCCCAAAGCCGCCGACCACCACCCTTTCTCTTCTTTCTTCTCGGTCGACGGCCACCATATCTTTCCCCACTAATTCTGGTTCCTCCACTGGTACTTTTGACAACCCCCACCACGCTTATCGTCTTCTTTTCATCCGGCTTTCGTCGTTACCAACATCATGAATTCTATCCCTATAATTCTTGACCAAGAAGACTGTCAATATTCCATGTGGACAGAACTGTTCTATATTCATGCATGTGCGTACAATATGCTAGACCATATTGATGACTCTGTTCCTCGTTCCACCGATATTGTCGATTCGACATGGCGTCGCCTTGACGTCAAACAGTGGATATACGGCACCATCTCAAAAGACTTGTTGTGTACTATCATGAAAACAGGTGCTACGACACGTGACCTTTGGGTACGGTTAGAAGAAATCTTTCAGGATAATAAAAATACTCAGGCCGTGTATTTGGAAGAGCAGTTCAACAATACGGGTCTCGAAAATTTTAACAACATGTCCGAATATTGCAAACAACTGAAACTCATAACCGACCAACTTTCCAACTTGCGACGATGATTCAACAGGCCGACCCACTACCAAGTTTTACCAAGGCACGTTTACAACTATTGTTGGAAGAAACCCGCCATGCTAAACAAGAGGAGCATAATCAAAAGGCGTTAGCCGTTGACGGCATGGCACCACTGGCGGCCAACACCACGCAGCCACCACCGCAAGACCACCAGCAGCAGCAGTCCTGCGGCGGAGGGCGTGGTGGCAGAGGCCGCGGCAATAACAACAAAGAAAAGGGCCGCGACAAGGGCCACCGAAACCAGCAACCAGGCCCAACCCCTGCTTCTTACTTCCAACGGGCTGGACAACAACCCTGGCCCAATACCGTGAACTGGGCCTCACCTGCATGCCTTTACCCAACATCAGGGGCCCAGTTCCAGCAGGCTGCTTGGTCATCCGGTCTCTTGAGCTCCGCCCCAGCTAACAAGCAGGCCCATCAGCAGCAGCAGCAGGCCCACATGGTCTCCGTCCCTCAGCAACCTGGCCCCCACTGATTTGGACCAGGCTTTCAACACATTGAACCTTCAACAGCCCGATGAAAATTGGTATATGGACACCGGAGCCACATCCCATCTCACCCGGTCATCAGGTAATTTATCTTAACTGCGTCGGTTAAAGTGTCCTCAATTTATTATTGTTGGCAATGATCACCGCATTCCAATTAAAGGTTACGGTAACGCCCATACCAAACATCCCCACCCACCTTTCTCCATAAATCATGTCCTTTACACCCCTAACATCATTAAAAATTTAATCTCTGTTAGAAAATTCACTCGCAATAATTCTGTGTCTGTCGAATTTGACCCTTTTGGTTTTTCTGTGAAGGATCTCAATACGGGGAAAATTCTTACGCGTTGCAATAGTGTGGGAGACCTCTACCCCTTCACTCAATGTTTCGATGTCAGACCACACCACTCTATCTCCCTTGCTGCTATCTCTCTGTCAACTTGGCACAACAGACTCGGACACCCCAGAGATCGTGTTTTTAATATTCTTAGGACTAATAAGCGTATTCAATATAATAATGGGAAACTTGCCCAACACTGTTTTTCTTGCCCGCTTGGCAAGCATACTCGTCTTCCATTTATGTCATTCAACAGTGTTACTTTTTCTCCATTTGATATTGTTCATGCTGATTTATGGACATCTCCGGTTGTTAGTTCCTTGGGTCACAAATTCAATCTAGTATTATTAGATGATTTTTTACATTTTGTATGGATCTACCCGTTGAAATTCAAATCTGAAGTTTTTGCCAAGTTCCTTGAATTTCAAAAATTCATTAAAATACAATTTAAAAAATCTATAAAGTCTTTCCAATGTGATAATGGACGTGAATTTAATAATTCGGCATTTCACAATTTCTGCTCTAAACAGGGCATGGTTTTTCATTTTTCCTGGCTGAACGAATCATACATACAATCAATAATATGGTTCGTACCCTTCTGTTTCATGCCAGTCTTCCACTACCTTTCTAGGTCTATGCTGTTAAAATGGTAGAGCACCTCCTTAATATTTTACCAACCAACATTTTCCAAAATAAGACCCCAAACTGAAATTCGACCCCCCTTTGTCCCCTACTCGACCAACCACTACTCCGAGCCTAACCACCACCCAGCCAGCAGCCATAAACCACTGCCCAACCATTGCTGCCTACCTACCGCATGGAGACTCGTGCCTAACACGGAATTTTCAAACCCAAGTTCACTTCAATCTTTCCACACAAACCTTATCACCCATTCCAAAAAATTCAAAACTAACCAAACTGGACCCTAACTGGAATGTGACCATGTGCGAGGAATTTAATGCTTTAACCAAGCAGAACACTTGGAATTTGGTACCTAGAACACTTTGGAATACGGCCAGTGGTGACTTGGAGCGGTATAAGACAAGACTTGTTACTAATGACACTAATCAGCAGTAGGGTATTGATTGTGGTGAGAAATTCAGTCCGGTTGTTAAACCGACCACTATTCAGACTGTTCTCAGTATTGCTATGGGCATGCATTGGCCGATTCATCAGCTTGATGTCAAGAATGCATTTCTTCATGGGGATTTGAAAGAAACTGTGTACATGCATCAGCCTCCTGGCTTTGTTCATCCGGCAGTCCCGCAGTATGTATGTCATCTACGGAAGTCATTATATGGCTTGAAACAGGCACCCCGCACTTGGTATGATCGCTTTGTCATGTATATTATGCAGATCGGATTTATTTGTAGCATGTGTGATAACTCTCTCTTCACTTTTCATCGAGGTAGCAGCACTGCTTATTTGCTATTATATCTGGATGACATTGTTCTTACTGCCTCCTCTGACGGTTTGAAGAATGAAATCATTGCTCTACTCAAAACTGAATTTGCTATGACTGATTTGGGCAAGCTGAGTTATTTCTTAGGTATATCCGTGACCAGATCGGCCGCTACTATGTTTATGTGTCAACGCAAATATGCGGAAGAGATAGTGTACAGGGCTAAGATGGCAAATTGTAAAAGTATGCCAACTCTGGTTGACTCGAAATCCAAGCTTAGTGCCAATGAGGGTGCGCCAGTTTCTGATCTCACCCTATATCGGAGTCTTGCATGTGCCCTTCAGTATCTCACATTCAATAGGCCTGATATTGCATATGCCGTTCAGCAGGTGTGTTTGTTTATGTACGCCCCCCGAGAGTCCCATTTTGCGTCCCTCAAACGTATTATCAGATACATTAAGGGCATACTTGACTTTGGACGACATCTATACCCCTATGCCCCAACCAAGTTACTCTCCTACACGGATGCAGATTGGGCAGGATGCTCGGACACACGTCTCTCCACCTCGGGCTACTGTGTATTTCTTGGGGATAATCTTATTTCATGGTCAGCCAAGCAGCAGACCACGCTATTTCGTTCGAGTACTGAAGCAGAGTATCACGGAGTTGCTAATGTCGTTGCTGAGATGTGTTGTCTACGAAATCTTCTTTTGGAGCTCCAGTGTCCACTGCGAAAGGCGTCTATAGTCTACTGTGACAACATAACTGCCATCTATATGTCTCATAATCCGGTCCAACATCAGCGGACCAAGCATATCGAGATGGATATTCACTTTGTGCGTGAGAAGGTTGCCCTTGGTCAGGTCAAAATATTACACGTGCCTTCCTCCTATCAGTATGCAGATACTTTCACAAAGGGACTACCGAGACAGCTCTTCACCGACTTCCGATCCAGCCTTAGCGTTCGGCCTCCTCCCGCTCCGACTGCGGGGGAGTATTAGTAAATATTCTCCGAATATTCACAGTATATTTTGTAATTATGATAGATGTATATTTAAGGTAACTTAGGATTCTTATTGTAGTAGGAATCAACCTTTGTACAACTATATATATTGTGATTAATGAAATGAATCACTAAGGGAGATTATTCCAAACTTACAATTAGTAGTTGACAAAATTAATTTTGTATTATTTGTAATATATTTGTGCATCACACGAACATAAAGACTAATTATTATAAAAGCATGAATATAAATATATATCCTTCAAAAATTGAACGACTTTTATACTCTTCATCAAAAACTAATTATATTAAAAGAAGCAATCTTACTAGATTAAATTGTGATATTAATTACGTTTGTGTAATACTTGGAGAGTTAGACTCCGAGATCTTCTCAGTTTTGTCATATAATTTTTCTCTAAGTAGATCTTGTCATTTCCGTACTGCATTGAAATATATATTCTCGCCACTATTATCTATTCTAAGTTGGGAACCACAAAGCTTTTTCTTTACGGATTTTAAGATCTTTTAGGGATGCAAATTTCAATGGACTCTTTAAGTCTTAACGCTTTTCCATATCATATTTGTACGAAATAAATATATGAATATACAATCTTATATGCAGTAACATTTTTGTACATAAGAAAATTAATGTAATGTAATTAAGAATCTAACATTTCCTTGCGATGATTGAGATTGACGGAAAATAATGTCTAACACACATTTATAGATTAGTTATATTAAAAGTGTAGGTAATTTGTTGGGTTCGTAAACATGTAGTAAGCACAACGGAAGTTTAAAAATTTTCTTACCCAACAATGATCCTGACATGGCTTATACAATAATCATATTTATGTTCAAAACTTAATAAAAGGAAACTTACAGGTTTTCGAGCATCGGATTCACCACTAAGGTATCCATGCGATTAGTTTCCTCGACTGCAAGTTCCAACTCCAGTGTATTTCCTGTGCAAGAAAGCTAGGAAATCTTGCTTCAGAAACTGAGAAGTAATTTTCTGTAAACTAATAATTATGGGGTATGTGTTGTATATATAGCAGTCCAAGACAAAACCTAAGCAGATACAAAACAGAAAAATCTGGCTCATGTTAATGTTCAGTGGACCAGCCCAGCTGATCCACTTCACACGTCCTAATGGACGGCCAGTGTCCCAATTTTGGACCAGTAATTTCTGGTTGTTTCCATGTATTTGTCCGACTACCCATATAATATATCAAACACATTTAATTAAATCCGAAATCCAATTCGCCTTAATTAAATAATTTCTATCAAATATAAATATTTCATAATTATTATAAATTAAATATCTCGATTCTCAATCGAGTATTTAATATTTTTTCAATAAACTCTTAGATCGAAGAAACACGCATATAGTGTGATCCTATATGCCTTCACATATCGACATTAATCTAATTAAGGTCCATACGAAACTCATAGACTGCATCGTATGACGAACTCAATATGTGAAATACGTTTACATGAATCCAACAAACTTAACATTTATGCGAAACTATAAATTCCTTTCATTCGCGACACACTCGATTAAGCTTAGGATTTGCCAAGCGTCTATCCAAATGGCTTAATCACTTTATCTCACATTTATTAGTTGACAACTAGACCATATTCTAAATATGTCTCTTGCACTGGCCAGTGACTTTAGTCAACCTAATAACATTGAGAAGCTGAGTGCTCTCTCGAATTTTCAATCGAGGAATGAATCCTATTCTTGGCTCAACTACCACCTTGATTTACATCCTGATGCACCTAGCACAAGCCGTATCTTATCTAGAAGGAGTTTAAGCTTAGAACTTGATCAAAGTACATCATTCTGTAAACAAGGTGTATATTGACCTCAAGTCAAAGGACCTTTATATTCCACACGCCGATAACACTTTAGACATTGTATAACAAATAGTTTATCGGCAGGGTATACCAATACTTCTCCAAAGTATCCATATGTCCATCCGAATTTTCTGCTCATCCAAACAGTCCCTTAACAATTCTGAAATTTAAAATTTTCAGGGATTTTCCTGCAATTTTCAGAACCAAAAAATAATTACAGATTTGCCCAGGGACCAAATCTGCTTTTCTGAAATTTACAGATTTACTCAGGGACTGAATCTGCTGATTTTATAACCCTTTTAAATTTTCAAAAAATTTCCAGGGACCAAATTGCAATTCCAGAAGCTTCCAAAATTTTCAGATTTGCTCCAAGGGCTAAATTGTAATTTCGGAAACCCTAATTTAATTTCAAATAGGTCCTTGAACTATTTAAAATTTTCAAAATTAATTCCAACTCTAAATCAAATTTGGGATTGGGATTTCAGGGAGAAATTGACGGAATTGAACACCACCGGTTGACAGCCCTCTTCGGGCCGAACTTACCGATGGTCTCAATTCATGGTGTGGTGGCCCACGGCGGCCGAAATTTGAGCCTCCGCCATCGGTTTCCAAAACCGTCGGCAGTGGCTCTTTTCCGATGACTTTCGTCGTGTAACATCACCACCGTTCGATTCCTCTCGTCGAGACGATCACGGTGGTGGTATTACTTTACCATTTCGACACCCGTGGCGGCCAGAAATAGCCCCGACGACGACGGCTTTCCGACAGCTTTTTCGACGTCAACGTCGCGTCCCGTCACCTCTCAACACATTTATCGACCATCTTGGAACACGTCGAATTGCCAAAAACCCATCGAAAACCGCCACTGTCCCGCCGTCGGAAACCGCCACTGTCTTGCCGTCGGAACAGTGACTGCCGCCATTGTTCACGCCGCCGGAACAGTGACTGTCGCCATTGTTCACGCCGCCGGAACAGTGTTCCGGTTATTGTTCAATGTTCAGTTTTTTTTTTCAAAAATTAATTTAATAAATTGAAACAATTAACTTTTCCACGTAATTTTTATTATGATTATCGTACAATCATTTAAACCAGTCTGGGCTATGATACCACTGTAGGCAATTTGTTGGGTTCGTAAACAAGTAGTAAGCACAACAGAAGTTTAAAAATTTTCTTACCCAACAATGATCATGACATGACTTATACAATAATCATGTTTATGCTCAAAACATAAAAAAGGAAACTTACAGGTTTTCGAGCACCGGATTCACCACTAAGGTGTCCACGTGATTACTTTCCTCGATTGCAAGTTCCAACTCCGTTGTATTTTCTGTACAAGAAAGCTAGGAAATTTTGCTTCAGGAACTTAGAAGTAATTTTCTGTAAACTAATAATTATGGGGTATGTGTTGTATGTATAGGAATCCAGGACAAAACCTAAGCAGATACAAAACAGAAAAACCTAGCCCTTGTTAATGTTCAGTGGACCAGTCCAGTTGGTCCACTTCACATGTCCTAATGGACGGCCAGTGTCCCAATTTTGGGCCAGTAGTTTTTGGCCTAATTGTTTCCCTGTATTTGTCCGAGTACCCATATAATATATCTAACATATTTTATTAAATTCGAAATCCAATTCGACTTAATTAAATAATTTCTATCAAATAGAAATATTCCATAATAATTATAAATTAAATATCTCGATTCTCAATCGAGTATTTAATATTTTCTCAATACACTCTTAGATCGAAGAAACAATCGCATATAGTGTGATCCTATAGTCTTTCACATATCGACATTAATCTAATTAAGGTCTATACGAAACTCCTAGATTGCGTCGTATGACGAACTCAATATGTGAAGTACGTTTACATGAATCCAGCAAACTTAACCTTTATGCGGAACTATAAATTCCTTTCATTCACGACACACTCGATTAAGCTTAGGATTTGCGAAGTGTCTATCCAAATAGCTTAATCACTTTATCTCACATTTATTAGTTGTCAACTAGACCATATTCTAAATATGTCTCTTGCACTGGCCAGTGACTTTAGTCAACCTAATAACATTGAGAAGCTGAGTCATCTCTCGAATTTCCAATCAAGGAATGAATCCTATTCTTTGCTCAACTACCACCTTGATTTACATCCTGATGCACCCAACACAAGCGGTATCTTATCCAGAAGGAGTTTAAGCTTAGAACTTGGTCAAAGTACATCATTCAGTAAACAAAGTGCGTATTGACCTCAAGTCAAAGGACATTTATATTCCACACACTGATAACACTATAGACATTGTATAACAAATAGTTTATCGGCAGGGTATACCAATACTTCTCCAAAGTATTCATGTGTCCATCACGAGTAACCATTACTCGTAGCTGTGAGACATACTACGTTCTCTAAAAATGTGATGCAGACCACATGTCGACTTATAGCATATCATCGATATCCCATTCTCGATGATCATTAGTCGAGGCTATTTTGAGAGTTACGTTCTATCATTAATATCTCACTCTATTAATGACAACGTAAGCTCAAGGGATGCACATATATGAATAATTGCAAACAATCAAACAATAATTCAATAATTACAAATGTCATAAATATTAATCTCATTAATAATACGAATGTGTTCAAGTACGTTTTGTCCCTAATATAGATTGTCTCTAGGACATACATATTTTCAAAAAGAACGAAGGACCTTAAAAATACTGATTGACCTGTTTTCCCTTAATTAAAAGACTCTAGAATACACTTTGTCATTTACTATTTTTCTCAAATTATTATTTAATTATAAATTAAAAACAGAAAATCCTAACTTAAAAATTAAATTATGAAAATACTCTTATTAACCTAAATACCCTAAAATTAAACACGCAATCGAGTCTTTCTCATTTGCTAATAACTGTATAAGCTTATTGGAGCATCAATGTAATTTAGTTTCTGAAAAATATTTAGGAAAAGAAAATCAAACAACAATAGATTTTTAAAAAAAGAAGGTGCAGTAATTGAGAAAATCCCCCTTCCTGCTAGCTGAAGTAGAAAGAGCTTTACTTATCTAATATCTTATCTTATAAATAGAAAAAGAACGGATAGGAAACATGGTTACCTACGTAAATAGAGTCAAATGAATGATTTATTATTTCACCATTTTAACGTCTAATAATATTCAGTATATGTATATCAACTACAAATCAAAGATCAAAATACAATAAAAAAATGCAGTTCAAATCGTGTATTTAGCTTTTATAGGAAATGTTCTTTTGTATTTTTTTTAAGAAAAATTACTTGAAACATAAATTGATTTATCCTATTATCATTTAATATATTAATTTTTATAAAATTAACATTCATCTATAAAGGAAAGGAGAAAAAAAATAAGAAAAGAAGAAGGCTCGAAAGAAATTCTTATTTGATAGTACAAATAGTTATAGAATGAATGTCAAAAGACGTAATATTTTTATCAAAGTACTTTTTACTTGGACTTTATTATTAGAACGATCAACGATGAACATTATAGACATAATATTTGTTGAAGAGAAACGCATCACCACTATTGGATTGTATTAATCTCCGGAAAGTCTTTCTCATTAATATAAATATATATAGTGTATAATGTGGAATCTTAATCCAATAAGGATCATATAACTACAATAATTATACATCACCAAATATTACACAATATATGAAGTATAATATATTTGTACACGTTAATACACTCCCTCAGTCGGAGCGGGAGGAGGCCGGACGCTAAGACTAGATCTGAAGTCGAGGAATAGTTGTCTAGGAAGACCTTTCGTGAAGATATCCGCATACTGATATGAAGAAGGCACATGCAACACCTTAATATGACCGAGAGCAATCTTCTCACGAACAAAGTGTATATCCATCTCAATATGCTTGGTTCGATGATGTTGAACCGGATTATAAGATAAATATATGGCGGATATGTTATCACAGTAAACCAAAGACGCCTTACGTAAGGCACACTGAAGCTTCAAGAGAAGGTTTCGGAGCCAGCAGATCTCAGCCACAACATTTGCAACGCTTCTATACTCTGCTTCTACACTGGAACGGGATAGCGTGGCTTGCCTCTTGGCAGACCAAGAGATGAGATTATCCCCTAAGAATACACAATAGCCAGAGGTGGAGCGACGCGTGTCCGGACAGCCTGCCCAATCAGCATCCGTATATGATAATAACCTGGTCGGTGTTGAGGGATATAAATGCAATCTATAATCGAGTATGCCCTTAACATATCGAATGATACGCTTAAGGGCAGTAAAATTAGGTTCCATGGGGGCATGCATGAATAAGCATACCTGCTGAACAACATAAGCAATATCAGGCCTAGTGAATGTAAGATACTGTAGTGCACCTGCAAGACTCATGTAGAGTGTGGGATCGGACACTAGATTACCATCAACAACACTAAGCTTCCCAAGTCAGTCATAGCAAATTCAGTCTTAAGTAATGCAATAATCTCATTTTCAACACATCAGATGAGGCAATGAGAACAATATCATCCACATATAGTAGTAAGTAAGCAGTGCTGCTACTTCGATGAAAAATAAAAAGAGAATTATCGCACTTGCTGCATACAAATCCAATTTGCATAATGTACTGTGCAAAGAGATAATACCATGCTCTAGGGGCTTGTTTCAAACCATAAAGTAACTTACGAAGATGACATACATACTGAGGGGTTGCTAGATGTACAAACTCAGGCGGCTGGTGCATGTAAACAGTTTCTTTCAAATCCCCATGTAGAAATGCATTTTCACATCAAGTTGATGAATAGGCCAATGCCTGCCCATAGCAATCCTCAGAACTGTGCGAATGGTAGCCGGTTTAACAACCGTACTGAATATCTCACCACAATCAATACATGCCTGCTGATTAGTACCATTAGCCACAAGTGATGAAAAAGTCACATGCAACGGATCATATTCACCCCCTCTGGACTAGGAATCAGATCCTAATTATGCTATTTTGTTAAAACGTTAAATTTCTCACGCATGACTGCATTCCAATTTGGGTCAAGTTTGACTAATTTTGGATTTTGGGGAATTGAGGATATGGTTTGTGTGGAGAGGTTAAATTGGACTTTGGGTTTGAAAATCCCATGTTGGGCACAGGTTTCCATTCGGTGCGTGGGGACAAGGCATTTTTGGTATTTGTGTCAGGGATCGGGGCAAGGGTATGCGAGACAGTGTGGGTGGTGACGATTAGGGCGGTGGGGTACTATGTCGGGCCAGGGGAGATCTGGGTGGGTGTGGTTACTATTACAGGATGAGGCATTTTTGGTGAATGGTAGTGAGGTTGGGGAGATGGTGGTGACGGGTTGGGGTTTTATCTGTTGATGGTTGTGTCGGCTATGTTAGTTGGAGATGCGAATGGTGGATGTGGTGGCTTAAAATGGATGTGCAGCCAACATTGAGACGTGGGCATGTGGGATGTAGCAGCTGACTGGGGTGACATCGGGAATGGAAGACCCGACAAAGTCGGGGTGGCAGATATGAAGTTCGGTGATGCCGGAATAATGGTTTTGCCATTGGGAACAGTCGGAGATACAGATGGTCGAATTTCAAAGGAGATGCATGTGGGTAGTCGAGACCGTGATTGGGTATGGAGGCCGCTGGAGGTGGCGGCGATGGGTGGCAGTGACGACGACTGTAGGGTAGCTGCCGGAGGTGGCGGCGATGGTACCATAGCCGAATTATTGAGCAGGTGGCGGACGGCGAGGGAGGGTTCAGACTCCTCGAGAAACGTGTAATCGGTAGTTCAGAATTTTTGGAGATTGGCGAATGGAAAGATTGCCTCGTTAAACATGACATGACGGGACACGATGATCTTATGGGAAGACAGGTCATAACACAAATACCCCTATGATTGGGTGGAAATCCTAAGAAGACACACGGGGTGGTACGGGGCGCTAATTTATGAGGAGTAGTGGAGGCAAGATTTGGGTAGCATAGGCAACCAAAAATTCTAAGGTGGTCATATGACGGGATCCGATGGTAGAGAATTTTGGTGGGGGTTTTGTTGTGAAGAGTACTCGTAGGTAAAATATTAAGGATGTATTATATCATTTTGACTGCATAGACCCAGAACGACAGTGGGAGAGAGGCATGAAGAAGAATGGTATGAACCATGTTGTTGATGGTACGGCTGATTCGTTCGGCTTTTCCATTTTGGGGTAAGGTATGAGGACACGAGAAACGGAAGACCATGCCATTGTTGGTGCAAAAGTTATGAAATGCGGAATTATTAAAATCACGACCATTGTCACATTGGAATGATTTTATGGACTTTTCAAATTGTGTTTTGATATAGGTACGAAACTCAAGGAATTTGGTAAAGACTTCAGACTTGAATTTTAGAGGGTAAATCCAGATAAAGTGAGAAAAGTCATCTAATAACACAAGATACAGTTTATAACCTAGGGAACTAATAACAGGAGATGTCCATAAATCTGTATGAACAATATCAAACTGGGAAAACGTAACACTTAAAGAAGACTGAAAAGGGAGGTGAACGTGTTTTCCTAAAGGGCAAGAAAAATATTGTTGGGCACCTTTCCCATTATTACAACGAATGAAATTATTGTTTCTAAGAAAATTAAAAACAGGAGCTCCTGGGTGTCCAAGTCTATTGTGCCAGATTGATAGAGAGATTGTTGCTAAAGCGGTGGGAGGAGTGACATGGGCAGTTAGAGATGTGGGAGGGGTGGCACTGGCATCTCGTAAGGAGTTTCCCGGTACGTAGGTCCGTTGCAAAAAACCCAAACGGGTCAAAGTTGATTGATACAAAATTATCAGTAGCAAATTTTCTAACGGATTAGGTTTTTGATAATATTTGGGGTATATAAGACGTTATTTAGGGAGAACTGAGGATGCGGTAGTGGGTTAATGTGTGGCCAAATTCTTGAATTGGAATGCGATGACCACTTCCAACCATAATAGATTGTGGAGTATTTAAATTTCGCAGTGGATGAAGATTACCAGAATTGTTGGTGAGATGAGACGCGACGCCCGTATCCATATACCACGCATTATCGAGCTGCTGAGGAATCAATGTGACAAAAGTCTGGCCCAAATTGGATTGGGGAAGGCCTTGTAAATTCGTGACTGTCATTGGCGAAAAGGAAAAGATAAAAAAAAATAGGGGACTAGGTGGCTGTTGTTTTGCTGCAAACGCAGAAAGGTGCTGCCGTTGCAGCTGCTTTATGCGAAGTAGACAGCTTTAACACTTGGCCAGCCTATAACCCCTCCATAAATTCTTGCGTATACATTGAGCTTTTCTTGGTTTCAGGTAAAAATAAAAACAAACAGACTAGAAATTACTGCTTTTTGGAAGAAAATAAATGCAAAATTTTTTTGCTTTTCGAAAAAAAATTAGACGCAGAAACCGAGGTACTATGGCGGCTGAGGAAAGAAAGTAGGGTTTAGGTCTTAGGCTCTGATACCATACTGGATTATATTAATCTCCTTTGAGCAGTCTTTCACATTAATGCAAATATATAAGTGTACAATGTGAAATTCTAATCCAATAAGGATCTTATAACTACCATAATTATACATCACTAAATATTACACAATATATGAAGTATAACATATTTATACACGTTAATAACCACCATTGATGTTCATTCAAAATCGAAGAAAGAGAAAGTAAAGAATGAAGAGGAAGACGGAGTGTACGATGTTGATGTTGATGTTGATGTGGGAGTGTCCTAATATCGGGCGCTGGGCTGAAGAAATAAGAAATGGGTCAAATAACATTTGGGCCTCTTATATTCAACTCGGCCGAAACTAGCCCAAATAACTTAGCCAACTCAGCTGATCCAAATTGTAAATATCTACACATTGTATTTAGCATCTTGTAGAAGAATATTAGCTAGTTAGTTTGTTACAAGGATTTTAGAATTTAATTTTAGTCCCAAGATATTACACAGTAATCCTTAGCATTTTTGTATAAATAATACACAAGAAAATTTTGCCAAATCTCTCAATTTTATCTTTCAATTCTGTCAATATTACAATGTAAAAAAAAAAGATTGTGAGCCTCTTTCTTTTATGCAAAATGAATTCCCATGCATATTAAATCTCAACTCGATTTGTAGTCAGATATTTTCCTCTCATTGAATTTTTGTATTATTTCGAAAACTGCACTCAATAATTAGAACAAATAACTAAAAGATAAAATATGAGAGAGAGAAGGAGAGAGGAGAGAAATGATTTGCAAAAGTAAATGTATAATATATATAAGCACGAAATCTTTTAATAAATTTTCTTGGTAAAGATGATGAGAATTCCTTTTTTTTTCTTTTAAATGTTTTTATCATCTTCGCATTTTTTTGAACATATTGAATTCAATTACTGTATCAATATAATAACTTTCATATTCACCGGTTAAACAAATGGCTCATTCACTTTAACGTCAACTACTAAGTATTATTTAATCATTTGTTCTTCTTGTAGATGTGATGCACACTAAAACTAGTACAATGTATAAGCTGAAACTACTGGATTCCATTAAATTTCCTTTTTTTAATTTTTTTTGGGAAGGGTTCATTTGGTTTTCTATATCAGTTTTGGAGCCCGACTCATCCTGATTTACGCTACATAAAGCCCATTAAAGGAGGAAGCGTTCTCTATGTGAACTTTTTTTCTATTTTTAAGGCTCAAGCTCGAGACCACATGTTAAAAATAAAATAATCACAATCATATCCCGCCTAGATCCTTTATGTTCAATCCGCTCGTTACCTTATAAATCCGCCCCTGCTCGAACGTATGGAAGGCATTAAATTGAGCAGTAGACAGGTAGACTGGTAGTTCAAAGATTCAAGTCTATTTGCATTGAATGTATCGAGTAATAAAACTCTGAAATCATAACAATCTTTATTCCCTCTACGTACACTCCTATGCTCCTTTATTTCTAAGCTAGCTAACTATAAATTTTTATCTTGGATAGTACAAGAATTATTGTTGCCATTTTGATTAAGAGATTAGTACATGTGGCGAGAAGTACAATGACCAAGATGTTATAACCAACCATAGTATCACGAGTTTGAATATTTGTCTGTTCATTGTTGTTTAGTCGGATTATTTTGTCGCGCTTTCTTCAGATTGACTATGACTAACAAAACATTATTGTAAGTATGACTGAACTTTAATCATAAGATTTTCAGCAAGTTGGATATTGGGTAGTGTTCAGTGACGGAGATAAGATTTTTATTAAGGAGAATAACAATATAAAAAGTTAAACACACGACGGAGCTAAAATGATTCTGAAAGAAATAATCCCTTGATTATTTTCATTAATGAAAGAGTATATATACAATTTACAATTTTCCATAATAGAAAAATCCTATAACTATTCTATTCTCAAAACCCTATTCTAGTTGTACAAGAATCCTATAATTATGGTAAGTGTACAAACCTAATTTAATACAATATTTACACCAAAAATATGCTCCAAAACCGTGATAATATCACGGTCCAAAGTCACTAGAATACCATCTATATACCGTGATATACACTGTTGTATATCACGTGTATATAAATGGTATAACTAACACACCACCACAGTCATAGCAGGCGGTCTTCGTACGCTGAGACTGTCCCTAAAATCTTCAAATAGAACGGACGGAAGACCTTTCGTAAAGATGTCTGCAATTTGATTCTTGGAAGGGACATGTAAGACGCGAACTTGCCCTCGAGCTACCTTTTCGCGAACAAAATGGATGTCCATCTCAATATGTTTAGTACGCTGATGCTGAATCGAATTTCCAGAAAGATATATTGCACTAACATTATCACAATAAACCAATGTAGCTTTTCGAATGGGAAAATGAAGCTCTAAGAGAAGATTACGTAACCAACATGATTCAGATACCACATTGGCCACCCCTCGATACTCGGCCTCTGCACTGGAGCGGGATAAGGTAGCCTGCCATTTGGCAGACCATGAGACCAAGTTATCACCAAGAAACATAAAGTAACCAGACGTAGAGCGTCTGGTGTCCGGACAGCCACCCCAATCAGTATCTGTATACGAGACAAGTGTAGAGACCGACGACAGATATAGATGCAACCCATACTCAAGTATGCCCTGTAAATATCCGATGATACGTTTGAGCGCATTCATGTGCTCAATCCTAGGATCATGCATAAACAAACACACCTGCTGGACGGCATAGGTAATATCAAGTCGCGTGAAGGTAAGCTACAGAAGTGCCCCTGCAAGACTGCGATAGTGGGTCAGATCCTCATACGGTGAATCAACTGCAGCACCCAACTTGGGTTTAGTATCAACTGGAGTGGAAGTAGACTTGCATGATGACATACCAGCTCGCTCAATGATCTCAACTGCATATTTACTGTGATAAGAATAACCCACCTGCAGACGAGTGATAGCAATCCCCAAAAAATAACTCAAGGGCCCCAAGTCTTTCATAGCAAACTCAGAACTGAGCATGGTCATGATAGACTTGCGCAACGCATCAGTAAAGGCAGTCAAGATAATATCATCCACATATAATAGAATATAAGTCATGAAAGAACCACGATGATATATGATCAATGAATTATCAAACCTGTTGTGCGTAAACCTAATGGACGAAACATAGTATGAAAATTGCTTATATTAAGCATGTGGGGCCTGCTTAAGCCCATACAAGGACTTCTTTAATAAACAGACATGATGAGGATATCCGGGGTCTCGAAAGCCCTAGGGTTGATTCATGTAAACGGTCTCCTTAAGATCACCATGTAAAAAAACATTCTTCACATCTAACTGATGAATGTGTCATACTTTGGAAAGAGCCAGACTGAGAATCGTGTGAATGGTAGCCGGTTTGACCACCGGACTAAACGTCGCACCACAATCCACATCAACCTGTTGAGTCTTACCACCACCTACAAGACGAGTCTTATGCCTCGAAAAAGAACCATTAGAATTATCCTTATGAGTAAAAATCTACATAGGCCGAATAATATTAACACCACACGTCTTATTTGCAATAAGAGCATCATATTCGTCGGTCATAGCCAATTTCCAGTTTGGGTCATTTAAGGCGGACACTGGGTTACGGGGCAGGGGGATTTAAGTACATTAGAATGTAGATTAAAATATCTTTTTGGTTTAAAAATACCCCGTTGACTACGAGTGACCAGTCTGTGCCTCGAGGAAGAATTGGGTGGATTTTGGGACAAAGGCGGAAGGCTGACAGACGGGCCAACATGCAGTGGGCCTACTGGCCCAACACGGTAAACTGAAACAGGGGGGACTAGGACTAGGCCGATACAAACAAGGGCAGAATTGGGCTCAATAGTAGGCCTAGTTGCTGGGTCCGAGATGGAACAACTGGGTTGAGGACCTGAAACAGTGGCATGACCCGGTCCAATGGCTGGACCAAAACAGTGGCTGGAGGGCCAGCAGGCAGTGGGCCCGCTGGTGGATTTTGGGTGCGGGACAAGTCCGAAAAATGGTGGATAATATATGAAAAGACGGCATCGTCCAAAAAATTATATGAATTATGCTCGGGACAACTCAAATTAGAAAACGGAAATTGAGTTTCATAAAAAATAACATGACGACTAATGATGATTATGTTAGTGGATAAATCAAAACATTTGTAGCCACGATGATTAGACAGATAACCCAAAAATACACAAGGGGTAGAACGGGCCTGAAGTTTGTTAATTGTGATGGACGAAAATAGTGGATAACATAAGCACCCAAAGACCCGAAGATGGAAATACGAAGGAGTCTTATTATATAAGATTTGAAGGGGGGACGAATATGCCAAACCTTTGCTTGGAAGAATGTTAAGAAAATATGTAGTCATTTGTAGAGCATGATGTCAAAAAGAAGGGAGTACGGAACCATGAACCAATAAAGTGCGGACAATATTATTAATGATACGAATTTTGAGTTCGACTTTCCCATTTTATGAGGACGTATGAGGACAAGAGAAACGAAAATTGATTCCATTATTAGCACAAAACTCCCGAAACACCCCATTATCATATTTTTTGCCATTATCGTATTGAATACTTTTGATTTTCCATTCGAATTGGGTACGGATGAATGCTCTAAATTTTAAAACAGTGAAAAAAATGTGAGATTTATTCGCTAACGGAAAAGTCCATAAAAATAGAATAATCATCCAAAAATAGAACATAATAACGATGGCCCAAAGAACTGAGAACAGTAGATGTCCATACATCGCTATGAATAATATCAAATGCCATTAAAGTATGAGAATTAGAGTCTACAAACGGCAATCTAACAATTTTTTCTAGAGAACAAGATTGACAAAACGGAGTACTACGCGTACCCTTACATGAAATAAATTTGTTTTTATGTAAGGAAGAAATAATAGACGACCCAGGGTGACCCAAACGTGCATGCCATAAGGAAGGAGCGAGAGCTGCAAAAGTAGATAGCAAGGCTTGACTCGAGAGACCGGATGTGGGCGTGATAGGATAAAGATCTCCCCTACTATCACATTTCATGAGAGGAATCCCCGTCTTGAAATCCTTCACAGAAAATCCAAAAGAATAAAAAATAACAGAAACGGAATTATCAGTGGTGAATTTACGGACATACACCAATTTTTTAATTAATTTAGGAGCATGAAGGGTATTTTTCAAGACAAGAGGTGGATGGGGGGAGACAAAGTTTTATGACCATAATCACGAATTGGAATAGAATTGTCATTACCAACAATTATGCCACGAGTGTTGCTCAAATTGGAATAAGACGAGAGAGTACCTTGGTCAGACATCATGTGGGTGGTAGCTCCGGTGTCTATGTACCGATTCCCGTATGGGGAATTTAATCCAAGTGTGTGCATGACGGCTTCAATGTCGGTAGGGGAGGGACCCGCTGCATGGTGGGCCTGATGGGGCCGAGGCCCAAGCACGCCAGCTGGTTATCCAGGCCCAGTATCTGCTCTCGGGTTCCACTGTGGGCCTGAATAACTAGGCCTGGTGGACTGTGGAAACTGGGCCTATTTCGGGTTGGATGATTATGGCGGAAAATAGGGGCTGTTGGGCCCAGGCCCACTGGCCAGTTCCACGACCATGGGCCCCAGGGCTGCGGCCAGTTGGCTAGTAGCCCATTGCCACCCCTGTTATTTCCACCTCAGTTTCCGCCACAGTTTTTACCATTATATTTGCGATTCTGACCTTTTTTGCCACCATAGTTATTGTAGTTTTGGCCGGAATTTTTGGAGACGGAGGGTGAAAAACTGGACTCGGTCATCATGACGACAAGAGGGGCCCGTAAATCTACTAAAGAACGGTAGCATCAAGAGTCGTCCACAACTTAGGACCATCTTCGAATTTAGGCACCTCCGTATTCGCAGGAGCCGCGGGGATAATATGATGGAGGACTTGATGCGAGCGTGCGTGAACTTTGAATAGTTCGGCCCACGTTGCATATTGGACGTTTCTATTTCAAGAATGATAGGGATGTGATTCTTGATGTTAACAGTACGGGCAGGGTGAAACGTGTTCTTAGCCATAATTGCAACGAACAACGTGATGAAGAGATTTGGAAGAAAATTTGGGAATAGAAAAGGCAAAGTGAGCACGGAAACCGAGAAGAAGGGCTCGGAAACCAATGTGTGGCGATCGGAATTTAGGAGAGAAAATATAAGACCTAGACTTCTGATACCATGAAAGAAATAATCATTTGATTATTTTCATTAATGAAAGAGTATATATACAATTTTCCATAATAGGAAAAGCATATTCCTATTCTATTCCCAAAACCATATTCTAATTGTACAAGAATCCTATAATTATAGTAAGTGTACAAGCATAATTTAATACAATATTTACACCAAAAATATGCTCCAAAACCGTGATATACACAGTTGTAAAATCCGTGTTTATCACAACTGTGTATATCACGGTCCAAAGTCATTGGAATACCGTCTATATATCGCGATATACACTGTTGTATATCATGTGTATATCACGTGTATATAGACGGTATAACTAACAGATTCAACATACGTAACAGTTTTTTTTTACTTATCAATATGGTGTAATTTTCTAGGGAAGGATTGTTAACTGACTCGTTGAACTAAGATGACTCTGCCACAAACAACGTAACCATAATTTATAACCTGTATTACCTATCTCTCAAAAATAATTTATGGATAAATGAGGGGGGTCATTTTGACTCACTATATTCATCCCCAACTTAATGTGTTCATCTCCATCATTGTCCTCCCCTTTCTCTTCATTGCCTAAACCAGCCCCGACAATATTGATTTGGTTTGGATTCATGTACCGAACTTATCGCTTCATTTTTTTGCTCGGATCTTCAAACGCACTGATATTTAATTTTTATCCCTTATATATGTGGTCTTTAATTTTTGCCGATGTTACTTAGTTAATGAAAATATCCAAACCTGCTTTGTAAGACATAATTTTTGTAATTTTTTTATCTTCGGAAACTGAACTTTTGTCTCGCTCAGCTTAAATTCTGTAGGAATTAAGTTATGCGGCATAAAATTTATAGTATTTATCAGATTATGTTAGTGTTGAAAGTTTTACCTTGTACGACATAATTTGTGTGGATATTATGATATATATACCGAAGTTAAATGTAAACTATCGCAAGAGAAATCTAAAATTATGTCATTTTTCAGATTATGTTGGGTGTTGAAAGTTTTGACTTGTCCGGCATAATTTATGTGGATATTATGATATATATATTGAAATTAAACGTAGAATATACCTTGTGAAATTTAAATTATGCCGCTCCAAAAATGATGAAGGGAAAAAATTAAGGACTACAAATTTGAGGATCAAAAATTAAAAACCACCCGAAATAGCGGCATTTGTGCGAATGATCGTACAACTTTTAATGATTCTATTTTAAATATAACCACAATTCTTACAATATATTTGACCACTTTCTTTGCTAAGATGTTTCTTCAATAGTTCAAACTTCAAACCATGAATCTAAAGTTAGAAGAATGATCAATGTTATTATTAAGAATGGGAAATACTGTAAGTTTGTTGGACACTAAATGATTCTGAGTGAAAAAATTGAATGTGTCCAAGTTAGAGTTAGTGATGTACACCATCTCTAACTACTGACTTAATCATGTTACCATGCGTTTAAGTCCTCAGCTGTACTTATTTTCCCAGGAATTGGCTTTTTCGAAGCATTCGCTAAAAATATATTTGCATTATTTTTTAATTTTTAGGCTATATTTTAAATGATACCATTAAAAGTAGAATCAGTGCAAATCGTCCGTTGTCTTATGGCCAGGTCTTTTCCTGTGTTGAGTATCGGCTGATTTGCACGGATTATCTTATCAAGCAAGCGGATGCAATCAAAGAGCATTACCACTTTCTCCGTCTTAGACTTTTTCGACTACTTCGAATGATAGATCATATGGTCTTTTTGAGGTCACTCTCGAACTTATGTCTCAGTTAGTGTAGGGGTGATTCGCACAAATACCCTATTTCGGGATGATCTTTAATTTTCTCCCTCAAATTTATTATCTTTAATTTTTGTTCTTCAACATTTTTTGGCGCGGCATAATTTAAATTTTACAAGACATAGTTTACGTGTAACTTCGACATACATATCATAACATCCACACAAATTATGCCGGACAAAATAAACCTTCGACACTCAACATAATCTGAAAAAAAATATTATTTGAGATTTCTCTCGGCATACAACAACATACCCAGTGAAATCCCACAACGTGAAATCTGGGCATAGTTTACGTTTAACTTCGGCATATGTATCATAATATCCACACAAATTATGTAGGACAAGACATAATTTTCAAACTCAACATAATTTTAAAAGAAATACTACAATACTATGCCGCATAACTTAACTACTACAGAATTTATGCCAAGCGAGACAAAATTAAATTTTCGAAAATAAAAGTGTTACAGAAACTATTTAGGACCACCGATATGTGGGGGGAAATTAAATATCAATGCGTTTGAAGGGAAATCCGTGCAAAAAAATGTAGCGCAGTGGTAAAAATTTCAATGAAATTACGCGAATTAACCTACAAATAGGTTGGTCTTTAATTTTTTCCCTTCAAATGGATCCCTTAACAATCAAACTTATGCCTAGTGGGGTATAAATTCTTTAAGAGCAAAAATCATGAGCGTTAAACTTGTGCAATATTGTGATGCTAAAATATAAAATTATGCTTTAGGAAAAAATTATTTGTTACGAGGAACAAAAATTAAGGACCAACACAAAATAGGACATAAGTGCCAATGACCCATAAATTTCACTTTCAAAAGTAGTTGGATAAATTTTTCTTTTTGCAGATAAATTCAGCCTATTGAGCCAGAGGGATAAAAATGTGAATAGCAAACCTTCAATACGCTATTTGTGCAAATGTGGCCATTTGTGCAAATTCACCATTTGCACAAGTAACCATTTTGTGGCTTGTATTTAGAGCATATCTCCACATGCTTCTGATTCTTTCTGTGACAGAAAATCTGAAGGTTGTTGAGAAAAGAAACACAGCAACTCCATTTTCTACCCATCTTTAATAGATCAAACGTTTCAAGCCCATATTTTTCTTCAACAAGCAGATTGTGATACAAACAGAAATAAATGCAACCTACAATATACAAGGAAACAGTTCCTCCAAAGCTCATCTCAAAATTATCACAAACCTTTTCGGAGGTTAGGAAACCTATGTTGCTCAAACTCTCCATAAATATTGTTGCGCCCGTATTGAATCCTCCAAAAATGCACTACTTTGGAGGATCCGACACGCACCTGTAGCATTTTTGAAGAGTCTGATCGAGCAGCATAGTAGGAACCAACTGTAACCATAATGTACCAATCCTTTGCTGTTGTCATCTCACTTTCGTTTGAAAAACTCTATTGTACCAAATCGAATGAAGTGTCATGTGAAACAAGTCGTATTTTATAGGCTTTGCATGCCAAAGGAAATGGCGCTGAACCTTCCTGACAGTTAGTTGCATATCGAGATACTTCTTTTCCGGTATGGATAGAAGTATGCTTCTCAAGTTCGGAATATCCTTCTCAGCTAAGATTAACGAGAACGCATCCCAATTCAAGACTTCGAAAAAAGGAGGCACAAAATTATCGGATATAATCACTGGAACGCATTCGTAAAATATGGCTTCTACTACTCTCGGGCTGTTGACTTCGTAGCCCTTTGGGCAGATGCAGAATTTGCTGCTCTTCATATGCTGGATATAATTCATTTTGCTAGCAACTCCACTTGGCATCGGACCAAAGATCTCCATATTAGGATCTTTGTCCTTCCAATGCTCAAGCAAGATTGGGCGCAAGTATCCGTGCATATTCCCGGCATAGAATGCAAGAGCTTTCCTTTGAGATGGTGGTTTTCCTCCGAGATCTCTAAGAGGATTTCTGGCAGAACGGACATATGTTTCTGGTAGGGACACATCCCTTCCTATTTTGAAGCCTAAGGTTACGTCAGCGTTGCAGAGGGCCTTGATACAGTGCTCCATGTGGTGCCTCGTTTCATAAGGAGCCTATGATAAAATAAGATTGTAAGAACAAATGTAATGAGTGGTATAATGTCAGGTAACTTGAATATCACATAGAAAAAGGTGGTCGCAAGCTAGGTTGTTCGGACTTTTCACTTTTTGTGCCGCACGCGTGTCAACACAATGTGGGTGTGAGTGTGGGATCCGTACCGGATCTGGTCAACCGATTTTGGGTACTTTGACCAAAATCAACGGTGAAATTCGGGACAGACAGATACAATGATTTCTGTAATCAAAACAAAAGCTAAGGTGAAATTAAAGAAAATAAAATACCTTGAATATAGAACTTTCTATGTTAGTCCTTTTCCTTTTATCTCCTTTTGGATTCTCCTCTTGATCAATATTTTCTCCTCGGACTACCTTATAAGTTTTCCACATAATGTGTCATATTTTAGATATATAACTCTATTTATAGATATTTGAATTATTTTTAGCTGAATCCCCGCAGCAGTACCCGTACTTGGATCCATGACCCTGAATCTTAAAATTTAGATCATGAAGGATTCAACCTCTAGATTCGCACCCGTATCGGACACCCACATTCGAGTTCGAGCAACTTAGGTCGCAAGAGATATATTAACACATGATACCCAATTCTCTATGTATTGCCTTGAGATAATCTTTCAGTAAGAACTAACTGAGTAGTTCTCTCTAACTGCTCACCTTATGAACAATAACTCAATGCAAGGTTTGCCTAAAAACGTTACATACTCATTTAGTGAATCATCAAAGCATAGTGGATAACACGAAATACACGTGAAGTTAAAAAAAATGATGAAACAGTAACATTACCCAGTCATGGCATGCAACAAGAAAATGATCCGCCCCGCCGGTTCTGTTCCAGAAACGGTATTTTGCTGCAATCTTTTCTGAGTACTCCTTCAAATACTGGCGTAGGTTTGTTCGGTTATGAGAATTACGCACGTAAAGAGAATGCTCCAGCATCCTTGAACTAAAGGGCATGTAGAACAAATGAGCTTTTCGGGGATCCTTCACAACAAACTTATTGTTTCCCTCCATTAGTTTCATGAACCATCCCTCGGATGCATACAATCCTTTCATTATTGGTTGATGAAAAATGGGCTTCTCCCCTTCCTTGTAGACATAAACTTTGAGAATCCGCTCCATGAGTTCATAGCTCCTGCAAATTCAAGGAGGCATAAGAAAAATTCAAATAGCAGAAATTTCTCAAAATCCAAGATTTTGTTGCTTTAGCAGAAACACGCACATAAATTAATAGCATGTTTGGTCAAGCTTCCGGAACCTGCTTATTTTGAAAAGTGCTTTTTGTCATAACTGCTTTTCGAAAAAGTACTTCTGGAGCGAAGCGATTTATGTTTGGCTAAGCACTTTTGCTAGTATTAGAGCAGTACTTTGTGCTAGGCCAATGTTCCAAAGGTGCTTCGGGGAAAAGCTACTTTTTTAGCTTCAAAAAAACTTCTGCTACTACTGAAAATGCTTCCCCCCCCCCCTCCCCCTAAAAGCTTGGCTAAGCACCTCAATATTCTAAAATAAGCACTTTTAGCTTCTCAAAAGCTTGGCCAAACAAGCTATAGGTCTCTATCAACATCAAAACTAGTCAGTAGCTCCATGCTTGTAGCATTGTGCGCACTGTAGACAAAAGGGCTCGCATATTGAATGTATAAAAAGAAACAAACGTTAATCGAGGAATAGTAAATGCCAAATTACCAATAGGCTCAAATTAGTACTGTGCTCTAGACAGAATAATGCATTAGTGTTTTCAAATTAGTGAAGATTATTGTTAAGAAAAAACTACAGAAATGGACAAACTTGAACCACTTATACTGAGCACATGAGTAAGTCAGAATTTGGATTACAGGGGAAACGCTCTTGGCACTACTTTATTTCTCAAAGCATTTTAAATGATACTCATTATTACAACAACAACAACATACCCAGTGAAATCCCACATTGTGGGGTCTGGGGAGGGTAAAATGTACGCAGACCTTACCCATACCTTGGAAGGTAGGGAGGTTGTTTCCGAAAGACCCTCGGCTCAAGAGAAAACATGGTAAAAAAACGGTCAGATAAAGACAAACAATTCAAAGCAGTATGAAAACGAAAATAGCGAAAGAGAAAAAGCTATGATAAAGCAGTCTGAAAAAGGAGCAGTAGATAAATAAGATAATCGAAGTAAAGGAGACAACAAATAATATCATAAATCATAGGACAAGAAACTAAAGAGCAAAACCTGCGACTACTAGTACAAAATGATAGGCGGACTACCTACTAACATTCTACCCTAATACGAGTCCTCCATAACCCTCTATCTAAGGTCATGTTTCAATAAGCTAGAACTGCGTCATGTCCTGTCTAATCATCTCTCCCCAATCCTTCTTCGGCCTACCTCTACCTCTCCTGAAACCGTTCATAGCCAACCTCCCACACCTCCGCACTGGGGGCATTGGTGTATCTCCTCTTCACATGATCAAACCATCTCAGTCTCACCTCCCGCGTCTTGTCCTCCAGGCCACGCCCACCTTGTCCTAGATATCTTCATTCCTAATCCTATATCTCCTAGTGTACCCACACATCCATTGCATCATTCTCATTTCCGCAACTTTCATCTTCTGAACTCTCAAGACTCTGCCCCATACAACATACTCATTATTCTATTTACAAAAATGGATATAAATAAGATGTTTATGCACTGTGGATATTATAGCTCTTTTACTCTCCTTCTACTCTAGCTTTACAAGTTTTATACTTTTATCTACAAGGAGTCCAGATTATACTGCAAGTCTGCAAGAGAAAACTAATGTAGAAAATATCAGCTGGTATTATGCATCAAAATGTTACTCTCTGCGTTTCAATTTATGTGACCTAGTTTGACAAGTGAAAGAAATAATCCCCTTGATTATTTTCATTACTTGAATATGTATATATACAAGATACAAAATATTCTTATTCTATTCCTAAATCTTATTCTACCATAATTCTAACTCTACAATTATGGTAGTGTATAAACCTACTTTAGGTAACAAATACATTACAATATACTACACATATATTTTCCAAATATACAATATTTTATGTACCAAAATCTGCCAAAACCGAGATGCCCAATATGGGCAAATATGGGCTGATTTCGTGGCCTTTGAATAAGGCAATATACACTTGTATATTGTGTGTGTATTGCCTTATTTAACACACCCCCGCAGTCATAGCGGGCGGTCTTCGAACGCTGAGACTGTCCCTAAAATCTTCAAAGAGAACCGTTGGTATACCCTTTGTAAAGATATCTGCAATTTGATAACGAGACGGGACATGACATACGCGAACATGACCCTTTGCAACCTTTTCACGGACAAAGTGAATGTCCATTTCGATATGCTTAGTACGTTGGTATTGAACAGGGTTACCTGAAAGGTAGATGACACTAATGTTATCGCAATATACCAAGGTTGCATTCTGAATGGGATAATGAAGCTCCAAAAGCAAATTATGTAGCCAACATGATTCGGAGACCACATTCGCTACCCCTCGATATTCTGCCTCTACACTTGAGCGTGATAGAGTTGCCTGACGCTTTGCCGACCAGGAGACCAAGTTGTTGCCAAGGAACATACAAGAGCGAGTCGACCGTCTGGTATCGGGACAACCACCCCAATCGAGATCCGTGTAAGAGACAAGTGTGGATGTAGATGAAGGATACAAGTGCAACCCATAGTCCAGGTGTCCCCGAATATACCGAATGGTGCGTTTGATTGCATTCATGTGCTCAACTCGGGACCATGCATGAATAAACACACCTTTGAACCGCATCGTAATATCCGATCCGGTAAAGGTAAAGATCTTTGGAGGCCGTGCAAGATCGCGATAGCGGGTCGTCCTCGTATGGTGCACTCTTTGCGGCACTCGGCTTGGGGTTTGCATCAATCGGGCGTGGAAGTGGACTTACAGGATGACATCTCGACCCTTTCTATGATCTCAAAGAACATACTTTCGTTGAGACAAAAACAAACCACCTGAATGGCGCTGACGGCAATCCCCAAAAAATAACTCAAAGGCCCTAAGTCTTTCATAGCAAACTCAGAACTGAGCATGGTCATGATAGACTGGCGCAAGGCATCGGAAGAGGCAGTCAAGATGATATCATCCACATACAACAGAATGTAGGCCAAGGATAAACCACGGCGGTAGATGAACAATGAATTATCTGACCTGCTGTGAGTGAACCCAATAGTGGAAACAAAATCAGCAAACCTCGTGTACCAGACCCTTGGAGATTGCTTAAGCCCATATAAGGACTTCTTCAACAAACATACATGATGAGGACGGTTTGGATCCCTGAAACCCAACGGCTGATGCATATAGACTGTTTCCTTTAGATCACCATGTAGGAAAGCATTCTTGACATCCAACTGATGAATTGGCCAAGTCTTTGAAGAGCCAAGCTAAGCACAGTGCGAATGGTAGCCGGTTTGACCACCGGACTAAACGTCTCACCACAATCGATCCCAACCTGCTGAGTCTTACCATCACCAACAAGCCGCGCCTTATGTCGAGCAAATGAACCATCTGAATTTTCCTTATGAGCAAAAATCCACATAGACCTGATAACATTAATACCATATGAACGGGGCACCAACTCCCACGTCTTATTATCAATAAGAGCACTATATTCATCAGTCATAGCAATTTTTCAATTAGGGTCATGTAAGGCGGACACAGGGTTACGGGGTAAGGGGGATTTAGAGACATCAGAATGTAAATTTAAATGTCTTTTTGGTGTAAAAATACCCCATTGACTACGAGTGACCGGTCTATGACTCGACAAAGAATTGAGTGAATTTTGGGAATTTGCTGGGCTCGGGACGGACGGGCGGTGACGGTGGGCTCTTGGCCCAAATCGATAAGCGGGATGTCGTCTGGACCCGGTTCGAGTGGCTGGGTAGCCCAATTGCTGGGGACCGATCGAGCTGGAATCGGGGGCGGCGGTGGGTCCAGTAGGCGATGGGTCCAGGCGATGGGCTATTGGAGGATTTTGGGTGAGGGAGAAGTCCGAAAAATTCCGAATAATATACGGGGATATTTGGTCATCCAAAAAATTATACGACTTAGGCTCGGGAGTATGAACTTTCGTAAAAGGGAATTGAGTTTCATCAAAAATGACATGGCGATTTATTATGATTTTCTTGAAGGATAAATCAAAACACTTATAACCACGATGATTTGACGGATAACCCAAAAATACACACGGGGTAGACCGAGCCTGAAGTTTGTTAATTATGGTGGATGGGAATAACAGATAACATAAGCACCCAAAAATTCGAAGATGAGAATAAGAAGGGTTCTTATTATATAGGATTTTGAGGGGAGAAGAATATGTCAGACCTTTAGACGGAATTATGTTAAGAAGATATGTGGCCATTTGTAGAGCATGATGCCAAAAATATGGAGGTACGGAGGCATGAATTAAGAGAGTTCGGACAATGTTATTTATGGAACGAATTTTGCGTTCCGCTTTCCCATTTTGTGAAGATGTATGAGGACACGAAAAATGAAAATTTATCCCATTATTAGCACAAAACTCCCTATTGTCATACTCTTTCCCATTATCACATTGAATATTTTTTATTTCTCTTTCGAATTGAGTACGAATGAACGCTCTAAATTTGATGAAGACGGAAAACACTTGTTATTTATTCGCAATTGGAAACGTCAACAAAAATCTAGAATAATCATCTAAAAAGAGAACATAATATCGATGACCCAAGGACCTAAGAACCGGAGACGTCCATAAGTCGCTATGAATAATGTCAAATGGCATAAAAGTATGAGAATTGGAGTCTACAAATGGCAATTTAACAATTTTTCCTAATGAACAAAACTGACAAATTGGAGAACGACTCGTACCCTTACAAGAAATAAAGCTATTTTTATCTAAAACTGATAAAATAGAAGATCCCGGATGACCCAGGCGAGCATGCCACATGGAAGGAGAGATGGTCGCAAAGGCGACTGGCAAATTTGGACTCGATGGGTGGCTTGGGCATGATAGGATACAGATCCCCCCTACTATCACACCTCATGAGATGACTCCCCGTCTTGAAATCCTTCACAGAGAAACCGAAAAGATCAAATTCTAACAGAAACAGAATTGTCATTTGTGAACTTGCGGACAGACACTAAATTTTTAATCAATTTAGGAGCATGCAAAGTATTTTTCAAGAGTAGTGGTGGATTGGGGGGAGACAACATTTTATGACCATACCCTAGAATTGGAATAGAACTGCCATTACCAACAATTATCCCCCGAGGGGTGCTCAAATTGGAATAAGATGAGAGAGTACCTGATTCGGAAGTCATGTGAGTAGTGGCACCGGTGTCCATATACCAATTTGGGTCCGGTTGAGATAACCCCAGTGTGTGCATTGCGGCCTCGATGTCGGTTTGAGTGGGGCTCTTTGCATGATCGGCCATGGAGGTCGGGGCCCAAGAACTCCGGCCGTGGTGGAGTCAGGCCGTAATTGTGTTCTTGCCGCTGTTGGCCATCGCCGATGGGCCGCCATCTTTGGGTGTTGGGCACTGGGCTGCCCAACCCATTGGCCGCTAGAACTCTTCTTTGGTGATGCGGGTTCCATCGCCATGGGCCCCACTTGCCCAGGGGTGGTGGGCCATCAGTACTGGTAGGACCCACCGCCTGTTTGTTGACCACCGAAACCGCCACCAGAACCGCCGCGTTTGCCCCCGCGGTTTTTATTATTTTTGCGATTATTCTTACCGCCACCATTATTATGGTTTTGGCCCAAATTATTCACAAAACCCGTAGAACTAGGAGAGGAAGCCACCATGACGACTGGGCTTGCTCCGGTAGCCGCCTTTTTAGCCAAACCGGCTTCTTCCAACGTAAGCATGGAGCGGGCTTGATAGAAGTCAGGAAGAGGGTTGCTTTGGCGAAGGAGAGTTCCCACACCATTATAGGCCTCCGAAAGACCGGCAACCAACTGTAGAACTAGACGATTATTTGTTATCGGTGCGCCAACATTACGGAGTTGATCTGCCAACTCCTTTAGTTTCTTGCAATATGCAGAAACGTTTGGAAATTCGTCCATTCGAACGAGAGAGAATTCCTGCTCGAGTGTAACGACACGTGAATGTTGGTTGTCTTGGAATATGTCACGCAATCTATTCCATGCAGCCATAGCTGTGGTATCCGGCTCAATAATCGTCTGTAGAAGGTCCACCGAAATAGTGGCGTATATCCACCGGAGAACGGTAGCATCAAGTGTGATCCATAACTCAGGATCCTCCGCAGGAAGGGGTCTAGCGGGAGGAATGATGTGATGAAGAACTTGATAAGAGATAGCGTGAATTTTAAACAACTCGCCCACGTCGCATATTGGGCGTTTTCCATCTCAAGGACAATAGGGATCTGCTCTTGATATTGGACAAGTGAGGCGAGGGTGATAATTGTTCTTAGACATATTGGAAGAACAAAGAAGGAAGGGAAATTTAAAAGAGGTGTTTTTGAGAGCGGAAGACGAATTTTGAAAGAGAAACCCGAGGGGGGGGGGGGTGTCTCGGCCGAGAGAGGCAAAAGTTGGGAGAGAAAAAACTTTTGTTTAGATCTAGTCTCTTGATACCATGAAAGAAATAATCCCCTTGATTATTTTCATTACTTGAATAGGTATATATACAAGATACAAAATATTCCTATTCTATTCCTAAATCGTATTCTACCATAATTCTAACTCTACAATTATGGTAGTGTATAAACCTACTTTAGGTAACAAATACATTACAATATACTACACATATATTTTCCAAATATACAATATTTTATGTACCAAAATCTGCCAAAACCGAGATGCCCAATATGGGCAAATATGGGCTGATTTCGTGGCCTTTGAATAAGGCAATATACACTTGTATATTGTGTGTATATTGCCTTATTTAACAACAAGGCATGGAGTTTAGGACAGTAGAAGAAACTTTTGGATCTTGTGGTCTTAAAATAAAGATGTGTATAATGTACTAAAATGTCTTCTAGATCTTGCGACCGTAAATATGTCATGTAGGATGTTGGATTCAAAGAGTTACTCCCTCTGTCCCAAAAAGATTGTACTACTTTCCTTATTAGTTTGTCCCAAAAAAATTGTCATCTTTCTATATTCAGAAACAATTTAACTTTATGAGATGATTTACAGCCACACAAATATGTAAGGCTAGTTTTGGACCACACATTTCAAAAATCTTCCTTTATTTCTTAAACTTTGTGTCAAGTCAAACTAGGCCAATCTTTTTGAGACAGAGGGAGTACTAAATATAGATAGCAGTATTCTTTTTTAAAGAAGTTTAAAAGGAAAGTTAGACACATTAATTGAAACTGAGGGAGTACTAAAATACTACAAACCTTTTGAACATGGACATATTTCGAAAGGCAGGAGCATAAAGTTCTCGATCATTCCTCAGAAGTGGAGCATTTTCAATCTGTAACCTAGCAGCCAGAATTTCACGGTCACATTCCGAGGACCACCTAGGTCTCTGCAATGCAATTTAAACAACTCAACAATATACAGAAGCAACAACTTTGACCAGGAGAAGAAATACTGTTGGAAGACTAATTCAAAGTTGTAGGAAACCAAATTTGTTTAGGATTTGGTATTTGTTAGTTTAGTTAAGTCGTGTCTAAATAGATTTATAGCCAATGACTCAATTTTATATCTGAATAAGTTTTTCAAATTCTAGTCAAAGTAGGTTTCGTACTATTATAAATAAGGATGCTACTAGCTATTTTTGAAGCAGAAAACTAGTGGAGATTTATCAGTTTATGAATAAATTATTTTTCCTTCAAATACATACCATAGCACGTGAACGAGCACGATGCCTAATTAGTAACCTTTCCATCTGAGAGATCGAAGTTACTGTTTTTGGCGGCAACATGCATCTCATCTTCTTTTTGACTGGAGTACTGGTATCACTTTGCACCAAGGAATGATTTCCATGATTTGGGAGAAGTTGAGTCAAATCTCGTGTTGAAGACTCGTTATTAGCAGTATGAATAAAGATTTTTTCATCTATGGTAACCAATGGCAAGTGATCTAGATGGTTTGAGGACTCGTTACTCACAACTTTTGCATCATTAAGCACGCTATTTCTATTTGCATCTAATTCGGAGTGTGCTGAAAGTTCACCATTTGGTTTTACAACCTGCTCTAACGAAAAGTCTAGTCTAGATTCATTGTTATTTTGAAGTACAGAACCACGAATTTGGTTTCCACTGTTCTGCATTGTAGTTTCCTCATCCACGTCCACAACTTCATCAAATAGATTATCATTCTCAATAGTTGCATCTTCAACGAAATCAGAGTCATTATCCAGGGCTTTACCAACTGAATGAATGCTACGCAGTTTTACATCCTCCTCCTCATTTACTCTCTCGTCAGTTTCACCATCTTCACCCCCATCACCCTTATCCGTACTTTTCACACGATCAATCAACACATTTGCATAATCAAAGTTTGAAAGGCTGTCACCAACATTTGCAGATTTGACAACAGAAGATTCTCCACTCGACAAACTCATCTTCTCGGGTAGAAGAATCTTGCTCTCAGATAACAGAGAGCGTAGAGCATTTCCATAAGGAAGCATTAAGGTCTGACAAAATAAATGTGTCACGGCCACCAAAACCACTACCAAAATCCATTTCCTTTTATCAATTTGTCGCAAATACTGAAACTCCTCACGGAACTTCATTCTTGAGTTCACCTAAAATCAATAGCTCGTCAAGACAATTCAAGAATCTGCTTCATGATTTCCTGCATAAGAAGCTGAAATTCCTATAATCTCTTAGTTAGAAGTACTTCAAAATCAAAAGCAGAATCAATGATTTGGCAACACTTACTGCCTTCCATTCAAACTATATATATATAGAAATGAATTGAAATTTTATATTTTTCTTGAACAATAATTGAAGTTAATAAAACTAGAGGCAAGTATCCAACTATCCATTTATCTCAACATAAACATAAACAACAACAACGCCTCAGTCCCAAATAAGTTGTCTTCAGCTATATGAATTCTCATTGACCATTTATTGTTGTTGTTGTATTGACCATGTTCCCCATTTAAATTCATTTCCAGCCAACATTATGCAAAATAAAAACAAAAAACGAAAACTAATAGAAGTTCTATATATTCCCTACTGGCATAAGAATCTCAATAGAGCTAAAAAAAATCCTAGAAAGCATAGAATCTAAAGTAAACGTATTGATCATGATTAAAAGATATTCCCAACTAACTGGTATCGCCTACATAAATATCTCTACATAAACATAGATTTTGAAAAATATGTGTTTACACCTCATCGTCATGAAGCAGTACTCTACACCCACGGACTCGAAATTTGGTATCCACTAGTCAACATGTAATGAAATTGAACTATCTACTTTGTAGAAGAGCTTGAGCTCTCGAATGTATAATCTTTAGCAACAAATTCGAACTCCAAGAACCAGTTAAGAGTCCCACATCGGAAATGAAATGGGAACATGGACTTCTTATATGGACTTGGACAATCCTCACCCTACAAGCTAGCTTTTGGGGTTGAGTTAGGCCCAAGATCCATTCTTTACAAAAACAACAACCGAGTATCTCTTCAATGTGAATATAAAAATTACAAAGCAAAAAAGAAGCTAATTTTGATCAACTCAAGCACAATCTTTAGCTTCATATTCAAGCTCTATAAGCCAAACCAACAACTGAGTATCGATAAAATGAGCATAAAAGTTACTCCCTCCGTTTCAAAAAGATTATCTTACTTTCCTTTTTAGTCCGCTTAAAAAAGAATGCCTCTTTCATTTTTTGGTAACTCTTTCATTCCAACTTTCCACATGACATGTTTAACACCACAAGATTAAGGTCATTTTTGTACATTCAACACATCTTTAATTTAAGACCACAGATTGAAAAATCTTCTATACTTTCTTAAACTTTGTGCCAAGTCAAAACCAGACAAGCTTTTTGAAACGGAGGGAGTACTAAAAAGAAGCTAAATTTTGATCAACTCAAGCACAATCTTTAGCTTCAAATTCAATCTCCAAGAACCAAAAAAAATAACTGGGTATCTCTAAAATGTGACCATAAAAGTTGCTAAAAGCAAAAAAGAAACTCAAAGTTGATCAACTCAAGCACAATATATAGCTTTAAATCAAGCTCCAAGAACCAAAACAACAAGTGGGTATCTCTTAAATGAACATAAAAGTTGTGAGAAAATATGGGAGAATATATTATTATTGAATTGTTTATCTACATTATTACATTGAGCTCTATTTATAGATACTCCATTACGATCATTTTCCTAGTAGGATACTATATATGAAATTCTATTCCTATTATACATTACAATCTTTTTTCTAGTAGGATACTATATATGAAATTCTATTCATATTCTAACACTCCCCCTCAAGCTGGTGCAAACAAGTCATATGTACCGAGCTTGTTACAGATGTAATTAATACGAAGACCAGTGAGGGACTTGGTGAAAATATCTGCAAGCTGATCACTCGACTTCACAAATACTTCAGTCTGCTAAGATCTTTAGTACGAGTCATGTCAAACTCCTAAATTATTGTGCTGAATTTCCTAAACCACGCTCTAGGAGACTATTTCAGACCATAAAGTGACCGACGCAATAGACACACCAGGTTAGACTCCTCCTGAGCAACAAAACCAGGTGATTGTTACATATAAACTTCCTCCTCAATGTCACCATGGAGAGAATAGCATACTTCACGAATGTGTCCAAGCCTATTACAATAACTACACTAGGTCGAGATCTTCCAAGACGACCTCCTCCTCAACACTTCTTCATGGACTGTGATGTACAATTTTCGGATCTCCTCCTTGAGGGTTTTGAAGTAATCATAAGACTTGAACTTCTAATTTCCATGTTTTTGGAATTAAACATATCAAAACCGAGAGACGTAGCAAAATCTGACTTGAATGACCGATGAAATCTGACGAACATAACCCAAGAAGAAAATCACCGAGATCTGGTGGTCGAAAAAAGGTGCATGCGCGGCGCGTGGATCTGACGCGCTAGCCGGAGCTGGCAATTTGAGCGGCACGTGGTGGCGCGTGAGTGGGTATTTGTCGAGCCGCTGATTGGGTTTTGATCGGAAGAGACTGATCTACCTCGTGGTGGTGTTGGAATTTGCGCAACACTACCCAAAAGTAATTTTGTAGCGGACAGCTATGTTGTCACCGAAAATATTGCACGGTGACTGATTTGCTTTCCTGGAAATTGTTGGAAATTTGCACAACAATTAGTCTCTCACTAGCTTGAACCTGATCTATGTTGTAGTGGTGTCGAATTCTGCACAACACCACTAGATAGAGATATGATGCTAGCAATCACTGAAAAATTATGCGCGGTGGTGATATTTGTTTTTCCGAATCTTCACTGGAATATTGCACATCGGATACTTTCTTACTAATGCTCTGGAAGAGAAGAATGCAAAACAATCGACAGAATTGAGGCACGAGACTATGATGGTGTTTTGTGGGTAGGATCGGAATGATGGCACGACCCTTCAGGACGCAAAAAGGTCACCGGAATTGAGGCGCGGGACTGTGATAGTATTTTGTGGGTAGGATTGGAATGATGGCACGACCCTACGGGAAAAGAAATTATGCCAGAAAAGTTGTCGAACCTCGAAGAAAGTGGTATGGGTCAGCTTGGAATCTCTACTCGATGCTGACAATAAAAACAATTCTTAAAAGAATGCTCTGAGGCAGTGTGGATTCGCCAGAACCCTAGTTCCGACGATCGGAATCTGGTCCGAAATTACTATTCACGTCGGGAAAATACTGTTCATGCAACACTGTTCACGTGACGCTGTTCACGCCTACTTTTTTAGAGAATATTTTATTTATAAATATCTGAAAGTTCTCTACAATCTTCACTCTACCATTATCTTTGACCAGACGGGCGACACACATTGGCTAGTGCCGCCCGCCGGCAGCGGAAGCTCTTTGATTCTCCACCGAGATCGTAGAAGTTCTAATACTATGGGAAAAAATATTATTATTGAATTGTTTATCTACATTATTGCATTGAGCTCTATTTATAGATACTCCATTACAATCCTTTCCTAGTTGGAAATTATATATAAATCCTATTCCTATTCTACATTACAATCATTTTCCTAGTAGGATACTATATATGAAATCCTATTTATATTCTAACAAAAGTTACTAAAAGCAAAAAAGAAGTAGAACTTCGATCAACTGAAGCACAATCTTTAGCCACAAATTCAAGCTCCAAGAACCAAAACAACTGGATATCTCTAAAATGAACGTAAAAGTTACTAAGAGCAAAAAAGAAGCTCAAATTTGATCAACTCAAACACAATCTTTAGTTTCAAATTCGAGCTCCAAGAACCAAAACAACTATCTCTAAAATGAACATAAAAGTCACTGAAAGCAAGAAAGAAGCTGAACTTTGATCAACTCAAGCACAATCTTTAGCTTCGAATTCAAGCTCTATGTGCCAAAACAACTACCGGGTATCTCTTAGATATGAACATAAAAGTTACTAAAAGCAAGAAAAGAGCTTAACTTTATCAACTCAAGCATAATATTTTGCTTCAAATTCAAGCTCCAAGAACCAAGACAGCAACTGGGTATCTCTAAAATGTAAATATAAAAGTTACTAAAAGCAAGAAAAAAGCTGAACTTTAATCAACTCAAGCACACTCTTTAGCTTCAAATTCAAGTTCTATGAACCAAACCAACAACTGGGTATCACTTAAACGAGCATAAAAGTTATTAAAAGCAAGAAAGAAACTAATTTTGATCAACTCAAACACAATATTTAGCTTCAAGAACCAAAACAGCAAGTGGGTATCTCTTCAATGTGAACATAAAAGTTACTAAAAGCAACAAAAAGTAGAACTTTGATCAACTCAAGCACAATATGCTTCAAACTAAACTCCAAGAACCAAAATAGCAAGTGGGGAACTCTCAAATGTGAACATAAAAGTTACTAAAAGCAACAAAAAGCAGAACTTTGATCAACTCAAGCACAATCTTTACCTTCATATTCAAGCTCCAAGGACCAAAACAACAACTGGGTATCTCTTAAATGTTAACATAAAAGTTACTAAATGTATGAAAAAAGTTGAACTTTGATCAACTCAAGCACAATATTAGCTTCAAATCAAGCTCCAAGAACCAAAATAGCAAGTGGGTATCACTAAAATGAGCACAAAAGGTTACTAAAAGCAAAAAAAGAAGCTATAATATGATCAACTCAAGCACAATATTTAGCTCTATGAGTCAGACCAACAACTGAGTATCTCTTAAATGAACGTAAAAGTAATTAAAAGCTAAAAAAAAAAAAATCAATTTTGATAAACACATGCATTACCCAGCGAAAAAGGATAGTTGAAGTGAAGTGAAGCAGCAGGTGTCGGTAGCGGCCACAAACTCTCAAGAAAAAATAAAAAGAAACTGAGTAATGATTTGAAGTAGTTTAAAAGGTTTTATTTTATAAGAAGTTGAATGGATTAAAGAATTAAAATACTATATTTTTTCGGATTTTAGTAAAACCCAATGCTAGTGTTTTTGAGTATATCAAAATGGAACAAGAGTTGACAGGTCTGCTCAAAGTGAAGGGACATCTTTTATCTATTAATCAGACAGTTGGCTTTTACTCGTCCATTTAAGGTAGGGCTGCCCATAAAACCTCCGAATTACTGAACCGAATCAGGAGGATAATTCAGTATTGGTATTTCGGTTTGATTTTCAGGAATAAAATTTTCAATTTTGATATTCGGTTTGAGATAATTATAAGTTCGGTAATTCGGTAGTACCGAATATCGAAATAAGCTTACACTGAATATTTTTTTTTCTAACTACTCCTATTGCATATTAACTTTATACAATCAGAAAGCTGGACAAAGAGACCAGATTGTTAGATTTTATTGGGTACAAAACACATAAGTAAGACACAACGGAAGTTAAAAAGTTTTTGTTTTTTACTTACCCCAATAATAATTCTGGTATGGTTATACAACAATGGAACTTGTAACATAAGACATTTACTTACAAGTTATGATTATCTGGAATCTTTATCTACTATAACGTGCACACGCGGTTGCCCTTCCGATTGCAAGCTCCAAGTTTCAATGTACTTCTCTTTCGGAAAGCTAGGAAATCTGGCAGAGGTTCGAAAGTATTTGATTCTAAGTCTCTAAGGCTTAGAATGTTTTTCAGAATTAGTGTATTGAATAATGAGGTGAATGCCTCTATTTATAGTTAAAAATTATGTCAAAACTGGATTAGGGTTTGACCTTGGGCATGACCCAGAAATCGAGGCAGAGACGTCGCAGCGCTCGGCATGCGCCTGCACTGCACCGCGGCCCTAGGGTATGGGCGTTGCAGCGCTCGACTTTATTTTTCGTGCATTCTTAATTAAATTCAAAATTCAGTTTTGACTTAATTAAAATAATCATTATTCATTTAAATGTTTCGATTCCAAATCGAACATTTTAATTACTCTCTCAATACATCCTTAGATCGAAACGGACAATCGACATAGTGTGACCTTACAGGCCTTCTCATATCGACATTAATCAAATTAAGGTCTACACGGAACTCCTAGACGGCGCCGGAAGACGAACTCAATATGTGAAGTATGTTTACACGAATCTAGTAAACTTAACCTTTATGTGGTAAGATAAAATATTTGCATTCACGACACACCCGATCAAGCTTAGGATTTGTCAAGTGTCTATCCAAATGGCTTAATCATTGTATCTCATCTATATTAGTTGACAACTAGACCATCTTCTAAATATGCCTATTGCGTTTGCCAACGACTTAGTCAACCTAATATCACTGAGAATCCGAGTGTTTTCTCGAATATACATCCGAAGAATGAATCCTAATCTTGGCTCAACTACCACCTTCAATCCACATCGTAATGTACCCAATACAAGTCGTATCTCAACCTATAAGGCATTTGAGCTTAGGACGAGATCATAGTACATTACTTTGTGTATTGACCTCATGCCTAAGGACTTCTATCTCCCACACGCTGATCATACTTTAAACAAGTATAACAAACAGTATATCAGCATGGTATACCAATACTTTCAAAGTATCCATGTGTCCATCACGAGTAACCTTTACTCGTAGCAGGTGAGACATGCTACATCCTCTAAGGATGTGATGCAGACCACATGTCGACTTATCACATATCATCGATATCCCATTCTCGATGATCATTAGTCGAGGCTATTTTAAGAGTTACGATCTATCATTAATATCTCACTATATTAATGACAATGTAAGCTCAAGGGATGCACATTAATGAATAATTACAAACAATCAAATAATAATTCAATAATTGCAAATGCCAAAATATTAATCTCCATTAATAATAATATGAATGTGTATAAAGTACATTTGTCCTACTACAGATTATATCTAGGACATAAATATACTTTCAATCTCCCACTTGGCCTAGAGCCAATCTCCAACATATCTAATGCCCATATTCTCAAAATGACCATTATGCTTGACTAAGCTTAATGATTTAGTGAATGGGTCAGCTAGATTATCGTCTGTGGGAATATAGTCTAATCTAATCTCTTCAGTCTCCACCATCTCCTTGAGTATGTGGTATTTCCTTGGTACATGCTTGTTTCTGTTGTTTGATCTTGGTTCCTTAGCTTGCGCTTGTCCTTTTGATGTTGTCACAATAAACCATTATTGGACAAGTGGCACTTGGAACAACCCCTAGTTCCTTCAGGAACTCGGATATCGCGACAACTTCTTTACCCGACTTCGATCCAAAGAATGTACTCGACTTATGTTGTCGAATCGTGATTTGTAGCTTGTTTGGAACTTTTTCACCATCGCTCCACCATTGAAAATGAATGTGTAACCCGATTGAGATTTATAGTCATCAACATCCTGCCTGAAGCTAGCATCAGTGTACCCAGTACATATTAGCTTCTCTTCCCCACTATAGACTAAGAAGTAATCTTTAGTTCGTCTAAGATACTTAAGAATACTCTTGACTGCCTTCCAGTGTTCTTCCCCAGGATTCTGCTGGAACTTGCAAGTCATACTAAGTGCAAAGGTCACATCTGGCCTAATACAGGTCATGGCATATATGATCGATTCTATAGCCGAAGCATATGGAATCCTTTTCATGCGTTCAAGTTCTATAGAATTATAAGGATTATCCTTCTTAGATAACTTGATGCCTTGTCCCATAGGTAGACCGCCTTTCTTGGAATTTTCCATAGAAAAATGTCTAAGCACTTTGTCTATGTAGACTGAATGTGACAGCCCCAACAATCTGTTAGGTCTATCTCTATAGATCCTAATCCCCATAATGTAGCATGCTTCACCTAAATCTTTCATCATGAAGGTACTGGACAACCACTCTTTGACTGACTGCATGAGAGTCTTATTGTCTCCCATTATTAATATGTCATCTACATATATTATAATGAAGGCAATACTCCCATTCTTTCGTTTACTATAAACACATGGATCCTCTTTGCTTCTGACGAAATCAAATGACTTGATAGCCTTGTCAAAGCAAATATTCCAACTCCTCGAGGCTTGCGTAAGCCCATAAATGGACTTTTGTAGCTTGCATACAGCATTTGGTTTGGACTCGATTGAAAAACCCTCAGGTTGTTTTATATACACTTCCTCAACTAGATTACCATTGAGGAAAGTAGTCTTGACGTCCATCTGCCAAATATCATAGTCATAATATGCAGCTACTCCAAGCAAAATCCGAATGGACTTGATCTTAGCAACATGTGAAAAGGTTTCATCATAATCGACCCCAGGTCGTTGATTATAACCTTTAGCCACCAGTCTTGCTTTATAAGTTTGTACCTTACCATATGCATCAATCTTCTTCTTGAAGATCCATTTGCATCCTATAGGTCTAACACCTGTTAGCAAATCAACCAAGTTCCAAACTTGATTTACGTACATCGAGTCCATCTCAGATTTCATGGCTTCTTGCCATCTCTGCGAATCAATGTCTAACATAGCTTCGCTGTAGGTTGTAGGTTCATCGTCATCAGGAATATCTATCTCATTGTGTGTTTCAACAAGGAGATTAAGTCTTTCAGGTGGACGATGAGTCCTAGTGGTCCTACGGAGTTGAGTACTCTGCGTTTCAGTGTTTGTTGCATTCTGATTATGAGAAGGTCTTTGTGTGTTGGACAATCCATCACCTTGAGAGCTTTCAGGAATGTCATTTTCATGTATTTCTTGAATGGAATGAGGTACAACCATTGTATCATCTTCCATTGGTTGTGTATGAGAGCCTTGCATTTCTGTACTATCTCTCACAACACTCCCAATGGCTGAAGGGCGTACTCTAAGTACCCAATCTTCACCAGATACTCCCACTGAATACTTGTTTAGGTCATTCGACAAGGGTTCATTTTCTGTGTTATCTTGTGGTTCTTGAATTTCTTCAAGTTCTATCTTTGTGCAGCTATGTTCCTTGTAGACATATTCTTCTTCAAGAAAAGTTGCGTTTCTGGAAACAATGACCTTATGTTCTCTAGGAATATAGAAGTAGTATCCCTTAGTTTCCTTTGGATACCCCCACGAAGTAACATTTCTCACTTTTAGATTCCAACTTGTCAGTGAGCATCTTCTTAACATATGTAGGGCACCCTCAAGGTCTCATATGTTTAAGAGCTGGCTTCTTACCACACCATATCTGATAGGATGTCTTTTCTACTGACTTGGAAGGAACCATGTTTAGAATATATATAGAGGTTTATATAGCATGTCCCCAAAGGTATGTCGGTAGAGCTGAGGAGCTCATCACGGATCGAACCATGTCCAATAAGGTTCGGTTTCCCCTTTCAGCAACACCGTTCATCTGTGGCGTTCCTGGAGGTGTCCATTCAGATTAGACTCTATGTATCTTTAAGTAATCTAGAAAATCTTTGCTTAAATATTTACCTCATCGATCCGATCGAAGGGTCTTGATACTTGTTGCAAGTTGCTTCTCTACTTCCGACTTGTACTCCTTGAACTTTTCAAAAGCCTCGGATTTGTGTCTCATAAGATACACATACCCATACCTTGTGAAGTCGTCAGTAAAAGTGATGAAGTATGGGAAGCCTCCTTTAGCTTGAGTCGAGAATGACCCACATACATCAGTATGGACCAACTCAAGCACCTCCTTGGCTCGCACACCTTTTCCAGAAAGTGGTTTATTGGTCATCTTTCCTCTCATGCAAGATTCGCAGTTACCATAAGACTCCAAGTCAAATGATTAGAGGTAGTCTAACTTCCTCAATCTTGCTATCCTTGATTCGTTGATATGACCAAGTCTGCAGTGCCATAGGTAGGTAGAGTTTCTATTACTTGTCTTGGCTCGTTTATTTTGTACATTGAAAATCTCTCGACTACTGTTCAGTGTATATAATCCATCCACAAGAGGAGCAGTTCCATATATAACATTATTAAAAGACAGTACGTGACTGCTATTATAAATATACGAGGAAAAGCCCTCCATGTCCAACACTGGGATAGAAATAATATTCCTCGTTAACGAGGGAACATAAAAACAATCATTCAACACTAAACAATAGCCGGAATGTAAATTTAATCTATAAGTCCCTACGCGCTCAACATCGACTCGTGCTCCATTTCCAACGCGTAGGTCTACCTCTCTTGGTCCAACCTCCCTGCTATCAGTTAGCCCCTGCAGATTTGTACAAATGTGTGAGCCACAAACGGTATCCAATACCCAGGAATGAGAGTTATCTATAGACATATTTATTTCAATGACGTACATACCTTGTCCACCAAAGGCAGGAGCACCTGGTGCTTTTCCTCCTCCTGGTGTCGTGCAGTCCTTTTTCCAATGCCCCTTCCTATGGAAGTTGAGGCATTCATCCTTAGTCGCGCTCACCTTCTTTTCACACCTCCCTTGGGCTTCATAGCTGAGGGCACATCGATTGCCTTGCCCTTCTTCTGCCATTCCTTGTCTTTCGTCTTGGGTCGGCTAGAAGAGCTCACCATGAGCACAGCTTTGCCTTTGGAAGTGGAAGACTCAAAGGTCTTGAGCATGTTGTGCAGCTCTGTCAATGTCTTCTCCGTTCCATTCATGTTGAAATTTACTATGAAGTTCTCAAAGGAATGAGGGAGAGAGTTCATGATGAGGGTGGTAGCGACATTCTTTTCAAGCTTCGTTCCAATCGAAGCAAGCCTCTCTATCAGCCCTATCATCTTTAGCACATGCTGCGAGACCGGGCCCCCTTCATTGAGCTTACACTTAAAGAGTTCTATTAGCAACTCATATTCCATTGTCTGTGATTGAGAGTCATAGAGACTCTTCAGGTGTTCGAGCATCTCATTGGGCCCCATGTTCTCATGTTGTCTCTGAAGTTCCATCGACATGGAAGACAGCATTACGGATTGCACCGAAGTGGCATCATCTAGATGTTTCAGGTAAACATCTTTATCAAATGAGGCATATTCTTCAAAATCTGTCGCAGGGACTGTTGGGAACACCGTGTCCAACACATATTCTATTTTTCTCTTGTCTGAGTACTATTTGCAAATTCCTTAGCCAATCAAGGTAGTTCGGTCCAGTAAGTTTATTCATCTCAATCAATATTTTCAACGACAGGCTCGACATCTTTTATAATCTGAAGAATTAGATTGACCGGAAATCAAATTTAAAATCTATTTCCTATTATACACATTCATTTAGGCAAATCAACAAGGCCTTTTGTTTAATTAGCTCCCACTATTTTAACATACTTCTACGACCCCATGGTAGAATACGGACCTATATTAATTGAGGTCATAATGGGCCAAGATCCAAGCCTATGTTATCTCCGCGTTTGCTTTGGCTGATAACTTCAATAACATATCTTGGTAGGTTCTAAACCAATTGCAAAACTTATTTGCAACTCTTGGTTGATCAAATTATTACATTTAATCTTATGTCCTTAGATTAGTCCGATACTTTGGCGCCAAGATTTGTCTAAGCAAGTCAACCCCATTACACGACTGCGTTTATGTATCTAAGCAAATTTGGCATTTGTGAGCAAACACTTTGGTGTAAATCCCACAAAAGTTTATCATTTACCTTTACATTAAAACACATTTATGAAAGAGTCTGGGTCCTCGTAGACTTAGAGCAAATGCTTTGGCATGAATACTCGTATCGCCGAAAAGGATTTTGCACTCTAACAATTATAATGGACGACACGTTTTAATTTAGACTTGTATTTAAAGTTTTGGGGAACATTTTAATTTTAGGGTTCTAACCAAGATCAATACTTTTACGACATATCCAATATGACATCTTAACATCATGCAAACTAAAGACACATATAGTTTGGGAACCGTCAACCCAACATGCATGATATAAGATGGTTTAATCAAACACTGGGCGCCGCCTGCCCAGACAGTTACAGCGGACACTATTCTAGAAATGTAAATGACAAACATTTTGACATTTAGCACATAAACAATATACTTATCAAATAATATACTGTATAATAATAATGTTGGGTTAAACATTCTGAACTCAGATTTTTTTTTGTTTCTGGACATGTGGGGCCGCGGCGCCACTGAGGCAGTAACGCCAATTTTCTAAAAAATGCACTAGCGCCGCGGTGCTCCACCATGGAGCCGCGACACCTGTTGTCCAGTGAGTTCATATTTTAAAAATGAAGCATTAGCGCCGCGGCGCTCCACCATGGAGCCGCGGCGCCTCCTTGAAACCCTAGTTAGAGCCGCGGTGCCCTACCATAGGGTCGCGGCGTCGACGTCTTTACAAGTGTTTCTGTGTTGATTTTTAAAAAATCGTTTAACCCCTAAATCCAATTTAGGGATCAATACACAGGTCCTTTATCATCACCCACCATTATCAATAACGCCCATATCGACCATCATCCGTTCTTTACTCATTCTTAGTCATGCACCGTGCAATGAGCCGGACAATGCACTTGGCTTAGTTTGAGTTAGAGCGGAATGACTTCCTCGAGTTAGCGTAGGAGATAATTTAGGGTGAAACCAAAAGGTCAACATTCTTTCAAGACATATAGGATTTCAAAAAACCTCGTTTTAATTCAATTTTATGTTTAACCCATATTATTATTCTATTCAATTGTTATATAACCATTGAACCAGCCTGAGCTCTTGATACCACTGTAGGGTTTTGTTGGGTACAAAATACATAAGTAAGACACAACGGAAGTTTAAAAGTTTTTGTTTCTGACATACCCAAACAATAATTCTGGTATGGTTATACAACAATGGAACTTGTAACATAAAATATTTACTTACAAGTTATGATTATCTGGAATCTTTATCTACTATAAGGTGCACACATGGTTGCTCTTCCGATTGCAAGCTCCAAGCTTCAATGTACTTCTCTTTCGGAAAGCTAGGAAATCCGGCAGAGGTTCGAGAGTATTTGATTCTAAGTCTCTAAGGCTTAGAATGTTTTTCAGAATTAGTGTATTGAATAATGAGGTGAATGCCTCTATTTATAGTTAAAAATGATGTCAAAACTAGATTAGGGTTTGACCTTGGGCCTGACCCAAAAATCGAGGCAGAGGCACCGCGACCCTAGGGTATGGGCGCCGCGGCGCTCGACTTTATTTTTCGTGCATTTTTAATTAAATCAAAAATCTAATTTTGACTTAATTAAAATAATCATTATTCATTTAAATATCTCGATTCCAAATCGAACATTTTAATTACTCTCTCAATACATCCTTAGATCGAAACGGACAATCGATATAGTGTGACCCTACAGGCCTTCTCATATCGACATTAATCAAATTAAGGTCTACACGGAAGGCGCCGGAAGACGAACTCAATATGTGAAGTACGTTTACACGAATCTAGTAAACTTAACCTTTATGTGGTAAGATAAAATCCTTTCATTCACGACACACCCGATCAAGCTTAGGATTTGTCAAGTGTCTATCCAAATAGCTTAATCATTGTATCTCATCTATATTAGTTGACAACTAGACCATATTCTAAATATGTCTATTGCGTTGGCCAATGACTTAGTCAACCTAATATCACTGAGAATCCGAGTATTCTCTCGAATATACATCCGAAGAATGAATCCTAATATTGGCTCAACTACCACCTTCAATCCACATCGTAATGTACCCAATACAAGCCGTATCTCAACCTATAAGGCATTTGAGCTTAGGACGAGATCATAGTACATTACTTTGTAGACAAGGCACGTATTGACCTCATGTGTAAGGACTTCTATCTCCCACACGCTGATCATACTTTAAACAAGTATAACAAACAGTATATCAGCATGGTATACCAATACTTTCAAAGTATCCATGTGTCCATCACGAGTAACCTTTACTCGTAGCAGGTGAGACATACTACATCCTCTAAGGATGTGATGCAGACCACATGTCGACTTATCACATATCATCGATATCCCATTCTCGATGATCATTAGTCGAGGCTATTTTAAGAGTTACGCTCTATCATTAATAAATCACTCTATTAATGACAACGTAAGCTCAAGGGATGCACATTAATGAATAATTACAAACAATCAAATAATAATTCAATAATTGCAAATATCAAAATATTAATCTCCATTAATAATAATATGAATATGTATAAATTACATTTATCCTAATACAGATTGTCTCTAGGACATAAATATACTTTCACGTATCTCCCACAAACTACTATTGTATTATATGTGACAAAACTTTGAAAAGACATCATCTTGGAGTACTTGGTAAAAAAAAGTGTAAACAGATGAGCAAAATAATGCAAACTGTCTCACAGATATCAGGAGAGGCAAATTTCAATTTTCTTTCCAGTTATATAACAATCAATTTCTTTTACAGAGAACTAATGTTTTTTCATTCAACAAATGCAAAGTACAAGAATAGTGTATGTTTGCAAGAAATGTTGTAACCATTTTAAACTGAATAAGTATTAATTGACTAGACACCCAATGTGTCTGATAAGTCAAATCCGACTTATAACTTAAAACTAAACAATTGATGGTGAATACACAATGTCTATAATTCCTTATTTCACGGATCAATATGGTCAACTTGTTTATACACCGTAACTTTCACTAAATTATAAGTTCAAATGTAAATGACATTACACTAATTCAATCTATGATGTATGGTAATTAAATTAAACAACTTCCAAATTTTTATCTGAAACCAGTAACAAAGAGGACAACTACATGTAGTATTAAAATCAATTTAAAGTCACTAATCACTGACAAAATTATTTTGGTATAGACATTCCTAAGATGGTATTACCGAATAACTTATTTTTCATGTTTGATCCATAGTATTAATTATTTATTTCAAATTATTTTTAAGTCTAATTAAGACTGTACACAATTATGGATATCTTAGTAAAATATACATTTTGTTTATTATTTCTTAAAGAGTGTGCAAAGTAAAAATTGCACAAGTAAAAATTAACGGAGGGAGTATATTGATATTTTTCCTAATTTTTAGTAGTATAGTTTTCTTTTGTGAAAAAAGAGACTATCTTTGTCGGGTAGCAATCATGGTCTGTTACCACATGAACCGCGAGGGGAGACTGTGATAGAGTGATAAGTAATCTTTTATTTTAATTAGAGATTTTTTTATTGAGAATGAAGTTGTTTTTTATATAAAATGTTTAACTCTTAAAATATAATTTTTTGATGAGTTAAAAATAGATATTTGACACTAAGTAAGAAAAACTATTTCGAGCTGTATATGAATTTCTCCCTCCATTACAAATTGTTTCTTTGCTTTTCGCTTCTTCAGATTCGAATGATGTGAATTTTAATAAATTTTTAAAATATTTTTATTATTGTTTTTACGTAAAAAGAATTACAATGTTTATTACCTTTTTATAGTTTTGAATATTTACGTTAATTTTAAAATATTAATTTAATTTAACTTTAAAAATTAATCAAATTAAACTCTAAAAATAAAAAAGGACTAATTTAGGACGGAGGGAGTACTTGGTTATTTGATTTACTATCGTCAAACACTTGTCCACTTCAATAAACTTCCCGAAAATAATTTACTGAAAACTAAGGAGGGCCTACCCACTTATCGATCCGATTAATTTAAATTCATGTTGCATAGGATTCATCAAAAGAGAAAGCACTTTCCATTAGAGTTTTTTTTCATTTGCAAGACTTGAACATGTTACCTCTTGTTAATCATGGTGAGATCTCTTTCATTCCACTATATTCTTTTAGTGATAGCGATCCATTGCCCCCAGGGGCACAGGCGAGTTGGTAAGTGGCAAGGTGATTGGGGTACAACCACTCCGACGTCGCGGGTTCGAATCCGTGTGGTGACAGTTTTTGCTGAAATATTGCAAGGGTTGTTGCTGGGTTCGTGTCCCGTTGGTCCTCTCCCTTACAGGGCTTCCACTCGCGCATATCCCTCGATTTACATATCACCTGGCCAAGAGGCCTCTGGTACAGGTGGGGGGTTTCGCCTTCGGAACTTTTCCCTTCACAGAGTGATAGCGATCCATTACTTTCAAATGGCAAATACTTAACCGCAGCTAACGTTGACACCAAACAATTAATTTTAGACATAGCAATTAAAAGTTAAAAAGTAAGAATACACCTCGCTTAACCATCTCAATGGCCTTTATTGACAAGTTTGGTAGAAGAGCTTTCTTCTTGGAAGCTGGAGCTGAAATGATATGTGTCATGATAATTTTTGTTTTAACTTCTGTGCACTGGCAGCTTAATTTCTTATGCTATTAGGTTATTCAAATAGTAATAATTACATATAAAATTCGACTTGAAAATAGGACAGATTAACTACTATAATAAATTAAAAGAAATTAATATTGTCAGTATATACAAGTTCATGATTCGTAGATATTCGTTTGGCCATCACTATTTGCAAATCATTGGTTTTGGAAAATGTACTGCTCACAAGAGGAGAATGGAATTTAATTGAAGAAAGGAGAGAAAGTCTAAGAGTGCTTTCATTAATTCTCAGAAAATTATCACAGGCTGAGTCTCAATTTTGGTGGTGTTTTAACTTCATTATTAGCATCCTAATAGTTCTACTGGAAACCAAAATGTTCTTTGGTATGTGCCTGATCTGTGGCGGAGCTAGAGTATGGATTACGGGTTGAGCTAAATCCAATAGTTTTAGTCCAAAGTATTTATCTTAAGGAAAGTACACCACCAAGTGCGAGTGAATCCTGTTAAATATGGCAATATACACACAATATACAAGTGTATATTGCCATATTAAGTGCCACGATTTATGGCCATTATTGGGCTCAGTTTTGTGGCTGTTTTGGTAGTCAAGAATATTGTGTATTTGGAAAATATATGTGTAGTATATGGTAATGTATTTGTTACCATAATTAGGAATATACACTACCATAATTGTAGAGTTAGAATTATGGTAGAATAAGGTTTTAGAAATAGAATAGGAATAGAATTCTCATATTTTGTATCTTGTATATATACCTATTCAATTAATGAAAATAATCAAGGAGATTATTTCTTTCATGGTATCAAAAGACTAGGTCTAAACAAAAGTTTTTCTCTCAACTTTTGTCTTCCTTGTGGCCGAGACACCCCCCCTCGGGTTTCTCTTCCAAAATTCGTCTTCCGCTCTCACAAACACCTCTCTTAAATTTCCCTTCCTTCTTTGTTCTTCCAATATGTCTAAGAACAATTATCACCCTGCCCTCACGGTGTCCAATATCAAGAGCAGTATCCCTATTGTCCTTGAGATGGAAAACGTCCAATATGCGACGTGGGCGGAGTTGTTTAAAATTCACGCTATCTCTTATCAAGTTCTTCATCACATCATTCCTCCCGCTAGACCCCTTCCTACTGAGGATCCTGAGTTATGGATTACACTTGATGCTACCGTTCTCCGGTGGATCTACGCCACTATTTCAGTGGACCTTCTACAGACGATTATTGAGCCGGATACCACGGCTATGGCTGCATGGAATAGATTGCGTGACATATTCCAAGACAACCAACATTCACGTGTCGTCACACTCGAGCATGAATTCTCTCTCGTTCGAATGGACGAATTTTCGAACGTTTTGGCATACTGCAAGAAACTGAAGGAGTTGGCAGATCAACTCCGTAATGTTGGTGCACCAATAACAAATAATCGTCTAGTTCTACAGTTGGTTGCCGGTCTTTCGGAGGCCTATAATGGTGTTGGAACTCTCCTTCGCCAAAGCAACCCTCTTCCCGACTTCTATCAAGCCCGCTCCATGCTTACGTTGGAAGAAGCCGGTTTGGCCAAAAAGACGGCTACCGGAGCAAGCCCAGTCGTCATGGTGGCATCCTCTCCTAGTTCTTCGGGTTTTGTGAATAATTCGGGCCAAAACCATAATAATGGCGGCGGCAAGAATAATCTCAAAAATAATAACAAAAAACACGGGGGCAAACGCGGCGGTTCTGGTGGCGGTTCCGGTGGTCAACAAGCAGGCGGTGGGTCCCATCCAGGTCTGATGGCTCACCATCGCCTGGGCCCAAAGAAGGCCCATGGCGGTGGAACCCGTACCATCCGGCGATTTCGGTGGCGATGGTGGCCAGCGATCGAGCCCAACAGCCCAGCGGTGGCGGCCATCAAGCTGGTAGCCCAAAGGCGGTAGCAATAGCAGCTACGGCCCAGCTACACCACGGACAGGAGTTCTTGGGCCCCGACCTCCGCAAGCCCATCATGCAGCAGGCCCCACTCAAATCGATATCGAGGCCGCAATGCACACACTGGGGTTATCTCAACCGGACCCAAATTGGTATATGGACACTGGTGTCACTACTCACATGACTTCCGAATCAGGTACTCTCTCATCTTATTCCAATTTGAGCACCACTCGGGGGATAATTATTGGTAATGACAGTTCTATTCCAATTCTAGGGTATGGTCAGAAAACGTTGTCTCCACCCAATCCACCACTCCTCTTGAAAAATACTTTACATGCTCCTAAATTGATTAAAAATTTAGTGTCTGTCCGAAAATTCACAAATGACAATTTTGTTTCTGTTGAATTTGATCATTTCGGTTTCTCTGTGAAGGATTTCAAGACGGGGAGTCATCTCATGAGGTGTGATAGTAGGGGGGATCTGTATCCTATCATGCCCGATTTCAGTCCATCGAGTCCAGCCTTGCCGTCAGCTTTTGCAGCCATCTCTCATTCCATGTGGCATGCTCGCCTGGGTCATCCGGGATCTTCTATTTTATCAGTTTTAGATAAAAATAGCTTTATTTCTTGTAAGGGTACGAGTCGTACTCCAATTTGTCAGTCTTGTTCATTAGGAAAAATTGTTAAGTTGCCATTTGTAGACTCCAATTCTCATACTTCTATGTCATTTGACATTATTCACAGCGACTTATGGACATCTCCTGTTCTTAGTTCATTGGGTCATCGCTATTATGTTCTCTTTTTAGATGATTATTCTAGATTTTGTGGACGTTTCTAATTGCGACTAAATCACAAGTGTTTTCCGTCTTCATCAAATTTAGAGCATTCATTCGTACTCAATTCGAAAAAGAAATAAAAAAATATTCAATGTGATAATGGGAAAGAGTATGACAATAGGGAGTTTCGGGAATTTTTTGCTAATAATGGGATAAATTTTCATTTTTCGTGTCCTCACACGTCTTCACAAAATGGGAAAGCCGAACGTAAAATTCGTTCCATAAATAACATTGTCTGAACTCTCTTAATCCATGCCTCCATACCTCCATATTTTTGGCATCATGCTTTACAAATGGCCACATATCTTCTTAACATAATTCCTTTTAAAGGACTGACATATTCCTCCCCCCTCAAAATCCTATATAATAAGGACCCCTCGTATTCTCATCTTCGGATTTTTGGGTGCTTGTGTTATCCGTTATTCTCATCCACCACAATTAACAAACTTCAGGCTCGGTCTACCCCGTGTGTATTTTTGGGTTATCCGTCGAATCATCGTGGTTATAAGTGTTTTGATTTATCCTCCAAGAAAATCATAATTAATCGCCATGTCATTTTTGATGAAACTCAATTCCCCTTTACGAAAGTTCATACTCCCAGCCTAAGTCGTATAATTTTTTGGATGACCAAATATCCCCGTATATTATTCGGAATTTTTCGGACATCTCCCGCACCCAAAATCCTCCAGCGGACCCACTGCCCGCTGGACCCACAGTACCGCCTAGCCCAGCAAATCCAGTGACTGGAACAGTTCCAGCAATTGGGCCAGTCCAGCCCACCTCGAACCGCCCGTAAGAGGCTTCCAGCCGATTTGGGCCAAGACGCCCATCGCCGCCGCCACCCGTCCCGAGCCCAGAAAATTTCCAAAATTCCCTCAATTTCTCCTCGAGTCATAGACCGGTCACTCGAAGTCAGCGGGGTATTTTTACACCTAAAAGACATTTTAATTTACATTCTGATGTCTCTAAATCCCCATTGCCCCGCAATCCTCTGTCCGCATTAAATGACCATAATTGAAAAATTGCTATGACTGATGAATATAATGCTCTTATTGATAATAAGACGTGGGAGTTGGTGCCCCGTCCATATGGTATTAATGTTATCAGGTCTATGTAGATTTTTGCTCATAAGGAGAATTCAGATAGGTCATTTGCTCGACATAAGGCGCGACTTGTGGGTGATGGTAAGACTCAGCAGGTTGGAATTGATTGTGGTGAGACGTTTAGTCTGGTGGTCAAACCGGCTACCATTCGCACTGTGCTTAGCTTGGCTCTTTCAAAGACTTGGCCAATTCATCAGTTGGATGTCAAGAATGCTTTCCTACATGGTGATCTCAAGGAAACAGTCTATATGCATCAGCCGTTGGGTTTCAAGGATCCAAACCGTCCTCATCATGTATGTTTGTTGAAGAAGTCCTTATATGGGCTTAAACAGTCTCCAAGGGCCTGGTACACGAGGTTTGCTGACTTTGTTTCAACTATTGGGTTCACTCATAGCAGGTCAGATAATTCCTTGTTCATCTACCGCCGTGGTTCATCCTTGGCCTACATTCTGTTGTATGTGGATGATATCATCTTAACTGCCTCCTCCGATGCTTTGCGCCAGTCTATCATGGCCATGCTCAGTTCTGAATTTGCTATGAAAGACTTGGGGCCCTTGAGTTATTTTTTGGGGATTACTGTCAAACGTCATTCAGGTGGTTTGTTTTTGTCTCAAAGGAAGTATGCTGCTGAGATCATCGAGAGGGCTGGGATGTCATCCTGTAAGTCCACCTCTACTCCAGTTGATGCAAAACCCAAGATTAGTGCCGCGGCAGGTGCACCATACGAGGACCCGACCCGCTATCGCAGTCTTGCAGGGGCACTCCAGTATCTTACATTTACCAGATCGGATATTACGTATGCTGTTCAGCAGGTGTATTTATTCATGCATGATCCTAGAGTTGAGCACATGAATGCAATCAAACGCATCATTCAGTATATTCAGGGGACTCTGGACTATGGGTTGCACCTGTATCCTTCTTCTACATCCACACTGGTCTCATACAAAGATGCGGATTGGGGTGGTTGTCCGGACACCAGACGGTCTACGTCAGGATATTGTATGTTCCTTGGCAACAACTTGGTCTCCTGGTTTGCAAAGCGTCAGGCGACTCTATCCCGCTCAAGTGCAGAGGCAGAATATCGAGGGGTAGCTAATGTGGTCTCAGAATCGTGTTGGTTACGTAATTTGCTGTTAGAACTACATTGCCCCATTCAGAAGGCGACATTAGTATATTGTGATAATGTTAGTGTCATCTACCTCTCAGGTAATCTGGTTTAGCACCAACACACAAAACATATCGAAATGGACATTCACTTTGTCCGTGAAAAGGTTGCTCGGGGGCAGGTACGCGTATGTCATGTCCCATCAAGATATCAAGTTGTAGACATCTTTACAAAGGGTCTTCCCTCGGTACTCTTTGAAGATTTTAGGGACAGTCTCAATAAGCCAAGACCGCCTGCTATGATCATGGGTGTGTTAAATATGGCAATATACACACAATATACAAGTGTATATTGCCATATTAAGTGCCACGATTTATGGCCATTATTGGGCTCGGTTTTGTGGCTGTTTTGGTAGTCAAGAATATTGTGTATTTGGAAAATATATGTGTAGTATATTGTAATGTATTTGTTACCATAATTAGGAATATACACTACCATAATTGTAGAGTTAGAATTATGGTAGAATAAGGTTTTAGAAATAGAATAGGAATATAATTCTCCTATTTTGTATCTTGTATATATACATATTCAATTAATGAAAATAATCAAGGGGATTATTTCTTTCAAATCCCAACTATCCCACAATACTCCTTGTTGTCTTTATTCATTTAAACCCAGGAAAAGATTTCCATGGTCATGTCTATGAAATCCTAAATTGTTCATTTAAACAAGGAAAAGACATCTAAGTAAGACCAATAATTTTTTACAAGTCTATCCGTGTCTTTTGTGGAGATAGTAGTGGCAGTGAATAATGTCAAAGATCCGTCTCAATTTATGTGACATCATTTTTTTTAATCCATCCCGAAATAAATGTAATCTTTTCTTATTTGACAACTATTTAATGACACCATATCTATTTTACCCTTATTGGGTCCCAATTAGATCCCAATTTATTTTAAAGATTTACTTATTGTAAAGAAAAGTCAACAAAAATAGTCACTAAAATAAGGACAATTTAGTAAACATAACAAAGTTTTCTCTTATTTCTTAAATTTCGTATGCGATCAATTGGTGCCACATAAATTGGGACTGAGGGAGTATTTGATTAGCGGGTAAATTTCATAAAAGGCCACATAACTACGTTTTTTTTTTTTTTTTACCAAAGTCACTGTTTTGCCACATAAAAATAGCAAAACTCTCATCCCATCTCTTCCAAGTTCTCATGCACTGAAATACTTTCTACTGGTTCAACATGTTACATCAATACATCGCACATTTTTAAATCTAATAAATATGTGGTCCAATTGATCTCGACTTAACAAAACGCAAAACCTATATGTAGAAATCAAATGATCGATTCACTATTGAAAACATTAACCTTAAAAAAACAGATATTGTGATGATCTAACAACGGCAGATCAAATAAATGTTGGAAATTTGCCTTTGGTGGGGGGTTGCGTCCACCTATATTTAATGACTTAAACTCTAGGGTTCCGCATGTTGGAGGCTTTGTCTCTTCACACATGCATAATCTACTAAGTGAGTAGATGACTGTAGGGCCAAGGATCGTCAAATTTCGTTAAGAAATGAAAGAGATATTGGTCCATGAAGTAAGATGTTTGAGGCATGAAAATATGGTGTGGGACAAATCTACCACATCGGTGGAAAAATGAAGAATTGTTCTTTTTATAAGCCTAAAAAATGGATAAGGGTTTGTGACCCCAAAGGGTAACCCATGTGTTTGAAGGAGGGAGGACCTAGGTGTGCTTGGGTTCGAGGCTAAGCACACGCGCGAGCCGCCGCCGCCGCCCGTCCGGTCTCGGGTCTTGGGATGGTTTTGGAGCATTGAATCTCCATTACATTGTAACCCCTCAATGAGTGTCATTACATGACTATTGAAAGCCATTAGTTGGCTAGTTGAGAGGTCATCCTCCTAAACACTATATATTGAGACCTTACTCTTAATTGAGGGCAGTGGAGTAGAAAGATAAGACAACAGCAGAAAAATTTTCATTATTCAGCAAGTCGTTTCATGTTTGTTTTCTTCGTCATAATCAACCTATTTATTTTGTAGTGATGATTAGTTGTTGTTTTATCTTGGAAGACTATTGCCCGCTAACGTAAAAGCATATATACGGGGCAATCTTATCTTAAAGACAGAGAGTCATCTCTCGACTCAGCCACAGTTGTAACAATCCAGATTTAGTGTTTCTTGATTTTAGGTTATCAAGATTCAAGACTCAACAAGCTTGGGCAATTATAATCTTCGCTGTTTGTTTATCCTTTCGAACACTTATAATATTTATTTACTTCCCGTACTGCTTTGATTCCAACAATTATATCCAACAATAAAGACTTGACGACCCTCTTCCTTTTATTGTAATTAAATTCATATTTTTTATTGTTAAAAATCTCATTTCATAATAATCATTAAGGAAAAGATTAATGAAAGACAAAGGTCTACTGTTTAAATGGAGGTCATATAGGTTATTATTCAAGAAAATAAACTACATAAGCCTAATATAATAGTGAATTACACACAATTAGTGATGACTAATGCTTCACTCATCACTCTCAGCGCGTGTATAAATTATGTGTGAGATACAACCATTGCAGAAAACGGGAAGTAAGTAAAAATTACAATTGGTAGAAAGGACAAACAAAATATTACAACAAAACTGGAAATCAAGAATGAAACAAACTTCTTGTTTGATTTGCTGAGTCGAGTGATGACACTCTGCCTTTAAGACAAGATTGCCCCGTATATCTCCTTTTATGTTGTCGAGCAATAGTCTCCCAAGATACAACAACAACTTAACAATTGAGCAAAGGAAACTCAAGTGTTACTTGAAGAACTTTGAGTGTAGTAAACTTGCTAGAGAGGAAAAAGAAGATGTTAGAAAATTCTGTAAATATTTCTAAGTGTAGTGTTCAACAATTGAGCCAAAGACCTAAATTTATAGTGTAAGGAGATGACCTCTCAACTAGCCAACTAATGGCCTTAAATAGCCAATGTAATGACACTTATTAGGGGTTACATTCAACCAAATAATGGCTGAATTCATGTGCCAAGTAATGGAGATTCAATGCTCCAAAACCAGCCAAAAAGTCAGAACTTTCCAACTTTCCGTCGCACCATTCTGCCTCCGAAGTGCCGCGGCTCTGGGAATTAGCGCTGTGGCGCTGCGTCTCTGTGAATTAGCGTCGCATCTCCAGTGACTGGCCACCCAATTAGCGCGGCAGCGTGCCTGGGAGGCGCCGCAACTCTGACGGTTGTGGCGCCGCGGTGATTTCCAACTCGTTTCATTTTACACTTTGTACACTTCTTCCTTTATTTACCAACGTGGAATACTTTGTCATTTGGCCAATAACCGTCCATAATTCTATGTCTCAATCGTATTACATACATACCAATATCTCTTTCACTAATGAAATTTGCGATACTTGGCACTACGTGTGCACGTGTGTAGAAACGACGTTTCCGATGTGCGGGCCCAATAGTTTGAGTCATACATTAATGGGATATACTTATTTCCACATTTAGTAAATTTCCAGCAATCCCCTCTTGAAAGAGATTTTGGCGCACTCACATGATGCCTTTTCCAGCAATCCTTCAGCGGACCGATATTGCATCTGGATAGGTAGCTTCCGCTTTGAACCTTTCATAGTTAAATACCATCTAACTTACTTACTGCGCGGTGAACATGATGTCTTGAACCGTCAGTATTTAGTGTAAGCCAAGTCAACGGTACGAACACAACAACTTTCCTTACCTTGTTCTTCGTAATGTTTTGTCTGTTGTAGTCGTGGACACTTCTTGGATTCTTAAGTGTGTTCATTTGAGGCGGCCTGTCCTCACACTTAAATAGGTGGTCTCCTACAAGGTATCCTACTATACCCTACTTTACAAGTGTTAGGAACCATTAAAAGTTTCACCAAACCTAACCTCAACCGGTGAGGATCATTAAAGGTTTTGGAAACTTAACCTTTACCCACACTACAGATAGCACTTATAGTCTATCGCGGGAACGGCTTTGGATTTGGTGTTTCTTTACAGAAATCAATATCCGAAGTGCTCATGCTTCCACTGAAGCGCTCAACTGAACCTTTACAGCTTAGTTTTCCCATTGAACCTAATTCCTGGGATCTCCAGTCAGTAAGGTTGGGTTACCACCGTATTGGTCCTTATACCTTGGGTTTTAATCCCATTTCCCTAGACATGCAAAATATCTGATCTTTGGGTAAACCCTTTGTCAGTGGGTCCGTTATGTTATCTTTTGATTTTATGTAATCAATGGTTATTATACCCGTGGTGATCAGCTGCCTAACGGTCTTATGTCTCCGTCGAATATGACGTAACTTGCCGTTGTACATAGAACTCTGTGCCCTTCCTAGATCCGATTGACTGTCGCAGTGGATCATTACAGAAGGTACGGGTTTGTCCCAACAAGGAACATCCTCTAAGAAGTCGTGAAGCTAATCAGCTTCTTCTCCTGCTTTGTCTAAAGCAATAAACTCTGATTCCATCGTGGATCGGGCGATGCAAGTTTGCTTAGAGGATTTCTAAGACACAGCCCCACCACCAATTGTAAATGTATACCCACTGGTGGACTTGGTGTTCTCTATATCAGATATCCAGTTTGCATCAATGTACCCCTCTAGTACATCTGGATATCTCGAATAATGCAACCCGTAAGTTAGCGTGTATTTCAGGTATTGTAGTACCTAATTCAACGCCTTCCAATGATCATTACTCGGATTACGGGTAAACCTAGCCAACTTGTTGACTGCATAAGCAATATCAGGTCGGGTGCAGTTTGTTATGTACATCAAACTACCAATCACCTGTGCATATTGCTCATGGCATATGGGTACACCACGATTTTTATCAAGCTTTTGATTTCTATCCATTGGTGACTTCATAGGCGAACTATCAAACATCTCAAACTTTCTCAACACATTCTCGATGTAGTGAGACTTAGATAAGACTAGTCCGTCAAATCTCTTAGAGATCTTTATCCCTAAGATGACATCTGTGATACCCATATCCTTCATGTCGAAGCATTGTTTCAACATGTTCTTAGTCTCTAGAATTAATCTAGGACTGCTCTCTATGATCAACATGTCATCTACGTACAGACATATCATGACGAACGAGTCAGAATTACCTTTCATGTAGACACATTTGTCACACTCATTAATGGAGAAACCCTTCGATAGTAGAGTACTATCAAATATTTTGTGTCATTGCTTCGGGTCTTGTTTCAGCACGTACAGAGATTTGACAAGCCGATAGACTTTCTTCTCTTGCCCTAGAACCACATACCCCTCGAGTTGTTCCATATAAATTTCTTCTTCCAAATCACCATTTAGGAAGGCAGTCTTGACATCCATTTGATGTATCTCAAGGTCACGCAATGCTGCGATCGCAATGAATATTCATATGGACGTCATCCTAGACACCGGAGAGTACGTGTCAAAATAGTCAAGGCCTTCCTTCTGTCGATAGCCCTTGACTACCAACCTGACCTTGTACTTATCTATAGACCCATCTGCTTTATACTTCCGTTTGAGTATCCACTTACAATCCAACAGTTTATTTCCCGGAGAAAGATCAATCAACTCCCAAGTATGGGTATGCAGGATGAAGTCTATTTCACTCTCAATAACTTCTTTCCAGAGCGGTGCCTCTGGAGTTGATAATGCTTCAGCAATTGTCATTGGTTCGTCGTTAACTATATAAGCTACAAAGTCAGGATCGAAGGATTTATCCTTCCTGGCCCTTTTACTTCGCCTAGGTTCCATCTCTAGAGTCTCCAAGTTCTGAGAATCTGGAATACTAGATTTCGGATATTCAGCCACTTCGAAGTCCACTAGATCTGAACCATCTAGATCTGGGCAGTCAACGACTCCCGATTCCTGAGAGTTTTGTTCATAACTTCGTTTGCGAGAAGTTATGTCTTTTTCTTTTCTAGGAAAAGTATCTTCAAAGAATTGAACATTCCTTGATTCCATGATTGTACCCCCGTGAATATCTGGAATATCTGACTTATGCACTAAGAAGATATAAGCACTACTGTATTTTCATATCCGATGAAAATGCAATCTACAGTCTTAGGCCCAATCTTGACCTGCTTTGGCTTGGGTACTTCGACCTTTGCCAAACAACCCCACACCTTTATATATTTATAGGTGGGTTTCTTTCCCTTCCATGATTCATATGGAGTTTTGTCTTTACCCTTATATGGGACTCTGTTAAGAATCATATTAGCGGTAAGGACGGCCTCTACCCACATGTTTTGGGAAAGACCGGAATTGATGAGTAAGACATTCATCATTTCCTTCAATGTGCGGTTCTTACGTTCCGCCACACCATTCGACTGAGGTGAGTATGGAGCCGTCGTTTTATGAACAATGGTTGATTGAGCACAATATTCCTCAAATGGCGCTACGTATTCTCCCCCTCTATCGCTACGAATTGATTTAATCTGCTTGCTTAGTTGATTCTCAACTTCTGCTTTGTAACGTCGGAACGCTTCAAAGGCTTCATCTTTACTTTTCAACAAGTAAAGGTAACAATACCTTGTGATATCATCAATAAATGTCACAAAGTACTTGTTCCCTCCCCTAGTTTGTGCAAACTTCAAATCACATATATCTGTGTGAATAAGTTCTAGATGAGTGGTATTCCTTTCGACGGATCGAAAATGAAGCTTTGTGAGTTTTGCCTCTACGCACACCTCACACTTATATTGACGATTTACGTCGATAGACATCAACAACTCCAACTTAACCAACCTTTTGATGGACTTGTAGTTAACATGTCATAATATATGATGCCTTAAATTAGATGACTCAAGCAAGTAAGAAGAAGCTTCAATATTATTGCTTGCACGTATTACAGACATGGCGTTAACTTTGAAGAGGCCTTCACAGACGAAGCCTCTTCCCACAAAGGTTCCATTCTTGGTGATTACAAACTTATTGGACTCAAATACTCGCCTAAAACCAGCATAAACCAATAAATGACCTGAAATTAAATTTCTCCTAATCTCAGGAACATGCATCATCTCCTTCAGAGTGAGCTCCTTTTCCAGAAGTCATCTTCAGGACTACATTTCCTACCCCCAGCACGTCAGATGAAGCGTTGTTACCCATGAATAACTTCTTGTTAGTAACTGGTGTATAAGTGGAGAAGTCATCTCTATTGGAACAGATGTGTCTGGTAGCACCCGTGTCCATCCATCATTGCATGGGGTTCTCAACAAAGTTTACTTCAAGCACCACTGCCGAGAACTCCTCAATCATGTCATCCAGAAGCCTGTCTTTGACGACGTTAGCTTGCGCCTTGCCTTTGGCCTTGACCTTCTCTTGTTGCTCAGTCTTGAGCTTACGGCAGTCCTTGATCATGTGACCAGGTTTTCCACAGTGGTGACAGTTTCTTTTGAACTTCTCCACCGCTTAGGTCTTGTCGTCTTTCTGGAACTTGCGCTTCTTGCTTGGGTTCTCTTTGGCCTCAGCCAGAATTGCCTTGGCCTCAGCGGGTTATTTTTTCCTAGGCAAGGCCTTCTTATTATCTTCCTGAATCTGGAGTTTGATAATAAGTTCTTCAAATGTCATCTCTTTTGTCTTGAGTTTTAAGTAACTCATAAACTCATTCCACGAGGGAGGTAACGTTTCAATCAGTGATGCAACTAAAAATTGCTCATTTGGTTTCATACCTTCCAAATCCATGTGATGTAGAATCATTTGGAATTTCTGGACTTGGGACATCACTGTTTTACTATCCAGCATTTAAAATTTCAAGAATTTCCCAACGATGAATTTATTTGTACCAGCATCTTGTGCGTTGTACTTCTTCTGCAGCTTCTCCCATGACTCTTTGGCGGTGCCTACGGTGCAATACACCGTGTAAAGTGGGTCTGACAGGCAGTTTAAAATATAGTTCTTACACATGAAATCACTATGACTCCATGCATCAAGAACCATCTTTATGTCATTAATGACATGGATACCTTGGCCCCCTTCAGCCGTTTCAGTAGGCGAAGGGTCCATTTCATCTCCAGCTTGTGGATGATCTTCTGTTAGGAAATGAGCCATTCCCATAACAGTCAGATAAAAAAACATCTTCTGCTGCCATCTCTTGAAGTTGGAGCCCATGAACTTTTCTGGGCGTTCATGGTGGAATCCAGCGGGTGGAGGAACTGTAATGTTCCCTTGAGCAGTAGGAAATGCGTTGGATGAACCTTGAGCAGTAGTGAAGGCATTAGGTATGCCTTGAGGAGCAGTAGGGAAGGTAGAGGGGTTGCCTTGAGTAGCAGCAACAACAGAATCAGAAGTGAGTTGTTCTCTTCCAGTCATCTTTCTAAGTACTTACAACAATCTTGCCTTAAAATTGTGGGATACAACAATTGCAGGGAACGGAAAGTAAGTAAAAATTACAATTGCTAGAAAGACTAAACTAAAGATTACAACAAAACTAGAAATCAAGAATGAAACAAACTCCTTGTGTGATTTGCTGAGTCGAGTGATGACACTTTGTCTTTAAGAAAAGATTGCCACGTATATATCCTTTTACGTTGTCAGGCAATAGTCTCCCAAGATACAACAGCAACTTAACAATTGAGCAAAGAAAACTCAAGTGTTACTCTTGAAGAACTTTGAGTGTACTAAACTTGCTAGAGAGGAAGAAGAAGATGTTAGGAAATTTTGTAAATATTTCTAAGTGTAGTGTTCAATAATTGAGCCAAAGACCTCAATTTATAGTGTAAGGAGATGACCCCTCAACTAGCCAACTAATGACCTTAAATAGCCAATGTAATGACACTTATTGAGGGGTTACATTCAGCTAAATAATGGATGAATTCATGTGCCAAGTAATGGAGATTCAATGCTCCAAAACCAGCCCAAAGGTCAGAACTTTCCAACTTCCCATCGCAACATTCTGACTCTGAAGCGCCGCGGCTCCAGTGACTGGCCACCCAATTAGCGTCGCGGCTCCGACGGTGTTGCGCCGCGGCCCTTCACGGCTCCACGACGATTTCCGACTCGTTTCATCTTACACTTCGTACACTTCTTCTTTCGTTTACCAATGTGGAATACTTTGTCATTTGGCCAATAACCGTCCATCATTCTATGTCTCAAACGTATTACATACGTACCAATATCTCTTTCACTAATGAAATTTGCGATACTTGGCACTACGTGTGCACGTGTGTGGAAACGACATTTTTGACGTGCGGGACCCCAATTGTTTGAGTCATAAATAATGGGATATACTTAATTCCACATTAGTAAATTTCTAACATAATGTGGATTAATATTTTTATAACGGTGGTGTTAAGATCAACTTGTGCGCAACTCGACTATTCCATTTAAGTATCTGCCATCTAAGTTATGTCATTCTCTTCTTCATTACCAGATATTGATAGATTAAATATTCACACCAAAAGAAAGACAAAGGCGGAGCATACGTCAAATGGTAGATTAACCCTAGGCTTAATGCCGCAACGAGTATAGTCAGAAGAGAAGCCTTTTCGCAACTCGATAGAATCAGAAGAAAAAAATATGTAGAATATACACACAATAAATATTAGGGAAAAATCAAAAAATTCTTGATTCAATAAGGCGTCCAAAGTGCATTAATGTACTCTACTTCTAAGTCAAGTCTATCGGTGTCTTTTGGGAAAATAGTACTAGTGGCAGTGAATAGTGTCAAAGATGGAAAGGTGAGTTTTTTTTTAGCATTTTGCACCCCGTGTGTTCTCATTTGTGATTTGTATCTTCTATTATTTATAATGATTTCCATCCTTATCTCTTCATTTTCTTGCGAAACAACACAAATACTCTTTTTAAAAAAAAAAAATTATCCATGAGGGAAAAATACAAGAAAAATGAAAAATCGGTTGACGTCTCCCTCTCCTTCGGTTGCCATCTCCCTCAAAGCCAACCCCATCATTAAGAATAGTCGCTCGAAGAAAATATAATTTTGCTAGAAGTGACTGTTAAGAGTTCCACATCGAAAATGAAATGGGAACATGGACTCTTTATATGAATTTAGACAATCCCCACCCTACAAGCTAGATTATGAGGTTAAGTTAGACCCAAGATTCATTCTTTACATGGTATCAAAGTCAGACCCATTCCAATTCTTTGTTCACCGATGTTGGGCCCCTAAATTATATTGTCCACGGGGCGTGCGGGGAGTGTTAAGAGTCCCACATCGAAAATGGAATGAGAACATGGACTCCTTATATGGACTTGGACAATCTTCAACCTACAAGCTAGATTATGAGGTTGAGTTAGGCCCAATATCCATTCTTTACAGTGACAAACTTGCTAGGAAATATATCAAGTTTAAGCCAAGCTAGAGTTGGGCAAAAAGGGCAGGCCGGTGCACTAAACTCCCGCTATGCACGGAGTTCGGGGAAGGGAACACAACCTTATCCTGCATTTCTGCAAGAGACTGTTTGCACGACTTGAGCCTGTGACCTCCTGGTCACATGGCAACAGCTTTACCAGTTGCAAACTAGAGATGCAATTATAAAAATAATTGCAGTCCAATCTGCTAATTATATAATGTTGACTCTAAGTCATTTGGTGAATGCTTGAAAATATTTTTTGTCGTGTGACTACAACTTTGCTTGATTTAGGCTCCGGAAAGAATTGTATAATAATACTCTACAAATTTCTGTCTGTGAAGAGGGAGATGTGAACCGATTTTTCATTAGGCACTAATTTTTGTTTAATTTTCCTGTTTTGTCCTCATGAATAACTCAAAAAAAAAAAGAGTTCTGTTATTCCTCAAGGAAATGAAGGGATAAGGGTGCAAGTTATAAAAATAAGCATACATTAGGTTGCAAACTGCAAAGAACTCGAAAATAAGCGAGGGCAGCCCGGTGCACTAAGCTCCCGCTATGCGCGGAGTTCGGGGAAGGGGTCGAAACACAAGGGTCTATTGTACACAGCCTTACTTTACATTTCTGGAAGAGGTTGTTTCCACGGCTTGAACCCTTGACCTCCTGGTCACATGGCAACAACCTTACCGGTTACTCCAAGACTCTCCTTCAAACTCGAAAATAAGCAAGAAAACAATTTATTTTCTAACAAACATTTTCTATGGAAAACATTTTCTTTCTTGCCAAACACGCCATTTGTGCGTCAACTTTCCAAGTCAAGAAAATTTGGACTCAATATGACCTTACCATTTACTTCAAGAAAATGTGGTAGCCAATGATCACTTCAACATCTGCTTTTCGAAAATGTGGTCCAACAAGGTCATTGATTATTGACCAAGCGGCAGTTATAATCTGCATAAGACTTGAGAGACATTATATTTGTAACTTATCGGTGTAAATTTCATGTATCCATTCTGATTTTCAAGAAACTTTGCTTCTTTTCTTACATGGCTTGTGCAATTGTCCCTTATATGTTTCTACTTGCAATTTTTTTAGTGCTTCCACCTTCAACAATTGCTCAATCTTACAAAAATGTTAGTTTGGGTGTTCAACACTCACTACAAGTGATGTTACTAAATTTTGGCCATCCCCATCTGGTGAATTTGCTTTTGGCTTTCGAAAAATTGGAAATGGATCAGGCTTCTTATTAGCCATTTGGTTCAACAAACTTAAAGAAAAGACCATAGTTTGGTCAGCCAATAGAAATAACATCGCGCCGGATGGATCCAAAATTGAGCTTTCTATAGATGGAAGACTAGTACTCACTGATCCAGATGGTCAAGAAATATGGGCTCCCGACACGGCTAGTACTGGACTGGCCTATGGAGCCATACTTGACACTAGAAACTTTGTGTTAGCAACTAGTAGTTCAGCTACTCTATGGCAGAGTTTTGATGAGCCAACCGATACGATTTTGCCTGGTCAAGTACTTAATAAAAGAACTAGGCTTATCTCGAGTTTCTCTGACACGAATATATCGAATGGAAGGTTCGAGTTGTTACTTCAAGATGATGGAAATATGGTGCTTAATACGCTCAATTACCCGATTGATGCAGCAAATGATGCATATTGGGCAACCTTGACTGCTGGCAGTGGTTACCAGGTGATCTTCAATCAATCAGGCTTTATTTTCGTTCAAGCAAAGAATGAACTGTGGTGAGTTTGATATCTTTTCCAAATGAGGAAAACTCAAGAACAAGCCAATTGTATCAGCGGAATATGATGGAGTTTTTAGGCACTATGCCTATCCGAAGAAATCTTCTAGTGGGAGGCCGATGACATGGTCTACTTTGTATAACATTCCGTATGACATCTGTATGGTTATCGCGCAAGCCAAAAGAGGTGTTGCCTGTGGTTTCAACAGCATTTGCTCGACGGGAACTGACCAGAGGCCAAGATGTGATTGTCCACTCGGGTATATCTTTAATGATCTGAACGAGAAATTAGGAAGCTGCAGACGGAATTTCCCCGAGCAAGATTGTAAGGATGAATCTCGAGACGTTGAGGCTTTCACTATCCACGAAATGCTCAACACTAACTGGAATGGTGGTGATTATGAGTCTTACCAGGATGTTACAGAGGATTGGTGCAAACAGAATTGTTTGAGTGATTGTTATTGTGTTGTTGCTGTTTACAGTGCAGACAAAGTTTGTTGGAAGAAAATGTATCCACTTTTAAACGGGAGGGTAGATCCAACAGATTCAACAAAGTGCTTTTTAAAAATAGGGAAAGACAACTCCACAGTGGGATCATCAACAACAACAACTACGCCTCAGTATCAAACCGGTGAAAAACGAAAAACGAAAAATCAATCTAGTCTAATCATTTCTGTTTCTGTTTTGTTGGGCAGCTCAGTTTTCATCTTAATGTTGTTGGCCTTTTTGTATGTTTTTAAGTTTAAAGGGAAAAAACCGAAGAAGCTTTCACCATATCAAGCTGTTCCAGGAGTGAACATAAGAAGTTTTAGCTACAATGAGCTAGAAGAAGCTACAAACGGATTCGAGGAAGAGTTAGAAACCGGGGCCTTCTCAACAGTTTACAACGCGGTTCTTAATGACGAAAATGAGAAAATCATCGCTGTCAAGAAACTACACAAGAAGGTGACAGAAGGAGAACAAGGATTTGAAGCTGAAGTGAATTCAATCAGCAGGACTAAACATTAGAACTTGGTCCAACTCCTCGGGTTCTGCAACGAAGGCCAACACCTGCTTTTGGTATATGAACACATGGAAGCTGGCTCATTAGCAGACTTGCTATTCAAAGATTCTAAGCTTAGTTGGTCTAAAAGGGTACAAGTTGCCATAGATACTGCGAAAGGGCTTTGTTATATGCATGAAGAGTGTATTACCCAAATTATACATTGTGACATCAAGCCCCAAAATGTGCTTTTAGATGAAAGTTTGACAGCAAAAATAGCAGATTTCGGAATAGCCATGTTTTGGGGAAGGATCAAATTCGGACAACCACTAAGATACGTGGAACAAGAGGGTACGTAGCCCCAGAGTGGCTCAGGAACATGCCTATAACCGTCAAAGTGGACGTGTACAGCTTCAGAATCTTGTTCTTAGAGCTGATTTGCTGTAGAAAAAGTTACGAGCAGGATGTGGCGAATGAGAATGAAATGATACTGGCGGAGTGGGCATGTGATTGCTATAGAAGAAAAGAGTTGCATTTAATCGCGGGCGATGATGAAGAGGCAATAGAAGATATCGAGAGGTTCGAGAAGTTGTTGATGGTTGCTATTTGGTGCATTCAAGAAAATCCAGCATTAAGGCTATGCATGAAGAATGTCATGTTAATGCTTGAAGGTTCTGTGGAAGTCTCAGTTCCTCCTGACCCTTTCTTCTTTATCTGTTCTGTTTAGATCAACCATGTTTTTCGCTTTATCTTTTTTGTATGCTATATTGCTCGGGCTCTCCTAACATGTTGCCTCACCCATGTTGCATCCTCCAAAAATGCTTTTTGGACGGTCCGACATGCGATCTATTGACATTTTTGAAGAGTACTCTATGCAACATAGCTTGTATGTTCTCTGCATTATGTTTCTTGAAATGTACTACTCCAATTTCAAGTCCAGTTTAATCATAGAAAAGTAATGTGGAATATCAATTTGATCTTTAAGACATAACTACTGAAAAAGTTAAGCTATAAGAAACAAACTGCTTCAACATTTCCCAAAGCTAAGCTCAGAAATCTTCTTGACACTCTTTTTTTATTTACAATGAACTAGGAAGATTTGCAATATTCAGACACCACATCAAAATCATATAAATCTTCAGGAGGTGACATACTATTGAGTGTAAGAAGCACAGTTTATTCAAGAAAAAAAGAACTACAGTAAGCCTAATCCAATAGTGAACACACAATTAGTGTTGACTAATGCTTCACTCATCACCTTCAGTGTGTGTGTATATATTATGTGGATTAATTTTCTTATAATGATGGCATCGGGATCAGCTTGTGCACAACTTGACTATTCCACTTAAGTATCTGCCGCCTAAATTATGTCTTTCCCTTTTTGATCAACCGGATATTGATAGAAAAAAAGTCACACCAAAAGAAAGACGAAGGTTGATCCTGCAGCAAGGGCCGGGTTGACCTTAGGACTAATGACTCAACGAGCACAGTCAATAGAGAAGCCTTTGGGAAACTCGATAGGAATCAGAGGAGAAAGATAAGATTATACACTATAAATATTGGAAAAGAATAAGAAATTCTTGATTAAAAAGACATCCAAAGTGCATACATGTACTCTACTTCTAAAGTTCTTTTTTTTTTTCATGTAGAAAAGATGCAACAAATAAAATCAAAATGCTACTTATTTTCATTCCTAAAAATCCAAGAAAGCAACCCTTAGACTTTTTCACCTTTCTTCAATTCAATTCCATTTTCCTCCGGTGAGCAATACCTTTTCCAAAACCAATGTTTTTCCCATAGCAAATAAATTTCCTCAATTGGAACTTGCTTTGTCTCAGGCAAGAGCAAGAATATGAAGCAACTCATGATGATAATCAATCCACCAAATACCAAAAATATGCCATATTTGAGGTGACATAGTGAAACCAAGAAGCATTGTGCAATGAGGGCTGTGAAGATCATGTTGACACACACCACTATACTTTGTCCTGCTGATCTTGTTTCTAGAGGGAAAATTTCACTTGGAACTAGCCAACCTAGAGGACCCCATGATCTTCCATATGCTAAAACAAATATGCAAATTATGATCACTAGGAATATGCCAATTCCTTTTGGGAGTATTACACCTTGTCCAAACTTCAATGCAAGAGTGATGGCAAGTGCTACCTGTTTCATCAAAATTTCTAGTAAGTAAACTATTAAGGAAAATTAAGGGAAGTTGAAATTTATAGTAATGATGATTAAGGTGAGTCGGTAGAAAACGGGAGATCAACTTCCGAATGAGAAAAGAACGACGAGCAAAGTATCTTGGTGAAAATAAAAGGCTAACATTATGATTCGTAGGGGTTTGGACAACATTTTGTCGAAATATGAAAATGAGTATTTCAATTGAAAAAGAATATTTAGATGTTAGAGTGATGACAATTACTAGCTGTTTGATCAAAATTTCTTATAATGAAAATTTTGATCCATTTTTTCCTCCGAAAAAGGGAGTTGAAATTTATAGTAATGATGATTGGCGTGAGTCGGTAGAAAATGAGAATCGACTTCAGGATGAGAAAAGAATGCCGAGGAAAATAACCTTGGCAAAGATTAAAAGAGGCCAACGTTATGATTTCTAGGAGTTTGGACAATATTTGGTTAGAGTTGAAAATTGAAGTTGAAGTTGTAAAAGAATATAGGATGTTGAAGATTTGGGCTCGAATCACTTGGAAAAAGGTTGAAGTTTTGTGAAAGAAAACTGTTATTTCACTTGAAGTAATTTTCAAACAAGTTTACATTATTGCACCGGTATCAAATACTAAAGTCCAGTAGAAGACTGGCGATATACTTCAGGATGAGAAAAGAACGCCGAGCAAAGCACCTTGGCAAAGATAAAAGAGGCAAACGTTACGATTAGTTCCATTTGGAAAACATTTAGTTGAAAGCTGAAAAAGAGTATTAAAGTTGAAGTTGAAAAAAGAGATACTTGGATGTTGAATTCAGTTGACGTCCGGACTCGAACTTCACTTGAAAAAAGAAAATGTTGAGGTTCTTTAAGCGTAAACAGGTATTACACTTGAAATAGTTTTCCAACATTTCACCAGTACTTCGAATTTAAAGTTCAATATTTACAAATACTGATGCCAAACCAATATTTGCAAATCCTGAACTTATATATACTGATAACATTAATTATTTAGGTTACTAATCTCACTTTTTACGAATGTTTATATGCAATTATCATTCAAGTGATCTGATAGTATAAGAAACGAAGTTGTCAGCGCATAAAAGTTAAACGAGAAGTTACCATGACACATATCATCTCAGCACCAGCTTCCAAGAAAAAAGCTCTTCTACCAAACTTGTCAACAAATGCCATAGAGATAAGTGCAGCCACAACAAGTGCGCCACCCGTGATAGCAGATGAATATAAAGCTGCACCAGAGCCAAAGCCTAAACTCTGGAAAATAACAGGTGCATAAAATAGAATAGAGTTCATGCCAGTGAGTTGTTGAAATGCTGGAATTGCAATTGCTCCGATCACCAATTGTGGTCGATTTTTTCGTTCGAACAAGTTTCTGAATGGATTCTTTATCGCTCTGGCTGCATTGCTTGCATCAATTAGATCAGCAAATTCTGCATCTACTTTTGTTGTGCCTCTAACTTTTTCCAGGACTTCCCTTGCTTTCTCTAATTTGCCTGTTTGTATATGTAGTTTGTAATATTTGAAGTGAAATAATAAGGATATTTCAATAGTATGGAGTAGTGGCGGAGCCAGAATTTTAACTAAGGGGATTCAAAATATAAAGAAGTAAGCATACGAAAAAGTTAAAGGAATTCAACATCTAATATATAAATGTATATACAGTGTAATTTTCCGGCGAAGGGGGTTTGGATGAACTCCTTGCGCCCCAGCTCTCCCCAACCCGTTTATTATCGTTAGTAGTTAGATATTAAAGTGAGAATACATATAAATTAACTATCGCTAAGTGATAAAATATGTGTATGAAAGACACATGTGATGCATCTAGTATTCATTGATTTGTTGTAAACACCTAAAACTAATATAATACTTATAAATGATAAATAATTATAGATTAATGATTAGATTATTTCGACACATATAGCCTTTTCAAAGGTCACTCTGTAATTCTATCCCCGTCGCTCCAGTGAGATAAATTTCCTTTAAAAGTCATTGAACACAAATTTAGCTCGCTGAGCTAACAAAGGGCAAAATTTAAACAGAGGCCTAAACTAGACCATTTGTGCAAATGTCCCGCAATAACTTGGACTTGTAAATTAAAAGGTCTACTTATATTTTCATAATAACAAGGATTTAAGTCATATGCAACGACCGCGTAACTTAACATATTATAGAAGGTCAGTTACCATTCATTTTAGGTAACAAATTAATCCTATTGAATAAAGTTACATGTAAATTTATTTTCTTATATCATATCGTCAGTGAATATAAGTTAAACGGTAACAATATTGATACCTTGTTCTACGAGACTGTTTGGTGTTTCGGGAAGGAAAAGTCCACCAACAAACATGAGTACAGCAGGAACTGTTGCAATGCCAAGCGATAATCTCCATCCCCATGGATGGATTTTAGCAGTTGCATAGTTGACAAAATTGGCTATTAATACTCCAATGCAAGTTGAGAGTTGAAACAATTGATTCACTGCTCCTCTTATTTTTGCAGGTGCCATTTCTGATAGATATAATGGGACTGCCTGTAATTTTGGGAAACAAACAAAAAAACATAAACGTGAGCCACGTTATATGGATCGTGACAAAATGAACTCATTTTTTAGTAATCGGCCTAACTCGCTCAAGTTTAAACAGGTTGAGTTGACTCATTTAATTGACCCAACAATTTGAAGTGGTAATAGCACAGCTAGCCACTTTTCAGTTCTTGTAATTGAAAAATAGTTATTGTCATTGAATTTCAAATTCCACATGTAGAACTCCAGGGCGTTGTCATAGAGTTTTACCTGTGGAATTTGAAATTCGATGACAACGACTATTTTTCAATTACAAGTGGCAGAAAAATGACTATATCAAATAGTATAATCCAACAGATCAAATAGTATAATCCAACAGATCAAAATGCAACCCAAACTTGACATGCATTGTCATATTTGAAGATTGAGAATAGTATGTAGTTCGGAAGAACTTAAACTAATAATATAAGAAAAATATATTGACTTCCATTTTTTTTTCAAAAAGCAAAATAAGAAAGTAGGTGGTTGAGTCATATTGGACGAGTTTGGCAGACCCATTATTTGATGTAGTAATAGTGCGGGCTAGCCACCTTTCAACTCAGTAATTGAAAAAGAGCCCTGTCATGAAGTTTCAAATTATATCTGTGAAATTTCATGATAATATCGTAGAATATCGCGTGTAGAATTTGAAATTCTATGACAATATCATAGAATTTCATCTGTAGAATTTAAAACTTTATAACAATGACTATTTTTCAATTACATTAGCTAAGAAATGACTATTTATGAAGTTTATCCTTATTTGAGCCATCTCAATCCAATGAAACTACACTGGCCCGAAGGACTATAATGGCTCATTCATTAATTCATCATGTTTTGACCCGTCCAAATTTGACCCGACACGCCAATTCACAACCTCTAATAACAATAGATAGCATGTAAACATGGGCGGAAGCTACACTGACCCGAAGGATGGTCAGTTGAACATTTTTGCCAAAAAATTTATACTAGTATCTTATAAGTATTTATTAAATCTTGCACACCCTTAAGAAATATCAGTAAGTTCCAAACTACCTGGTTGCTAAATCCAATGCCAACACCAAGAAGACATCGACCAATGATGAGCATAGCAATGTTTTTAGCAGCAGCATTAAGTACCGCACCAAGAAAGAAACTAACAGCACCACATAGAATACTAGCTTTACGACCTTTATTCCTAGTAATATGTGATGCACCAAATGTGGAAATTAGTGCAGCAAAGTACAAAGAAGATGTGAATAATGTCAAAATTTGATTGTCATATTTGCAATAATCAGTTTCTTGGAGATGTTCTTGCTTCCTTTTGAACACATTTGGGAAAAAAATCTCCAAGAAATCATCCATTGATGTCACCCCACCTGAAAAAAACATTTTTTTTTTATCTTTAGGGTCATTAGATTAGTATAGCATGTCAAAAAAGAAAAGAAAAGTGACATGAAAAGACAGAAATTGACAATTTGTAATGTAAAGATTAGCGAAATATTTGTCTGAGAAGAAACGTTTCTAACTATTTAACACTGTATGGAATTTAGAAATTAAAACTAGGCAAAGGCATCAACCTAGCTAGAAATTTAAGTAGAATGACTGAAAATATTTTCCGATAAAAATAAAATAGAAGAAACGTTTCTAATTATTTAATACTGTATGGAATTTAGAAACTATTTCGGATGGATTAAAGGAAAAAATATAAGTAAAGAAAGTCGTTTTTCCCCTTTTAAAGGATTTTGAAAGAAATAACCCCTTGATTATTTTCATTAATTGAAAGACTATATATACAAGTTACATATTTCCATAATAGGAGAATCCTATTCCTATTCTATTTCTAAATACTTATTCTACCATAATTCTAACTATACAATTATGGTAAGTGTATAACACTAATTAAGGTAACCTTTACACTACAATATTACATCAATATACACTCCTAATATACTACAACCAACACTGCCCGTGATGGGCTTCAGCCACTGCCGAGGCCCTGCTGCCCAGTCCACTGCTTTGCCTGTGATATACACTGCTGTATATTGAGTGTATATCACATGTATATTACTCTGTTTAACAAATTTTATGTTTGATTGCCAGAAAATGATTTATTTTTTGGAAAATATCTTATGTTATACCAAACTTGGAGTATCTGAATCCTCCCTGATATTGATAGTCATAAAAGAAATTGATTTATTTTCCCTTTGAACGGATTCTAATTTTCAGACAGGTTAAAAATAGACTAAAATGAAATGGTGCATTTATTACCGAATGATAAAAAAAAAATTAAGAGAAGTTCAATTTTTCTATCACTGCCTCAACCTAAGAGAGTAAGAATTTTAAACAAAAGAAAGAAAAAAAAATTGTAAGGTTTATTGCAAAATTAGTGATTCTCTTTAATTTGAGAACCACAACAATATAAGGATATATGGGGCCAAAAGAAGAAATGAAGAAATTAAAAACAAAGAAATAAAAAATAAAAAAAGAAGGGAAAAGTGGCGTTGACGACAATAATGGCCGGAAGACATCATACCCTAATGAGGGGCGGAGCTATCTTTGTTCAAAAGAAGTCAATTGATATTCATTTATCAGAAAATTACCATTTTCAACCGCGGATGCATTTGATTTACATGAACTCAACACTTTCAATGCAGATATACATGTATAAAAATCCATGAAGATCATAATAAATAGTAGATATTAATTTATAACTTTAAAAATATAACGAGTTCATTGTTAAGAATCTTAAAGTTCAACTCATAAAACTACAACTCTAAATTCGTCTCTGATAATATTTGTGTATATCATATGTTAGTTCCGGATTCCGACTTCAAGAATGAATGTATGTAATATGTAAAAGATAAAGAATATTATAAATAACGTAACAAATTAGAAAATTAAATGTACTCACCAGATACACCTAGATCATAACCAAAAAGAGAACCTCCAGTGGCAGCAACAATACAAGAACAAACAAAATAACTAGTAATTTTATACTCATAAAGATGAGCTCTTGCTCCTCTTTTATCATCAAATCCACCACCAGCCATTGTTGTTAATTCCCCTAATTACAACTTAAGTCTCTTCTTAATTTTTTTGCAGAAGAAAAAAATGAAATGGGATGTAGAAGAGGATTAGATTAGGAGGCACAATTGTTAATTAGTTTACACGACATTTAAGGTGATTGCCCCCAAATCAGCCAAGGATAATACTCATCCAAAAGAGGAAAAGTTACCCAATTTATACAGTAGTCAATTTTAAGTGACTTAGGAGTCTTATTTGAATTAAATGGAAAATTTGGCCGATTGTGGAAAACAGAAAAAGGAGACAAAAAAGGTTCTCGTTGTTCGGCTCTTCTTCTCCTTCATTTTACCGTGGACTTTTATCCAAATAGCCGGTCAGATTCACATTTTATATTTCCTTATTCCAAAAAGGTGGAATCTTCCACCCCAGGAGCCCCCACACTCCGGTCCGACAGGTCTGTGAATGAGGTAAATTATGGTGACTCAATTGATTTCAAAGGTTAGACCAGTACCACGCTGCGCACAAGGGGCCCTCCTTTATTTCAAGAAGAAACCCCCACACTGCCGCTGACGGGATTCGATCCTTGGTTTCTTATTCCAAATTTCCTAACCGATATACAAAATAGATATTCACTTTTACTAGTTTAATTTAAAAAATCAAGAAATAATTTATAATTTTATATCTATTTCACTCTTATTATTATTTTTAGTATAAGCAGTTGACGAGCGGTTATTTAAGTTAATTCTTTAATAAGAGAAATGAATTTATCTAAAGCGGAATATGTATATGATAGTTTGATTTTTTTTTAATTATCAATGTAGTTTAACATGTTTAGCAGGTAAACTTGCTTATCTTTTATGTTACTAATTCCACTATATATGAATGAGTTAGTTATTTGTAATTATCGTTTAAAATAAGCTGATAAGGTAAAAAGTATTTTACACTATCGGTGTATAAAAGTTAAGCTTATAAAAGTAACTTTATACTAAATTATCTCAGGTTAGTCTCATTGACAGCATTTATAATGCATTAAATCATAAAATTGTTTTAAGTGAATGAATTGGATTCTGAAATTTCGTGAAGGTATCATAAATAAAATTAATTTTAGGATATTGTTAGTGACTTGATTGTGTCCAAGGCTAAAAGAGCCGTTAAAGTAATATCTTTGAATATTCTTTTATTCAAAGTGTAAGTGGACGAAGAAGACTATTTCCTTAATTGAAAACTAGCTAAAAGGGAAAATATGATATCAAACTTTAAAATTATTTGGAGTAATTTAATAGGAACATTATACTGTCGAACAGTCAAATTTAAATCTTATTCATTTTTGCTCTCAATATAATAGATTTTTTAAAAAAACAAAAGTGTAGGTATCTTTATACGTACTATAACGTTTAAGCGATCTGATTACATGAGTATCTTTTATATTATCTCTGAGATTTCATCTTGAAATATTCAATATTAAACAAAAAAAAAAGCAGCCTCTGAAATTGAAAAATCAATGATATTATAACATTTTTGAAATCAGCACTACACAAAAGTTGAAATTAACGACGGATAATTTTCATCTATCAAAATATTCATTAATAATTTAACAGTGGATTGATTATGAGCTATTTAGAAACAAATTAGTGGAGTAACAAATTTCAGCTAATCTTTTTTTTGGGGTAAGATGACAATACATCATGTTACAATTTCCCATGATATAGTGTGTGATAAACCTACCAATAAAGTTCTAAAAGAGGTTGTTGGAGCAAATATTGGGAAAGCTAGTTGATAAATGTGTGAAAAATAAAATGAATAATGAAATAGTACAGTTTACACAGAGATATAAGGATAAGAATGATGATTCACTAGACTTACAAATTCAACAAAATATTTATTGGATGTTTATCTTATACTAGCAAAGATTTCAAATTTCAAATTTCAAATTTATAATCAGTTAGCAACTCATAAGTGAAAGAAATAATCTCTTAATTATTTTCATTGATAATGAGAGGTATATATATAAATATACAATTCCTAAATATGGATAATATAGGAAAATAATTCTACCTTTCCTATTTTAATTCTAATACATTTTTCTAGTACAAGACTTGTACCATAATTACAATTATACATGAATTACAATTTGTTGAGTCCAAATCGGACCATGATACACACGATCCTTTACACCCCCGCAGTCATAGCGGGCGGTTGACGTACACTGAGACTGTCCCTAAAATCTTCAAATAGAACCAATGGAAGACCCTTAGTAAATATGTCTGCAATCTGGTATCGCGAAGGGACATGGAGGACGCATACTTGTCCACGAGCTACCTTTTGTCGAAAAAAGTGTATATCCATCTCGATATGTTTAGTGCGCTGATGTTGGATCAGATTTCCAGAAATATAGACTGCACTCACATTATCACATTAGACCAATGTAGCTTTCTGAATAGGATAATGTAGCTATAGTAGAAGATTACGTAGCCAACATGACTCAGACACCACATTGGCTACCCCTCGATACTCGGCCTCCGCACTGGATCGTGATAAAGTAGCCTGGTGTTTAACCGACCACGAGACCAAGTTATCCCCAAGGAACATACAATAACCAGATGTCGAACGTCTGGTATCTGGACAGCCACCCAAATCATCATCGGTATATGATACAAGAGTAGAGACGGAGGACGAATACAAATGCAATCCAAAATCAAGTGTCATATATGTATCGTATAATGTGTTTGAGCGCATGCATGTGCTCAATCCGCGGATCATGCATAAATAAACACACCTGATGTACGGCATAAGTAATATTTGGTCTCGTAAAAGTCAGATACTGAAGAGCCCCTGCAAGACTACGATAATGGGTGGGGTCCTCGTATGGTATGCTAGACGTAGCACTCAGCTTCGATTTTGTATCAACCGGAGTAGAAGTAGACTTACAAGATGACATGTCAGCTCTCTCAATAATCTCTAACACATACTTCTTCTGTGATAAAAATAGATCACCTGCATGACGAGTGACTGCGATGCCCAAAAAATAGCTCAAGGGTCCCAAGTCTTTTATAGCAAATTCGGAAATGAGAAGGGTCATGATAGACGTGCGTAGAAGATCCGATGAGGCAGTTAAGATAATATCATCAACATATAACAGAATGTATGCCAGAGAAGTACCACGCTGATAGATGAACAGAGAATGATCAGACATGCTGTGAGAAAACCCAATAGTAGACACATAATCTGCAAACCTTTTATACCAAGCCCGTGGGGCCTGCTTAAGCCTATACAAGGACTTCTTCAGCAAACAGACATGATGAAGATAATTGGGTCCCTAAAACCCAAGGGCTGATGCATGTATACTGTCTCCTTAAGATCACCGCGTAAGAAAGCATTTTTCACATCCAGCTAGTGAATGAGCCATGCTTTCAAGAGAGCTAGACTAAGCACAGTGCGAATGGTAGCCGATTTGACCATAAGACTAAATATCTCTCCACAATCCACGCCAACCTATTGTGTTTTACCATCACCTACAAGACGGGTCTTATGCCTCTCAAAAGAACCATCTGAATTTTCTTTATGAGTAAAATTCACATAGATCGAATAATATTAATATCAGGTGGACGGGGCACCAACTTCCATGTCTTATTTTCAATAAGAGCATTATATTCGTCATCCATGGCTAATTTCTAATTCGGGTCATGAAGGGCAGACACGTGGTTACGTGGTAGGGGATTTAGTGACATTAGAATTAAGATTAAAATGCCTTTTTGGTTTAAAAATACCCTGTTGGCTACGAGTAACTGGCCCTTGACTCAATGTGGAATTGGACGGGATTGGGGGATTTACCGGGGTGGCAGTGGATTGGCCAACATGCAGTGGGCCTGCTGACCCAATAACTGACCGAGAAACTGAAGATGGAACAGTTCTGGAAGTGGGCCGTGATCCTGGATCATCACCAAAAAAAGGACTGGGCTGAGATCCGGGACCAAGGTCAAGACGAGTTGGGCCAGCAGGCAGTGGACCTGCTGACCCAGCTGGCCCAATAATTGACCGAGAAACTGAAGATGGAACAGTTCTGGAAGTGGGCCGTGATCCTGGATCATCACAAAAAAAGGACTGGGCTGAGATCCGGGACTAAGGTCGAGACGAGTTGGGCGAGTAGCGATGGACTTCTTGGCGAGTTGTTGAAACGGAAATTTGTGGGCGGCGAGCGATGAGGCTCTTTGGCGAATTTGGGTCACGCGTCATCTTGGATAAATGGTGGAGAATATACGGTGAGATCCCATCATTCAAAAAATTATATGAACTAGACATCGAACTACGCAATTTAGCAAATGGAAATGGAAACTTGGAATAGGGTGCGTGATATTTTCCAAGATAACAAAAATTCTCGTGATGTCACTCTTGAGCAGGAATTTTCCCATGTCAACATGAAGGATTTTCCTAACGTCTCAACCTATTGTAAAAGGCTGAAGGAATTGGCGGATCAACTAAGAAACGTTGGTGCGCCCGTCACCGATGATCGTCTTGTTCTTCAGATGGTTGCAGGCCTATCTGAGGCCTACAATGGCTTTGGGACGTTGCTTCGTTAAAGTAATCATCTTCCGCCTTTTTACCAAGCCCGTTCCATGCTCACTTTAGAAGGAGCTGGCTTGGCAAAAAAAGTGGCTACCGGTGCATGATCTGTCAAGATGATGGCCACATCAAACAATCCTCACTCATTCTCCGACTATTCTGGCCAAAACCGTAATAACGGTGGAAGTAAAAAGGGTCAAAATCATAAAAAATAATGGTAAGAACCGCGGCGGCAGTCGCGGCGGTACTAGAAATCGGAACAGTGGCTGCATAAATAATGATGGTCGAAATAGTGGGCCACAGACTAACTGGCAGCAACCGTGGGTCTACTGGCTGTGGGGCTGGGCCAATGGCCCAATTACCCTTACCCACTGTCACTAATTCCAGGGGACTGGACCCAATTCCAAAATGTTTCCAGGCCCAATTTCCCGATCCAACATTTCAGTTCCAGTTCTCGGCCTGCTAAGGCCTCGGCCTCCGCAGTCCTTCACTACAGCGGGCCCAGCTTCGGTCCCAACACCTACGGATATTGAGCCCGAAATGCATACACTCGGATTAAATCCCCCGGACGCAAATTGGTATATGGACACCTGTGCCACTTCTCACATGACATCCGCACCAGGTATTCTTTCGTCCTATTTCAATTTGAGCAACAATCGTGGTATAACTGTTGGTAATGGCCATTCAATTCCAATGCGTGGTTATTGTCACACAAATTTGTCTCCCCCACATCCACCTCTTGTTTTGAAAAATGTTCTTCATGCACATTAATTAAAAATTTGATGTCTGTCTGAAAATTCACCATTGATAATTGGGTGTCTGTTAATTTTGACCCATTTGGATTCTCTGTGAAGGATTTCAAGACAAAGATACCTATAATGAGATGCAATAGTAGGGGAGAACTTTATCCACTCACCACCACAACCATTTCCACCCGTCAAACCACACATTCCATGTTTGCCGCTCTTGCTAATTCCTTGTGGCATGGACGTTTGGGTCATCCATTATTTCTTCTCTACATAATAATAATTTTATTGATTGTAAGGGTACGCGTAGTACTCCACTTTGTCCTTCTTGTCCATTAGGAAAACATGTTCGATTACCGTTTGTAGCCTCTACTTCTCGTACATTTATATCGTTTGACATTATTCATGGTGATTTGTGGGCATCCCCCGTTTTAAGTTATTTGGGTCATCGCTATTATGTCTTATTCTTGGATGATTATTCTAACTTTTGTGGACCTTTCCTTTATCCAAAAAGTCTCAAGTTTTTTTTCACTTTCTTAAACTTTAGAGCATTCATCCGTACTCAATTCGAACAGGAAATTAAAAACATTAAATGTGATAATGGCAGGGAATATGATAATGAGCCATTTTGGGATTTTTGTGCCACTTATGACATATATTTTCAGTTTTCTTGTCCACACACGTCCTCTCAAAATGGGAAGGCAGAAAGAAAAATTTGTACCATTAATAATATTGTCCGACCCTTGCTAGCACATGCTTCATTGCCTCCTTCTTTTTGGCATCATGCTTTACAAATGACTACATATCAACTTAACATCCTCCCTAACCAAGTCTTAGCATATCAATCCCCACTTAAAATTCTTTACAATAAAGATCTTTCGTATTCTCATAATAGGGTGTTTGGGTGTTTATGCTATCCATTTTTCCCGTCTACTACAATTAACAAACTTTAAGCTCGTTCAACCGCTTGTGTGTTATTGGGTTATCCATCTAATCATCGTGGTTACAAATGTTTTGATTTATCCTCTAACAAAATCATAATTAGTCGCCATGTTATTTTTTATGAAACCCAATCGCCGTGGCGTCGGGTTCAATAATCGTCTGTAAGAGGTCTGTAGAGATAGTGGGATAAATCCATTGGAGAACGGTAGCATCAAGGGTTGTCCATAATGTAGGATTATCCTCGGGGGTAGGCACCTTTTCCACGCCAAGTACTGAGTGGATTATGTGATGGAGGACTTGATGCGAGCGTGCGTGAACTTTGAATAATTCCGTCCACGTCGCGTATTGGATGTTTTCCAGTTCAAGAACAATATGAATGTGGTTCTTGATGTTGGAAACTGTAAGGGCATGATGAAACATGTTCTTTGACGTAGGCATAACGAAAGAACAATAGGTGAATGAGGAATTTGGAAGAATGAGAGGTATATATACAAATATACAATTCATAATATGGAGAATATAGGAAAATAATTCTACCTTTCTTATTCTAAGTCTAATATTTTTTCCTAGTACAAGACTAATATCATAATTATAATTATACATGAATTACAATTTGTTGAGTCCAAATCGGACCATGACAGTTACACACGGTCCTTTAATAAGTTAGTGAAGGATTAGTGGCTTAATTAAGAAGAAGGATTCTCGTATCTGTTTGTAATCAATTAGGTTAAGATATAAAATCTTATCTCTACATTTTCAAAATTTATCATTTAATGAGACTCGTTTTTGCTTCATGTAGATATGGAAAAAAATAAATTCATTAACTCCCTTTATCCCAAGAAATTTTCTGCCGACCAATAACTCTATAGTCAATAGGAGAAGTTGCTTGTAAGTCTAGATTTTGTGATTTATAATGACTTTTATATAGTTTTGAATATGTAAATTTCATTAATTTAAAAATTAGTGTCCTTTTTTCCTCCATCTCTTTTTAGTTTAAGAGATCATAATATAACTAAGTTTTTTTTATTTCTTTGTTTCATAGAGTTTCTCAGAGGTTTGATGTTCTCGAGTCGAATTGTAAATGACGTTGCTCAATCTTTTGCACATATGATGTCCCTAATGAAGTTTATCATTTGTTCAAAAAGAACTCGAGGGCGCACAACTCCATTCGAATGCTTGCTGCCAGAGGTAGAGCGAGAATTTCAATTTTATGTGTTATGAATTTTAGATCGACTTTAATTGCTAATAACAAAGATTTTTGTAAAGAATGGATCTTCGGTCTAACTCAACCCCAAAAGTTAGCTTGTAAGAAGGAGGATTTTCAAGCCATATAAGGAAACCAATTACCCATCCCATATAAGGCCGAACTCAATAACTTTTGTTCACTAAATTGGTCTTTTTATATCACTTTATATTATCCACGTTCCAGTTAACAAGGTTGGCGTGCGGGGAGTGTTAAGAGTCCCACATGAGATATGGGGCTTGGGTAATCCTCCTCCCTACAAGCTAGCTTTTGGGGTTGAGTTAGACCAAGATTCATTCTTTCACAGTTTTTAATTTTCTTAACACAAATATACTATTTGAACAAAAGTTATTGAGTTCGACCGAATCTGTAGCTGCGCTTCTATCTCCGCCCTTGATCTAAAGGAGAAACAAATGAGGATCTAAATGCAAGGCATCATCAGTGCTTGCATCTAATGAGCATAATCCAAAGTGCATTTGCAAATCACAAGTGTTTCAAACAAGTTCAATTTTTTCTAATTGAACTTGGTGTTTTAATTAATATTTGATTTTGTAAAAAAATGATGAATAGGACTAGAATAGACAAAAGCAAACTCTTCAAAGATTGAGACTTAGCTGACAAATTGTATAAACAATTCAGTTTCAGTAATTACTGCTGACTCTTGAATTAATAGATCGAAATGGAATTCCCGAAAACCATATAATATACAAAAAGGACAGCAACATTTGCTAAGTTTCATGAAATGCAAAAAAGGGCAAAGGGCAGCCCGGTGCACTATGCGCGGGGTCCGGAAAAGGGCCGGACTACAAGGATTTTCATATAATGCAAGTGTGTTAAAAAATCAAGTTTATGAATAAGAGGGTGAAATGCTTCCCACTTGTTGACTTTGAAAGGTTTTTAAAAAAAAATTATTTACATATTTTTAGTTTTAAGTTGCTCTCTCATGCACCTATATTTGACTTTCCATTATCACCCATCAAAGCATTGACACCTCTTGATATATTACCTAATATGATACTTATCAAATTGAATTTCACTTCTTTTTTTAAGTATGCAAGAAAAATAAAGCCATACCATTTTCTCGATTTTATTATTCCAGCCAAGTCAGAAGATTATGCGTTCAAATTCTAGCCTGTCCATTTTTCCATTACTGAGTTTAACTTTTATATACTGACAGTTTGATATCGTAGAAGACTTTTTGCATTATCAAGTCACTTATAAGATATCGAGTAACCGTCCATAAAAATGAGATTCGTAAGCTGAAAAACAGAGCAAAGTTATGTGCTACAACATGCTATCTATCAGTACATTTAAGTTCAATCATAGTAAAACTCTTGCATCCTCACCCGGGGGTGGATCTGGTGCTTCGACTTCATGTTCATCTGAATCAAATAATTCCGACTCAGAGTACATATTTTATGTGAAATCCCACATTAAGATTTGAACTCATAATTCTAAAAGTATGACGAGTCCAGTTCTAAGAAGATTAAAGATCGAATTTATGAAGTTAAAATTCTGGATCCGCACGCATGTGTTCCCACCTCACACCGTCCCCTTAAAAATAGTTTCTTGAGATTGGGACATATAAGAACAGACAAACCAGAAGAATACTCTTTGAGGGGACCCCATATAAAAAAGATTCCAAACAAACTCATGTCATGATACTAACCTCCACAATCTTAAAGAGAGGGACAATTATTCATGTCCTTTGGATAAGTCTTGTAACTCTCTACAATTCTCAAACTTTACACTCTTTTCATAAACCTTTTTTGTCACATACGTGATGCCTAATTCAGACAGAAGCAGTAACCATCTTGCGGTTCATTATTCAAGTATGCTAGTTATAATAGCAATCCTACAATTTCTACTCTTAAATATTGTTAAGGTCAATGCTTCTCCATTTCAAGAATTGCCATCTTCACAAGATGATCAATCCAACAATTTCCGACCAAGTATAGCTGTTGTTATTGGTGTCCTCTCCATCATGTTTTCCCTAACATTTCTTCTACTCCTCTACGCCAAATTCTGTCATAGACCGCCTCCTCCTCTCCACAACGCGATGCAAATTCATCAAGACGGAGTAACAACACTCCCAATTCCGAGAATTTCCTCAGGTATCGATAAAACTGTGATCGAATCACTCCCCTTTTTTAGGTTCTCGTTGCTCAAAGGCTCGAAAAAAGGCCTCGAATGTGCTGTTTGTTTATCAAGATTCGAAGATGTTGAAATCCTTCGATTGCTCCCAAAGTGCAAACACGCGTTTCACATCAATTGTATTGATCAATGGCTCGAAAAACATTCCAGTTGTCCTCTTTGTAGACATAAAGTCAGTGCTGAGGACAACTCATTGTTAACATATTCGAATAGTTTTAGATTCTTAAGGAATCAATCTGAGCTAAGAGAGGATTCCAATTTGGAACTCTATGTACAAAGAGAAGAAACTTGTCAAAATGGTTGCAACATATCATCAAGATTCAGTATTGGCAGCATCAGTTTCAAGAAATCCGAAAAGGGTACTAGAGAAGATGAAATACTAATTCAAGAAAACGATGTTTTTTATCAAACAGAGGACGAAAACAGAGGAAACAGAGTTGTGTTGCACAAGTTCAATCATAGGATTGTTGTGTCTGATGTTGTCCTAAAACATCGATGGAGCAACGTTAGTTCATCGGATTTTATGTTCTTGAATAGTGAAATGATTAATGACACGACGAGCAACAGATTTAATTCAGAAAGTACATCAAAAGTGTTAAGGCAAACTGAGAAGAGGACTATGTCTGAGATTTTGATTTGTCCAAGGTTTGAAGATTTTAATACTAGGAATTGTAATAGAGAGAGTTCTTGTGTTGTACCAAATAATGTGAAGGATGAAAAAAGGAAGAATCTTTGGCTACCAATTGCAAGAAGAACAGTTCAATGGTTTGCAAATAGGGAAAAAAGGTATGCAGCCCAGCCAGAATATACAAGACAATCATTTAATGTATAGTCTTTTTCATAGGTATATTTGCTTAATTGGTAACAAGGTTTTACTTTCAAGTTTCAACTGGTTAAGTCAAAGAATTTGAGTTACATTGAGATAGGTGAGAGAAAACAAATATCCATATGTATAATTATTGAGTTAAAAAAGAAGTATACACTTTTTTCCCCCTTTCCCCTCTTCTTTTAATGGGATCTTAACATTTTTTTGCAAACTTCCACCCACTTAGCCGTAATGAATTATAGCAGTTACCAATGTATATTCAGTATATAACAAATATATAGTGTGTGTGGTTTGTTGTTATAGGCTTCGTTGGGCTATTGTGTAGTGTAAAATCTATTCTTTTCCGCTGACATTTTGTTTTGTAGGCTTATTTCTCAGCACAATTTATGGTTACATATCAGGTGAAGTTAACGTACAATAACATGTAATTATTCATAAGGACTCTGATGGGGTAATATGAAAGAGAGTAAGTAGTTTACAATAGCTAATTAAATTACAACAACAACAATAAAAATACAGTGTAATTCCACGTGGTGTCTGGAGAAGGTAAGATATACGCATATTTTACATACCTTTCTGAGATAGAGAGATTGTTTTTTATAGCGTCTCTGCTCAAAAGAAGTGAAATCAAATGGAAATTAATTAAATTACATGAATAATATAAAATCCCAAAAGACGACCCCTTTTTAACTTTTTAAGTTTCTAAATTAAAACAAAAGAACAAATTCATTACGTTCTGTTATACTTTTAATTATTTAAATAAAATTATATTGTTTTTTTCTATAATTGCGTGAGCTTTCAGTCTAACAACTCCTACACAATTATGAAATGTCACACCTTGTCCATTTCAACGACACATATCATCTTATATTTTTGTAATTTTCTGGCTGTCACAAGGAATATTGTGATTTTTAAAATGCCAATTCTTGGATTTGGCAATTTTTTCTGTGTCTTCATTAGGGGATTTCTGATTCCCCAGGCCCCATGCAAGTAAGAGGAGTGGTTTTAAATTGTGAAATATTATTGTTGTTTGTACTCTCCATTATACTCATATTTTAATTTAAAAGCCGACTTATTCTTATTTATATGCCAATAAGAATAAATAATGCCATTGCATTGTACATATTACGTACTAAGGTCTAAGTACCTTTTTGTGTGTGTGTGTGTTTGTGTTGTCCTAGTAGCTGTTTTTCATATGCGTTCACAGGTACAATGTTATGATGATTGGTACACTTGATAGTGTTAAAACAAAGATGGTATAGACTTAAATTTACATTAAAGGAGTTTGCATCTAAGGATTTGTTCTCCTCTTTTTCTTTTTTTTGGGTAGAATGAAAAGAACAACAACAAGAAGCTAAGAACAAATCCAGTATATTCCTATAAGTGGGTCTGGGGAGAATAGTGTGTACGTAGACTTTATCCCTATCTTGAGAGACTAGAAATGTTATTTTTGATAGACCTTCGGCTCAAAGAGTGGTCCTGAAAAGGAGATAGTAGCAATAAGGAAACTTGGGTGTCAAAGAAAAAAAAAGGAGCTTGGATGAGGTTAAAAACAATTTAAGAACTTGATTAAGACTTGGATAGAAGTTAAGGCCTCCTACTACCATTTTCCCTAATATTAAACTGTGCAATTATGTTTGAACAAATTCTTGATAGAAAGTCGTATCTTAACGTTGATCATTGCAATATTATATTAATCTCATCCAGCGGTTGATTGACATTAAAGTCAACTATGGAGTAAGGCACCAACTTTGCAATATGTAATCACAGGAGTTGCAGTTGAATGATTAGAATATCTGTATAAAAACTTTTGGGTTCGTGTTATGAATAAGAATTTTTTTTAGTGAGGAGGTTTTCGGTGGCTGATATGTTACGATAGAAAGAAATAATTCTCTTGATTATTTTCATTAATTGAAAGACTATATATACAAGTTACATATTACCATAATAGGAGAATCCTATTCCTATTCTATTTCTAAAACCTTATTCTACCATAATTCTAACTATACAATTATGATAAGTGTATAACACTAATTAAGGTAACATTTACACTACAATATACTACAAATATATATACCATATATACAATATTGTTTTGTAATTAATCTGACCGAGAATGGGTCATTTCTTTGAGAGCCCACCTGGTCAAGATCGGGTCACCTCTGCCGAGAGGCCCAACAAAGGCTATTTGCCTCTGACCGCCCGATTCTTGACCGCTTGATTGTCGATCGCTTTAGTCCATCAATATACATGTGATATACACTGCTGTATATTCAGTGTATATCACATGTATATTGCCTTGTTTAACACACCCCCGCAGTCATAACGAGCGATTTTCGAACGCTGAGACTGTCCCTAAAATCTTCAAAGAGAACCGCTGGTAGACCCTTTGTAAAGATGTCTGCAATTTGATAACGAGACGGGACATGGCATACGCGAACTTGACCATTTGCAACCTTTTCACGGACAAAGTGAATGTCCATTTCGATATGCTTGGTGCGCTGGTGTTGAACTGGGTTACCTGAAAGGTAGATGACACTAATGTTATCGCAGTATACCAAGGTTGCCTTCTGAATGGAACAATGAAGCTCCAAAAGTAAATTACGTAGCCAACATGACTCGGAGACCACATTCGCTACCCCTCGATATTCTACCTCTGCACTGGAGCGTGACAGAGTTACTTGACGTTTTGCCGACCATGAGACCAAGTTGTTGCCAAGGAATATACAGTAGCCAGAAGTCGACCGTCTGGTGTCGGGACAACCACCCCAATCAGCATCCGTGTAAGAGACAAGTGTGGATGTAGATGAAGGATACAAGTGCAACCCATAGTCCAGTGTCCCCTGGATATACCGAATGATGCATTTTATTGCATTCATGTGTTCAACTCTGGGGTCATGCATGAATAAACACACCTGCTGAACCGCATACGTAATATCTGGTGCAGTAAATGTAAGATCTTTGGAGGGCCCGCAGAAGGCGTGATAGCGGGTCGGGTCCTCGTATGGTGCACCTGCCGCGGCACTCGGACTTTGGGTTTGCATCAACCGGTGTGGAAGTGGACTTACAGATGACATCTCACCTCTCGATGATCTCAGCAGCATACTTCCGTTGAGAAAGAAACAAGCCACCTGAATGACGCTTGACAACAATCCCCAAAAAATAACTCAACGGCCCTAAGTCCTTCATAGCAAATTCAGAACTGAGCATGGCCATGATAGACTGGCGCAAAGTATCGGAGGAGGCAGTCAAGATGATATCATCCACATACAACAGAATATAGGCCAATGACGAACCACGGCGGTAGATGAACAAGGAATGATCTGACCTGCTGTGAGTGAAACCAATAGTCGAAACAAAATCAGCAAATCGTGTATACCAGGCCCATGGAGACTGCTTAAGCCCATATAGTGATTTCTTCAACAAACAGACATGATGAGGGCGGTTGGGATCCCTGAAACCCAACGGCTGATGCATATAGACTGTTTCTTTTAGATCACCATGTAGAAAAGCATTCTTGACATCCAACTGATGAATTGGCTAAGTCTTTGAAAGAGCCAAGCTAAGCCCAGTGCGAATGGTAGCCGGTTTGATCACCGGACTAAACGTCTCACCACAATCAATACCAACCTGCTGAGTCTTACCATCACCAACAAGTCGCGCCTTATGTCAAGCAAAGGACCCATCTGAATTCTCTTTATGAGCAAAAATCCACATAGACCTGATAATATTAAGACCATATGGACGGGGCACCAACTCCCACGTCTTATTATCAATAAGAGCATTATATTCATCAGTCATAGTAATTTTCCAATTAGGGTCATTTAATGCGGACACAGGATTGCGGGGCAAGGGGGATTTAGAGACATCAGAATGTAAATTAAAATGTCTTTTAGGTGTAAAAATACCCCGCTGACTACGAGTGACCGGTCTATGACTCGAAGAAGAATTGAGGGAATTTTGGGAATTTTCTGGGTTCGGGACGGACTGGCCAGCAGGTAGTGACTGGCCAGCAGGCAGTGGGCCTGCTGGCCCAAATCGGTAGATGTTGGGCTCGATTTCTGGACCGATTCAGTGGTGGGCAGGCCCAATTCTGGAACTGCTCGATGGCAGCTTCTTTGGATGTGGCGATCTTTGTGGGGCGGCAGGCGATGGGCCCGTTGGAGGATTTTGGGTACGGGAGATGTCTGAAAAATTCTGAATAATATACGGGGATATTTGGTCATCCAAAAAATTATACGACTTAGGTTCGGGAGTATGAAATTTCGTAAATGGGAATTGAGTTTCATCAAAAATGACATGGCGATTGATTATGATTTTCTTGGAGGATAAATCAAAACACTTATAACCACGATGATTCGACGGATAACCCAAAAACACACACGGGGTAGACCGAGCCTGAAGTTTGTTAATTGTGGTGGATGGGAATAACGGATAACACAAGCACCCAATAATCCGAAGGTGAGAATAACACGGGTTTTTATTATACAAAATTTTTAGGGGGGACGAATATGTCAGACCTTTAGAAGGAATTATGTTAAGAAGATATGTAGCCATTTGTAGAGCATGATGCCAAAAATATGGAGGTATGGAGGCATGTATTAGGAGAGTTCGGACAGTGTTATTTATGGAACGAATTTTGCGTTCGGCTTTCCCATTTTGTGAAGATGTATGAGGACATGAAAAATGAAAATTTATCCCATTAGTAGCACAAAATTCCCGAAACTCCCTATTGTCATACTCTTTCCCATTATCACATTGAATATTTTTTATTTCTCTTTCGAATTGAGTACGAATGAACGCTCTAAATTTGACGAAGACGGAAAACACTTGTGATTTATTCGCAATTGGAAACGTCCACAAAAATCTAGAATAATCATCTAAAAAGAGAACATAATATCGATGACCCATTGAACTAAGAACAGGAGATGTCCATAAGTCACTATGAATAATGTCAAATGTCATAGAAGTATGAGAATTGGAGTCTACAAATGGCAACTTAACAATTTTTCCTAATGAACAAGACTGACAAATTGGAGTACGACTCGTACCCTTACAAGAAATATAGCTATTTTTATCTAAAGTCGATAAAATAGAAGATCCTGATGACCCAGACGAGCATGCCACATGGAATGAGAGATGGTCGCAAAGTGAAGGCAAGGTGGACTCGATGGTGGCAACCGGGCATGATAGGATCTGAGATCCCCCTACTATCACACCTCATGAGATGACTCCGCCTTGAAATCCTTCACAGAGAAACCGAAAGGATCAAATTCAATGTAAAGCAGAATTATCATTTGTGAACTTTCTGCGAGACACTAAATTTTTAATCAATTTAGGAGCATGTAAAGTATTTTTCAAGAGGAGGGTGGATTGAGGGAGACAACATTTTCGATCATACCCTAGAATTGGAATAGAATCGCCATTACCAATAATTATTCCCCGAGGGGTGCTCAAATTGGAATAAGATGAGAGAGTACCTGATTCGGAAGTCATGTGAGTAGTGGCCCCGGTGTCCATGTACCAATTTGGGTCCGGTTGAGTCAATCCCAACGTGTGCATCGCAGCCTCGATATCGGTTTGAGTGGGGCCTGCTGCATGATGGGCTTGCGGAGGTCTAGGACCAAGGACTCCTCGCCGTCTTTGGAACCGGGTCTGTACATGCTTGTTGTGGTTGCCGTTCTTTGGGCCATCGATGGGCGCCAATCTTTGGGTATTGGGCCTGGGTCGTTGGCCCGACCAGCGGCCCAGGCTGTTCTTTGGAGGGTGCGGGTGCCACTGCCATTGGCCCCACTGCTGGGCCCACGGTGGTGGTGGGCCACTGTACCCTGGATGGGACCCACCGCCTGCTTGTTGATCACCGGAACCGCCACCAGAACCGCCTCGTTTGCCCCCGCGGTTTTTGTTATTTTTGCGATTATTCTTGCCGCCACCATTATTATGGTTTTGGCCCGAATTATTAACAAAACCCGAAGGACTAGGAGAGGATGCCACCATGACAACTGGGCTTGCTCCGGTAGCCGCCTTTTTAGCCAAACCGGCTTCTTCCAATGTCAGCATGGAGCGGGCTTGATAAAAGTCGGGAAGAGGGTTGCTTTGGCGAAGGAGAGTTCCAACACCATTATAGGCCTCCGAAAGACCGGCAACCAACTGTAGAACTAGACGATTATTTGTTACTGGTGCGCCAACATTACGGAGTTGATCCGCCAACTCCTTTAGTTTCTTGCAATATGCGTAAACGTTAAAATACGCCCATTCGAACGAGAGAGAATTCACCTTTCGAAAGTGTGACGACACGGGAATGTTGGTTGTCTTGGAATATGTCACGCAATCTATTCCATGCATCCATGGCCGTGGTATCTGGCTCCATAATCGTCTGTAGAAGGTCCACTGAAATAGTGTCGTATATCCACCGAAGAACGGTAGCATCAAGTGTAATCCATAACTCAGGATCCTCCGCAGGAAGGGGTCTAGCGGGAGGAAGGATGTGATGAAGAACTTGATAAGATATAGCGTGAATTTTAAACAACTCCGCCCACGTTGCATATTGAACGTTTTCCATCTCAAGGACAATAGAGACACTTAGCTTGATATTGGAAACCGTGAGGGCAGGGTGAAAATTGTTCTTAGACATATTGAAAGAACAAAGAAGGAGGTTAAATTTAAGAGAGGTTTTTGAGAGCGGAAGACAAAATTTTGGAGAGAAAAACCCGAGGGGGGGGGGGGGTTTCTCGGCCACAAGGCAAAAGTTGAGAGAAAAACTTTTGTGTAGACCTAGTCTCTTGATACCATGAAAGAAATAACCCCCTTGATTATTTTCATTAATTGAAAGGCTATATATACAAGTTACATATTACCATAATAGGAGAATCCTATTCCTATTCTATTTCTAAAACCTTATTCTACCATAATTCTAACTATACAATTATGGTAAGTGTATAACACTAATTAAGGTAACCTTTACACTACAATATACTACAAATATATATACCATATATACAATATTGTTTTGTAATTAATCTGGCCGAGAATGGGCTGTTTTGCTGAGAGCCCACTTCTTTGGGCATTCTTTGAGAGCCCACCTTTGGCTGCATTGGTAGCCTCTGCCGAGAGGCCCAACAGCAGTGGGTTGCCTCTGCTTGGCCCGATTCTTTGCCGCTGATTGATCGCTTAGTCCATCAATATACATATGATATACACTGCTGTATATTCAGTGTATATCACATGTATATTGCTTTGTTTAACAGGTTCAACTGAATCAAGTAACTTTAGTCCAACCCTTATATTTACCTTAAGAAATTCATTGAACATGAAAAAATTATTAATTTAGAATCATAAAAGAGGGAGGGTCATGACTTCTCGATACACACCGATAGAAAAAATCTTTTTTAAATTAAAATTTCAAATTTATATATTCTAAATTCTGACTCCGCCTATGAACGCTTCTCTCTTTAATTGACTTATCATAACACAAATTTGAATTTATTGGACCCTCAATAAACGCACCAGACTTCGGGTGGAGAAAAAAACTTCCCAACATGTATGATCTTGCTGACTTCAGTGTGCTTTTATCTCCATTATTTATCCCCAGTAAAATAAACAAACAAAAAGAGAAGTTTAATCTTTATCATTAATACCAAGAATACTATAGGGATCACAATCATAGAAATTAAATTATAAATACTTGAATGGATAGAAACCGCAATTCACATAAACTACAAAACAAATTTTAGATGATGCGGTAACTAAAAGAATTATATTTGTTATAAAGATTTTACAAATGATCTCATGTTAGTTCATATCACTTGTTGTAAAGTACACACTATTCATGTTTCTGTTACGTAATACAATATAAAAATTACTCTTTGCCAAAAATATTAAAACTATAAAAAAAAGGTTACTGATAATGTATGCTACATATTGTTTTGATGATTTGATAAATATATATGAAGGAACAGTTTCATTCTCAGATGGACCAGTTCCGCTGATGCAAGTCAACTCTACAGTTGTAAAACTGCTGACACATGGCAGTGTCACAACACTGCTACAGAGTTGTTGTGGGCCTTCTATTGGTCCTAGGTTTAAGGTTTGTCACTTTCTTGACATCCCATTTACATATATACAACATGTTAAGGAGTGAAAACCGAACCTTGCAAATCCAAAAATTGTTCTCATTTTCACTTACAAGCCGTCAAGTTTATTAGAGCTTCAGTCAAGATCAAAGTTGCAACAAACTGAAGGATCAGTTCTCTTACAGATGAAGATGTCTAAGTCCTAGGTTTGTTGAGTCTTTGTTTTATTGTTCTTAAATTTGTAAACCTACTCTTCTTGTAAGAAGTTGTATGTAGATCTTTTGTTTTCTCAAATCTTTGAGTTGTTTGCTTGACTAGAGTTAGTCAAGGTGTGTCTTTGCAATAGAGGTATTGTAGAGAGCTTGCAATAGAGTTATTGTAAGGGCGAGAGATTAAAAGTTTAATTCCTAAGTTACACGAGGTTGTAATCTAAACATTACTCAGTTCTTAGTAAAGTTTTGGAAAATTCTACTAGGGTAGGTCGTGAGTTCCCTTGAGCAAGGTGGTTTCCACGTAAATATCATGTGTTATTTACTTATTGCTTTAACTAAGGGAACAATTAGAGAACTTGGTTCCCTGTACTATTTGGTGGACTCGTATACTATATCAATTGGTATTAGAGCAGATTCTTTCTAAAAGGTTAACACCCAGAAAAGATCTTTCTCATGGCTGCTCCACCAAAGTTGGAAGAAGGACAATCTACCACAAGACCATCAAGATTCAATAGAAAGCACTAGGGGTGGTGGAAGACAAGAATGCATGGTTTCATCATGGTTAAGGATTCTGAACTATGGGACATTGTTTGTGACGGTCTTCATGTTGCCATGAACATGGATCTGCAAGGTGCTCCAACGACAGAAAAGTCAAGAAATGAGTACAATGGTGCTGACAGAAAGGCAGTAAAGAAGAACTTCAAGGCAAATAAGGTCCTTGTGTGTGGAATCGGTCTAGATGAATACAATCGCATCTCAGCGTGTCTTACTGCAAAAGAGATATGAGAATCTCTCTAGACTGCTCACGAGGGAACAAGTCAAGTAAAGCAGTCTAAAATAAACATGCTTACTATTGAATATGAACTCTTTAAGATGAAGGAGAACGAGTCCATTCAGAACATGTATACCAGTTTCACCTCCATTATCAATGAACTCCACTCTCTCGGCGAAGTCATTAAAACCAAAAGGCTCATTCGCAAGCTTCTTAGTGTTCTGCCCATTTCATAAGAAATCAATGTTAATGATATCTCGGAAGCTAAGGACTTGCAAACGATGTCCATTGATGAGCTTATTGGAAATTTCAAAACTTATGAGTTGAAAAGACATAAGGATGATGAGAGAAGAGAGCCAATGAAATAAAATAGCCTAGTTCTCAAGGATGCTAAGAGTGACTCAAGTGGTGATGAGTCAGATATGGCTTACCTCACTCGGATGTTCAGGAAAATGGTGGGTTCCCAAGGAAAAAAAGCATAAGTAAGAATCCCAATGAAAATGAATGTTTTCACAAGTACGGAAAGCATGTACTTTTTATTATGGAATGTCCTCTTCACAAGTAGGATTATTACAAGAACAACTCTGAAAAAAACTGTGAAGAAGAACCAGGTTCCTGACAAATTCAAAAGAAGAGATGTCACTGACAACATGGTGAAGCAAGCTCTAGCTGCCTGGGGAGATTCCTCCGGCAAATCTGAAGATGAAGGTGATCAAGAAGATACATCCATGATGACCATTGATGATGGATCTTAAACATATGAGTCAATATTTGTACTCATGGCCAAATCGGATGTTGTTGATGACAATAAGGTAAATTTTCTTAATTTTCAAGAAAACTTGAAAAATTACTCTTAGAAAAAGTTGATGTCATTAGAAAATATGTTAATTCATGCTCATCATAGTGTCCTAAAAGATAAGGATATTCTAACTGAAGAATGTGGTGAAACAGAACAAAATAAAGATGATATGAATGATAAGGTTATAAAATTAAGGGAACAGGTTAAAGAGGTGTCTAGGGAAAATTTGTTGTTAAAAGTCAATTTAAAAAATGAATGTACACTTCCTCTAAAGAAAAGAATGTAGGCAATGAAATTTAATTTGAGCGTGAAAGAGAGCTAAAAAGGTTAAACTGGATCTTACTGCTGAACTTGAAAAGAATAGGTAGCTCAAGAAGATCTGAACAGAGTAAAAAATAATGTTGACAAGTCACTTCGTTGGACCTGGTCCTCAGATGTGATTATGTCTATGTTCAAGAGCAACACGAGCGGTAGGGAAGGTGTTGAATTTTAAAAGGCAAAATCTGCCTATAATCCACACAGTAAGTATGTTACAAATCTTGATAACTGGCTAAGCACTCACTGTGATCAGACATGCCATTACAAAAATGCATGTAAAGCCAAAATCTAAGTTATTAAGAAAAATAAAAAACTTGTTGAAAAAAGAGTCTAAAAATGAGGGATATGGTCCTCGAAAGAAAAAAGCTGGTCTACCTGCTTGGACTAGAAGAAGTCTTATTCATCCTTTTTACCATCCCAAGGGACTCAAACCGATTTGAGTTCCTAAATCTAATCTGTGATTCTGGTTGCAGGCTGGAGTGAGAGGAAGTAGTCAAAAATGATATATGGATAGTGGTTGTTCAAAGCATATGACTGGAATAATGAAGGATTTTCTCTCACTCAAATCCTTTCAGGGAGGGAGTGTGTCCTTTGAAAATGGTAAGAAAGGATACATTCTTGGCGTAGGAAAAATTGGGAAGACACTTTCTTATGCAATCAAGAATGTTTACTATGTGAATGAATTGAAATACAGCTTCCTGAGTGTTTCACAAATTTGTGACAAAGGAAATGCAGTAAACTTTACTTCGGCGACATGCACTGTCGCCAACATAATCTGGAGAAGTGGTTCTGATAGCAAGAAGATTCAAGAATATCTATGTTGCCGATTTTGAATCTCTGAATGAGAATGATCTAACTTGTCTCAGTGCCCTAGATGATGATACTGAACTATGGCACAGACGACTTGGACATGCAAATTTCTCTCTTCTGAATAAATTAAATGTGAAGGACCTGGTTCGTGTGCTGCCAAAAACCAAATTCTCAGACCACAAGGTGTGTGATGCATATGTAAAAGGGAAGAAGGTCAGATCCTCCTTTAAACCAAATAAAGTTGTGAGCACCTCTAGGCCACTTGATCTTCTTCATATGGATCTTTGTGGACCAATGAGGATTCCAAGCAGAAGAGAAAAGAAGTATATATTCGTTATTGTCAATGACTACTCTAGATTCACATGGACTCTGTTTCTAAAATCCAAGAATGAAACATTTCTTGTGTTTGTTGCGTTTGTGAAACAAATTCAAGTCAAGCTGGGGAACCAAATTGTGAGTATCAAGTCTGATTATGGAACTGAATTTGATAATGCAAATTTTGATGAATTCTATCTTGAAAATGACATAAGCTACAATTTCTCTGCATTAAAAACACCTCAACAAAATAGTGTGGTGGAAAGGAAAAATAGAACTCTTAAAGATATGGCTAGAACTATGCTAATAGCCAGTGGTGTATCTAAGAGTTTCTAGGCTGAAGCTGTCAACACTGCCTGTTATTTGATAAACAGGTGCATGACCAGGTCCTTGCTCGATAAAACTCCCTATGAATTTCTCAATGGAAGGAAGTCCAAGCTGACTTACCTACGAGTTTTCGGGGTCAAATATTTTATCCTCAACAATGATAGGGAGGCTCTGGGAAAGTTTGATGCTAGAAGTGATATAGGTATATTTCTTGGATACTCATCACACAGCAAGACGTACAAAGTGTTCAACAAGAGAACTCAATGTGTTGAAGAAAGTGTGCATATGATTTTTGATTAGTCAAATGTGCTTGGAGACAAAGGCAAGAAAGATGATGAAGCTGAAGATGGAGAGTTCTCAAAGGTTCCTGACGAGGTCATTGAAATCTCAAATGGAAAGACAGATTTGATGAGTCAGGTAAAGGAAGATAACGACGCAAAATCTCTAGGAAGCACGCAGGGACCTGGTGCCTCCATTATTTCTTATAAATCTGAATGATATGTCACTGAAGCTGTATCAGGTACCCCTGGATCTGGTCAAATCAATAATGAAGATTTGGAAAATATTGAAGAAAATGATATAGTACGGTTTCGGGAACCTGTTTCATCAAATCCTCAAGACAGTGATCAATCTAAGGTACAAATGTCAAATTAGAAACACAAGGGATCTCATTCTTTGCACAACGTGGTTACTCCTTTGTTGTCTGGTATTCAAACCAGATCCAAGGCGAGAAACATGTTTGTCTACTCTGCGTTTCTCTCTAAAAATATCAAAGAAGCCTTGAAGGATGATAATAGATTGCAGCCATACAAGAAAAGTTTCATCAATTTGAAAGGAACAAGGTATGATACCTGGTACCTATGCCTTCCAATAGAACCATCATAGGGACCAGGTGGGTGTCTCGCAACAAGCTTGATAAATTTGAAAACACTACCAGAAATAAAGCAACGCTGGTGGTTCAGGGATACAATCAAGAAGAAGGAATTAATTTTGATAAGACATGTTCTCCAATTGCTAGAATGAAGGCAATAAGAATACTCATTACCTTTGCATCTCATATGGAATTCAAATTGTTCCAAATGGATGTAAAGAGTGTTTTTTTTAAATGGTTATTTGAAGGAGGAGGCCTTCATTAAGCAACCTCCGGGATTTGAAGATCATGAGCATTCTGAGCATATCTACAAGCTTGATAAGGCCTTGTATGGCTTAAAGCAAGCTTCCAAGGCATGGTATAAGAGGCTATCAAAATTTCTCCTTGAAAATGGATTTAAAAGGGGGAATATTGACAAAACTCCCTTTTTGAAGAAAAGAGGGAGGAACCTACTGATCGTCTATGTATATGTTGATAATATCATCTTTGGTGCCACCTGTGTGAGGAGTTTGCAAAGCTCATGTGAAGTGAGTTTGAAATGAGTATGATGGGTGAGCTAAACTTCTTTCTCGGGTTACAAGTCAAACAAACTTCAAAAGGGACCATGATCAGTCAACATAAGTACATTAAGGAATTGCTGAAGAGGTTTGAAATGGAGAATGCTAAAGTCATAGATACTCCTATTGCTACTCTAACTCAACTGGATGCAGATGAACCCGATTCTCCCATAAATGAAACCATATGCAGGGGTATCATTGGATCCATGCTCTATTTTACTGTAAGTAGACCTGAAATTGTGTATAATGTTAGTATGTGTGCTAGATTTTAATTATGTCTAAAAGAATTCCATCTGAAGGCTGCAAAGAGAATTTTGAGGTATCTCAAAGAGACTCCGGACCTGATCTTTTTCTACCCTTCAGACGATAATTTTTATATGGCTGGTTATGCTGATACTGACTATTCTGGCTACTTGGTGGATAGAAAGAGCACTTCTGGTATGATTCATTTTCTTGGTTCTTGTCTAATCTCATAGAGAACAAAGAAACAAAACTTTGTGGCTCTTTCCGCTGCTGAGGCTGAGTATGTTGTTGCTACCTCTTGTTGTGCTCAGTCATTTTGGATCAAGCAACAACTTGAGGATTTCGGTATGGTTACTGAGTGTGTGCCCCTGATGTGTGACAATACAAGTGCACTCAACATGGCAAAGAATCTAGTGCAACACAAGAGAACTAAGAATATTGATATTAGGCACTACTTATTAAGGGACAATATTGAAAAAGGGTTGATCTGCATGAAATTCTACAAAATGGAGGACCAGGTAGTTGATATCTTAATTAAGGCACTGAGCAGGGAGCATTTAAAAAAGAATCGTCTGGAGCTGGGGTTGATCAAGATGAATTAATCATCTCCTTACAAGATTTATCCATGTTTCGTTATGATCAAAGGACATGTATATGTTGGAAGTGTATTTATGGTAATGTCTAACTCAATTCTATACTATTACAAGTATGCACGCATGGTAATCTCAAGACTCTGTAAGGATAAGTGATATTGCACTCTCCATTTTTCTAAAACTGTTGAGAAACCTGGTTCCTTAACTCATGTTGGTATTTCTATATGTACCTATGATTTTTAAACTTGCTAGAGTGCCATGTCATTATAATATCTCTCGTCCTCTTTCCAAAAAAGGTGTCATCGTGGACGAACCCCATTCGATATCAATGTCCTTTTTCCATGTGTTACATCCTTTTTACTTTACCAAAATTCACTTCTCCATTTCCCAACTTACTTCTCTCCTTTGCATCCATCGGCATTCTAGTTCCTCTACCGTAACTCCAACCTCCAAATATCACTTTTGTCATCTTCTCCTCCAAAACTTATCATGTCTCGACCCGAACCTACCTCAAAACTAGTCCCTCAGCATCCCCTGCTTCTCTATCGGATATCGCAATAATGTCTGACCAAAACCCCATCTATTCACTGTCAAAATATATACCTTCCAATGAACCTCACACCCATACCTCTCTCTCATTACCTTCTACACCCGTTCCTCCCCGTCGACGTAAAAGCCCAACTCCTCAGAATCTGTACCCACTGTTCCTAAAGAAACTACTATTTCAAATGTTAGCGATGACTCTGTGTCATTGTTCGACATCTCCGGTGACATGGAGGAGATTAAAGAAAAATAAAAGGAATTTGAGGTTTCAAGTCAAAGATTGGGTGTATAAAGAGAAAACAAAGTTAGATCGAGGATATTGAGGCTCGGGAAATTCAAACAATTTTGACAGAAAATGCTTTAAGGGAACAAGTGCCGGAAATAGAAAAAGAATGATCTAAAGGAACTGCTACTGAACCAGGTAATTCCACTCTCTTAGTAAATACAAAGATAGTTGAGTCGTACAAGGAACACTCTGAGTCCTCTGTCGAATTTCTGTTTGAGGAAAATCTCCCTAAAGGGGATAAAGTGAGATCAAACATTCTAAAGATTCAAAAGAAGATTGTGGGTAATTTTCTTGATACATTAAAGGAGGGAGGATCAAGTGAGGGACTAGGTGCTCCTACACAGGGGGAAAATATCCCATGTTTTCAAAATTGTTCTCAAGTGGGATGGGACACCCGATCTCATCAAGTAACTGTTATCACTGTGCCTTTAGGGGAGATCTCTGCTAGTGAATCACCGGTAATTGTTACTCCAACTGCGGGTGTGGATGATGAACATGTTCCTCAGAATTTGGTGTTTAAGAGGAGAGCTAGGTCATCTTCTAGGGGTAGAGAGAGCAACAATGCAGTGTCCACAAGCGGGCCACTCACAAGAGGCAAAGTTAAAGCCCAAATAGACTCGACCTTAAAAGAAAATAAAAAAAACTGTGAAAAGAAAAAGATTAGTGAATAGGTTGATTGATGAGAAGGATGTCTCGCCCACTAAGGTGGTGGAGCTTGACAGTGATGAAAATGTACATGAGGTGGAGAAAACTCCACTTGTGAAAGGAAAATCTAGGAAAGAAATTCTAAGAAAAAAGAAAAGATATTGAGGTTGAGAAAACTGGTGATGTTGATGCAACTGGTACTGGGGATCGAGGATCAAAAAAGAAGAATGGAAGCCCTCGTCCCTTGAGAAAGAGAAAGGTTGTTGAGGATAAGAAATCTAAATCATCATCCAAGAAACAAAAAGATGAGTTAACTAAGGATGAGAAAAAAAAGATATTGAGATCTTAGAAGGTCTTGAAAGAAATGGTATTCGATTCTGATATTGCAAACCAACCTGGGATGAAAGAGGTGCTAGAAATGGGTAAAAGACAAATGTGAGGTCATTTGTTCCAGCCCTCAGTGACCTTATTGTTTGAATTTGAAGTAACCGAGTTTTATGGCGCTTTGTTTGTCACAGGTGGTGGTGAAACACTTATTGCCAATGTAAATGGCACTGACTTCATATTGGATGATGAGATACTTGGGAGGATTTTAGAAGTCCCAATTGAGGGGGTGTCTATTGTATCCAAGAGATCTACCTCCAATAAGTTTTTGAAGATGACAGGCAAGCATGAAGAGAACTTGAAAACGGAACGGGTCTTCAAGAAATAGTTGAAGCCTGAATTTCAGGTTCTATTTGAATTGGTTAACAAAGTATTGTTACCTCACTCTGAAAGAAGATCTATGGTTGTTGTTCCTAATCTATTTCTCATGGAAAACCTGGCATCTTTCACTCCAATCAATTTGTATGCTCTAATGTTAGAGAACATGTTGAAAATAATCTCACCTAAGGATGTCAAACATAGGTTGGCTTACGATTTCCTTCTCACTAAGGTCTTCAAGCATTTCAGAATCAAGGCTCACAAGGAAATAATGAGCACTAGGAAACATATGTTTACAATGAACACTCTTGAGGAGTGTGAGTGTGTTACAAGGAAATGAGAAGTTGGGAGAAACTCCATGATCTCCAATTTGATAGAGGCCAAAGAAAGGGCAACTGAGGAGATTACCAAGTTAACTCTGCTTCTAGCTCAAACGGACTTTAAAATTGTTGTCTTAAAATTTAAGCTTCAGTAGAAGTCACAAGGACAAGAAGGATCGGGTACCTCAGAGGAACTGAAAATTGAAAATGCTTAGCTTAAGACTGAAGTAACTGATTTGAGAAAATAAGTGGGGGACCTGACCCAACAGATTCCCATTGATTAAAGGGCTGCGAGTGAGCGGATTGATAAGCTTTTGGCCAAATTATGAGTAGTTCTCCATTCCAACTTCTTCTCCCCTACTTCCAGTCCTCTTATACCTTTTTCCATACTCATTGAATCCCCTCATCCTTGTCTTGATTTGTACTCTCTATATTTATCCAGTCTGTTTCTTGGGTTGTAACTGACAATTGACATTGCTTGCTTGTATTTATTTTGCTGATACTTATGGATATACTCTGTTTCTATCTGAAAATTAACTTGGGAAATTATCTTTATGATTGTGAAACATTTCTTAACCATGTTAATTTTATTTTTGCTCATGTTAGTGTTGTCCCAGTGTCCATGAGTTAACATTGACTCAATTCATTATTCGCATGTTACTGCTTTACTCTTTTTTATGATGACAAAATGGGGAAAATCATTGGGGGATTGGGGGGGATATGTGTTGCGTGATGCAACAGGGGTCTAAGTCTTACGGGAACAAGCATGGATATGGTTCGCAGAGGAATTTTGAATTCTGAGTTTGTCATCATCAAAAACAGGAAATTGATAATATATGCTATGTATTATTTTGATGATTTGACAAATATGTATGAAGGAACCAGTTCCATTCTAAGGTGGACCAGTTCCGCTGATGCAAGTCAATCTACAGTTGTAAAACTGCTGACACATGGTAGTGTCACAACACTGCTACAGAGTTGTTGCGGGCCTTCTATTGGTCCAAGGTTTAAGGTTTGTCACTTCCTTCACATCCCATATATATACAACATTTTAAGGAGTGAAAACCTAACCTTGCAAATCCAAAAATTGTTCTCATTTTCACTTGCAAGCCGTCAAGTTCATCAGAGTTTTAGTCAAGACCAAAGCTGAAACAAAATGAAGGACCAGTTCTTTTACAGATGAAAATGTCTAAGTCCTAGGTTTATTGAGTCTTTGTTTTGTTGTAATTAAACTTGTAAACCTACTCTTCTTGTAAGAAGTTATTTGTAGGTCGTTTGTTTTCTCAAGTCTTTGAGTTGTTTGCTTCACTAGAGTTAGTCAAGGTATGTTTTTGCAATAGAGGTATTGTAGAGAGCTTGCAATAGAGGTATTGTAAGGGTGAGGTATTAAGAGTTTAATTCCTAGGTTATAAGAGGTTGTAATCTAAACATTACTCAGTTCTTAGTGAAGTTTTGGGAAAATTCTACTAGGGTAAGTCGTGGTTTTACTCCCTTGAGCAAGGTGGTTTTCACATAAATATCATGTGTTATTTACTTACTTCTTTAACTAAGGGAACAATTAGAGAACCTGATTCTCCGTACTGTTTGGTGGACTCGTATATTATATATCAGTTACGTTAGGACATAAAGCAGTAATGTAATTTATAAGTTTAACTTTTATATATAGTAATGAAAATTTCACACTATTAGATTGCCTATATAAATAAAATAAATATATATGTGGCCTCCCGCAATAAGTTATATTAGTAAGCTAAAAAAATAAGGTAAAAAACCTACTATATAACGTATGAAATTATAATAATGGTATAATGTTTTTTATATCATCTGTGTATATAATTTATGGTACCGTTTATTTACGATAGGTTGATCTATATCTTTTTTTGTGTATATATATATATATATATATATATATCAGAACTATGTCATTCGCGAATAACATATATCATGGCACCTCATCTTGGATCTGCCGCGTCAATCCATCCATCACCAAGACAAATAGAAACGGACTGAGAGATGATCCGTGGTGCAACCCCATCATCACTGGGAAGTGCTCATGTCTCATTCCACTATCCTTACCCTGGTCTTGGATCCATCATACATGTCCTTGATCGCCCTAGTGTACATATCAGTACACCTCTAGCCTCCAGCATTTTCATAGAACTTCCCATGGGACTTTGTCGTATGCCTTCTCTAGGTCGATGAATACCATATAAAGATCCCTCTTCCTCTCCCTAAACTGCTCTACTAATCTCCTTACAAGATGGATGGCTTCTGTAGTCGAGCACCCCGGCATGAATCCAAACAGGTTCTCATAAATAGACACGCCTCTTCGCACCCTCATCTCCACCACCCTTTCCCTAATTTTCATAGTGTGGTTTTGTAGCTTGGTACCTCTATAGTTGTTGTTGTTGGTAAAAATGGTGTATCCGAAAGGTTAAACAAAACAAACGCTGAGTCGAGAGATGACTCTTTGACTTTAAGACAAAATTACCCTGTATAAATACTTTTACGGTGATGGACAATAGTCTCCCAAGATAAAACAACAACGATCAACTATACAAAGCAAATACAATTGATTCTAGCAAAGAAATAAATATAGAACAGATTGCTGATTTTGTTTCTGTGTTTAGAACAAAACTGAAGAAAATCATTTCTGTGTTCTTTGTTTTCGAACAGAACAAACAGAAGAAAATCGTTATGTTTCTATATATCTGTGAACAACAAAAGAAAGGAGTTTGTGTTTAGTATTACAATATTCTTTGTTCTCACTTTCGATTGAACATTACTGTTCAATTTATAGTTGAGGAGGAGGGGACCGTTGCAACGTTTCTGGAATCTTCCGAATCGTTGCAACGTTTAGGAAATCTTCACGGACCAAAGTGTAAATAGGAAATACTTCAGGGACCAAAAAGAAAATATCCGAAAGATAGCCCACAACCCGTAACCCGGACACGTGACACGAGACCTGAGCCCGAGCTCGAACCGGACTGGATAGGTGGGCGACGGCAACGCGCGTGTGGGGCTTAGCCCCGAACCCAAGCTCACCTAGGTCTTCTCCCTTCTAAACACATGAGTTACCCCTTGGGGTCCCAAACCCTTAATCAAACTTAGAGTTTATATGTTGCATAAACTCTCCATCTTCTACCAATGAGGGAGATTAGTCATTTTTGGCCAAAAAACTCCATCTTTTCATGTCTCAAGCACCTTAATTTATGTACCAATATCTCTTTCATTTCTTAACGAAATTTGATGATACTTGACACTAACATCATCTACTCACTTAGGGGATTAGGCATGTGCGAAGAAATAAAATTTCTGACATGCGGGGCCTACGTGTTTAAGTCATTAAAGACGGGATAAACTCAATCCCATATTTAGTAAATTTCCAACAATTGGTCCCTTGACCTTAAGGAATTAAATTCAGTGCTCAACCAGTTAAGACAAATTTTCTGAATATTCGAAAGATGTCTGTAAATAGTTATGTCAATTGTTCTGTTATAAATTTCGTTCGTAGTTCTGGTTCTACTCATGTCAACAGTTTTGCTTCTAGTTATGCTGCTGTTGTTCAAGGCACTGCTGTTGTTCAAGGAAATATTATTTTCTCTGGCGCTGCTCGAGGAAATGTTGTTGTCCCTGCTCCTGACAGTTTCCAACGCAAACGCCCAGGTAAGGTTTTGGATAACGATTACAACAAGAGAAGAAGACTAAATATGTTATTCTATCTTACTGCGTTGAGCCTGTCACGATCTCAGACAGAAGATCCTCCTTCTGGTGGGATGCAATGGACACTCAGTCTAACACAACGACTGAAGTGGGCCAAAATATTCAGGTCTTAAATGACCTGAAGGCCAAGAACAAACGCAAGGCAGAGACTAATGTTGTACAAGACGACGGTAATCCTTCGGATCTTGAATACAAGATTGTGGATTTCTCGGCAGTGGTGCTGGAGGCAAATCTGATGGAGAACCCAAGGCAATGGTAGATAGACACGGCTGCAACCCATCATATCTGCTCTGACAAAAATGCATTCTCCTCTTACGCCTTAGTCACGGGCAAGAAGTTGTTCATGGGCAACGACGCCACCTCTAAAATACAAGGGGTTGGAAGGGTTATCCTCAAATTGACTTCAAGAGATCACTCTAAAGAAAGTGATGCACGTCCCTGACATTCACAAGAACTTGGTTTCAGGGCCATTGTGGGTCAAGGATTGTTTTAGACTAGTTTTTTAGTCCAACAAGTTTATAATAATTAATAATGATAATTTTGTAGGAAGGGGCTTCACATGTGACGGCCTCTCCAAAATAAATGTTATGTCTGTAATCCGTTCATATAATGAAATAAAGCATTCTACCTACTTGCTTGAGTCTTCTAATTTATGGCATCATAGATTAGGACACGTTAACTATAAATCCATTAAAAAGTTAGTAAAGTTGGAATTGTTGTCTTCCTTCGACATAAACCCTCAATATAAATGTGGGGTGTGCGTAGAGGCACAATTAACCAAGTCATCTTTCCATTCAGTCGAAAGAAACACCACTCCTCTAGAACTTATTCACACCGACATATGTGATTTAAAGTTTGTGCAAACTAGAGGGGTTTCAAATGATTCTTCATCATATGGATATGAAAGGAATGAAGCCAAATGAGCAGTTTCTGGTTGCGTCTTTGATTGAGAAATTACCTACCTCGTGGAACGAGTTCATGAGTTATCTCAAACTAAAGACAAAAAAAATAGGGTTTGAAGACCTTATCATCAAACTACAAATACAGGAGGATAATAAAAGGGCTATATCTAAGGGAAAGCAGCCAATGGAGGCAAAAACAAATCTGGTTGATTCGAAGGGAAACGCTAACAAAAAACGCAAGTTTCAGGGCAAAAGCAAACCAATGGAGAGGTTCAAAGGAAATTGTCATCATTGTGGAAAGCCTGGCCATATGATCAAAGAGTGTCGCAAGCTGAAATGAGAGCAGAAGTAAAAAGCCAAGAACAAAGGCAAGGCCAAGGTTAACATTGTGCAAGACAAGGATGATCATTCGAACCTTGACGACATGATTATGGATTTCTTGGCTGTAGTGCTAGAGGCAAATCTGGTGGAGAATCCAAGGCAATGGTGGATAGACACTGGTGCAACCCGTCACATCTGCTCTGATAAGAGTGTATTCTCCTCTTACGCCCCAATATCAGGCAAAAAGTTGTTCATGGGCAACGGCGCTACTTCTGAAGTGCAAGGGGTTGGAAAGGTTGTCCTCAAAATGACTTTAGGCAAAGAGCTTACTCTAAAGGAAGTGATGCACGTCCCTGACATCCGCAAGAACTTAGTTTCAGGGCCATTGTTGGTCAAGGCTGACTTTAGACTAGTTTTTGAGTCCAACAAATTTATAATAACTAAGAATGGTATATTTGTAGGAAGAGGCTTCGCATGTGATGACCTCTTCAAAATGAATAATATGTATGTAAACCGTTTATCTAATGAAATAAAGCCTTCTACCTACTTGCTTGAATTCTTTAATTTATGGGATCATAGATTAGGACACATTAACTACACATCCATTCAAAAGTTAGTAAAGTTGGAAGTGTTGCCTTCCTTCGACATAAATCCTCAACATAAATGTGAGGTGTGCGTAGAGGCAAAATTAACCAAATTATCTTTCTATTCGGTCGAAAGAAACACTGCTCCTCTAGAACTTATTCACACCGACATATGTGATTTAAAGTTTGTGCAAACTAGAGGGGGGAACAAGTACTTTGTGACTTTCATTGATGATAGTACAAGGTATTGTTATGTTTACTTGTTGAAAAGTAAAGATGAAGCGTTTGAAGCATTTAAATATTACAAAGCAGAAGTTGAAAACCAACTAAACCTACAGATTAAAGCAATTAGTAGTGATAGAGGGGGATAATACGTAGCACTGTTTGAAGAATATTGTGCTCAATTCGGCATTGTTCATCAAATGACCGCTCCTTACTCGCCTCACTCTAACGGTATTGTCGAGCGCAAAAACCGTACGTTAAAGGAAATGATAAATGATTTACTTATCAACTCCGGTTTAGCCCAAAACATGTGGGGCGAAGAGGTTCTTACTACTAATACAATTCTCAATAGAGTTTCGCATAAGCGTAAGGATAAAACTCCATATGAATCATGGAAATGAAAGAAATCCACTTACAAATATTTGAAAGTGTGAGGCTGTTTGGCAAAGGTCGAAGTACCTAAACCAAAATAGGTCAAAATTAGACCTAAGACTGTAGATTGCATATTCATCGGATATGCAAATAACAATAGTGCTTATCGCTTCTTAGTGTGTAAGTTGGAGATACATGATATCCACGAGGGTACAATCACGGAATCAAGAAATGCTGAATTCTTTGAACAAATCTTTCCTAGAAAGGAAAAAAGAAATAATTTCGCACAAACGAAGTTATGAATAAAATGCTCAAAATCAACAAGACCCGGGAGTTTCTGATTATCCGAAACTAGACGTTTCAGATCTACATGACTTAGAAGTTACTGACTATCCGCAACTTAATGTTCCAAACCTACAGAACTTAGGGGTTCCATAGGTTGAACCAAGACGGAGCAAAAGGGCAAAAAAAGACAACACATTTGGTCCAGATTTTCTAACCTATATGGTCGAAAATGAACCAATGACAATTAAGAAAGCATTGTCAACTCCAGAAGCACCGCTTTGGAAAGAAGCTATAGAAAGCGAAATAGATTCTATTATGCAAAACCATATTTGTGAAATGGTTGATCTTCCTCCGGGAAGCAAACCTTTGGGTTGTAAGTGGATACTCAAAAGAAAGTACAAAGTAAATGGAACTATTGACAGGTATAAGACCAGATTAGTAGTCAAAGGCTACAGACAAAAAGAAAGTCTCGATTACTTCGACACATACTCCCATGTGTCTAGATTAACATACATAAGGGTATTCATAGCCATAGCAGCTTTGCATAATCTTGAGATACATCAAGTGGATGTTAAGACAGTATTCCTAAACGGAGAGTTGGAAGAGGAAATATACATGGAACAACCCGAGGGGTATGTGACTCCAGGACAAGAAAAGAAAGTATGTCAACTTGTTAAGTCTCTGTACAGACTCAAACAAGCCCCGAAATAATGAAATGAAAAGTTTGACAATACTTTATTATCAAAAGGTTTCTCCATAAATGAATGTGATAAATGTATATATATCAAAGGGAACTCTGACTCATTTGTCATGATATTCCTTTACGTAGATGACACGCTCATCATCGGACGTAGTCTAAACTTGATCATGGAAACCAAAAATATGTTGAAACAATGTTTTGACATAAAAGATATGGGTATATCAGATGTAATCTTAGGAATTAAGATTTCTAAGACATCTGACGGGCTGGTCTTATCTCAATCTCATTACATTGAAGATGTTTTGAGGAAATTTGATGTATTTGACAGTCCCCATATGAAGTCACTAATGGATATGAATCATATAATTGATAAGAATCGTGGTGCACCCGTATCCCAAGAGCGATATGCGTAGGTCATTGGTAGTTTAATGTATACTACAAACTGCACCCGACCCAATATCGCTTACCCAGTCAATAAGTTGGCTAGGTTTACTCGTAATCCTGGAAATAATCACTGGAAGACGTTAAATTGGATACTACGATATCTGAAATATTTGCTGACTTACTAATTACATTATTCAAGATATCCGACCGTATTGGAAGGATACAGTGATGCAAACTGGATATCAGACATAAGGAACACCAAATCCACTGGTGGGTATGTTTTTACAATTGGTGGTTGGGCTGTCTTGGAAATCCTCTAAGTAAACATGCATCGCCCGATCCACGATGAAATCGGAGTTTATCGCTTTGGATAAATCAGGAGAAGAAGCAGAGTGGCTTCACGACTTCTTAGAGGATATCCCTTATTGGGATAAACACATACATTCGGTGATGATTCACTGTGATAGCCAATCAGCTTTAGGAAGGGAACAAAGTAATATGTACAACGACAAGTCTAGACATATTCGTCGGAGGCATAAGACTGTTAGGCAGTTGATCACTACGGGTGTCATTTCCATTGATTACGTCAAATCAAAAGATAACTTAGCGGATCCATTAACTAAAGGCCTACCCAATGATCAAATATTCTGCTTGTCTAGGGGAATGGGATTAAAACCCAAATAATAAGAATCTTTATGGTGGTAACCCAACCTTACTGACTGGAGATCCCAGGAATTTGGTTCAATGAAAAAACTAAACCATAGAGGTTCAGTTTAGCGCTTCACTTGAAGTAAGAGCACTTCAAATTATCATTCTTTAAAGAAAGATAACTCCAAAGTCGTTCCCGTGATAGACATTAAGTGCTACTCGCATAATGGGTAAAAGATAAGTTTCTAAAATTTTTAATGATTCCTAACACTTGCGAGTGGGGTAGATAAATATACCTTATAGGAGATCACCTATTTAAGTGCGAAGACAGGCCGCTTCAAATATACGCACTTAAGAATCCAAGCATTGTCCATGGCCGCAATGGACAAAACAATAAGAATAAATGAATAAGGAGAGTTATTGTGTTGATATCATTGTCTTGGTTTACACTAAACATTGATGGTTCAAGACATCGCGTTCACCGCGTAGTAAGTAAATCCGATGGAATCGACTAAGGAAGGTTCAAAGCCGAAAGCTACCTTTCCTGATGCAATATCTTTTCACTGAAAAATTGCTGAACTTTGGCACCCCGTGTGCACCAATTCTCTTTCAAGAGGGGATTGTTGGAAATTTACTAAATGTGGGATTGAGTTTATCCCGTCTTTAATGACTTAAACATGTGGGGGCCGCATGTCAAAAACTTTGTTTCTTCGCACATGCCTAATCTACTAAGTGAGTAGATGATGTTAGTGCCAAGTATCATCAAATTTAGTTAAGAAATGAAAGAGATATTGATACACAAAGTAAGGTGTTTGACACATGAAAAGATGGAGTGTTTTTGGCAAAAAATGACTAATCTCCTTCATTGGTAGAAGATGGAGAGTTTATGCAATATATAAACTCTAAGTTTGAGTAAGGGTTTGGGACCCAAGGGGTAACCCATGTGTTTAGAATGGAGATGACCTAGGTGAGCTTGGGTTCGGGGCTAAGCCCCACACGTGTGCCGCCGCCGCCCGTCCCGTCCAGTCTGGGCTCAGGATCGGGTTTCGTGTCTCATGTCCGGGCTGTCTTCCGAATTTTTTTTGGTCCCTGAAGATTTCTAAAACGTTGCAACGATTCGAAAGATTCCAGAAACGTTGCAACGGTCCCCTCCTTCTCAACTATAAATTGAACAGTAATCTTCAATCAAAAGTGAGAACAGTGAATACTGTAATACTAAACACAAACTCCTTTCTTTTGTTGTTCACAAATATATAGAAACAGAACGATTTTCTTCTGTTTGTTCTGTTCGAAAACAAAGAACACAGAAACGATTTTCTTCTGTTTTGTTCTAAACACAGAAACAGAATCAACAATCTGTTATATATTTATTTCTTCGCTAGAATCAACTGTATTTATTTTGTATAGTTGATCGTTGCTGTTTTATCTTGGGAGACTATTGTCCATCACCGTAAAAGCATCTATACGGAGCAATTTTGTCTTAAAGACAGAGAGTCATCTCTCGACTCAGCATTTGTTTTGTTTAACCTTTCGGATACACCAATTTTTACCAATAGTTGCAACTCTGAATGTCGCCCTTGTTTTTTTACAAAGGAACCATTATACTCCACCTCCATTCTTCGGACATTTTCGCCGTCCTAAAAATGACATTAAACAACTTCATCAGTCACTCCACACCTGCCCTGCTTGCGCTCTTCCAAAATTCCACTGAAATCTCGTCTGGCCCGATCACTCTTCCCCTTCACATCCTGCAAACGACACACTTAACTCCTAACAAACTGAGAACCATGAGTTTATCTCAATAGTTGGAACATCGTAGGAATCTCTTGCGATGGGATACAAGATAACATCTCCTCCCAGATTTTCAATCTTAAGAACTATATATTTTTTTACCTTTTGTGAGGCTAAAAGGAAGACCTCTAAAATTAGTTTAAATTCTCTTCAAGCCTCCTAAACAGTCATGAATTTGCTAATGTTTTCATTAAAATCAATGGCGGTATATGTTGATTCATCAAAAGGAAAAAAATAAAAAAATAAAAACTGGAAATTGAGCCATGGGAAAACGTGGGATGAAAAGGGTTGGCCCAAGTTGCTAGAATTTTTTTCTTGCAATTTTAAGTTCAAAGGATGGCAGGAGTGTTAAGAGTCTCACATCAGATATGGAATGGAAACATGGACTTCTTATATGGACTTGGACAATCCTTACTTTATAAGCTAGTTTTTGAGGTTGAGTTAGGCCCAAGATCCATTCTTTACATGGTATTAGAGCCAGACTCATTCCAATTCTTTGTTCACCGATGTTGGACCCCCAAATTATATTATACACGCTCCAGTTAACAAGATCTGGGCGTGCGGAGAGTGTTAAGAGTCTCACATCGGATATGGAATGAAAACATGGACTCCTTGTATGGACTTGGACAATCCTCACTTTACAAGTTAATTTTTGGGGTTGAGTTAGGCCCAAGATCTATTCTTTACAAGGAGAAAGTGCAAAGAGTTATAGAAGGAGAGAGGGGATCACGGTGGTAAGGGGTTAAAAATAAAAAAAGGAAGAAAATAAAAGAAAGCTGAAAATTGGGACGGTATCATATTGATATTTTCTACTCTCAGTGTGTATTAGTTAAACTCAAATTTATATGGGTACTACAGTAAATTCTTTTCACGGCCAATAGAAGTGAGGTATGCCACTTCGGATTAAAAAACCAAAAAATAGTAATAAAATATATTACATAGTTAATAACAATAAGATATGGTAGAATTTTGAAACAATAAAATAGAATTTAAGAACTTTAAGTAATTAACTTTTAACCAGTAATGTAATTAACATTAAATACAGTATTTGTGATAATGGTGAAATACTGAAAAACTTATTTGATCAATTTCTCGAACAAAATAAATGAGGGTTTCTACTAATAAATTTTAACCTTTCTTTTTCAAGTTTAGTTCATTCCCAAACATAAATGTATGTGCCTATTACACATCAGTTTTAATTATTCTATATATATAATCCTTTTTAATAATTATATACATTCAGTAAATTCTAAAGGAAAAGATATGAGTACTGTTCCTCTCTATTTTCCCAAGTTCTTACTTGGATTAGAGACACATGTCATATTTTAAATTTAATGTTTGAGATTTAATTAACTAAAGTAAACTCTAACTATGATTAGAATAATTAATTACTTCCATATATTTACAATCCCACAATTTTAGTTGTACATTATATTTTTGTACATTTTTGTCGTCCATTTTTTTTTTGCTACTTTTCTTACTTCCCTCGAGTAAACTTTTCTTTTAGGGGCGGCTTGGTGGAGTGTATAAGAATAATGTTGAATAAAGTGTATTAGTTATGATGACATTATTTCTTATAAACTGTTTGGTTTGATGTATTAGAAAAAATATGCATTGCATAATTTTTTTTAAAAAATATTTTTTTAAAAAATACCCTCCATATTATACAATGTGAGCAACTTTAGGAGCAATTATATCTTTAACCATGCTTATGCATGCATTAAATCCTTACATTACTAATACCATGATTTGCTATGCATTAATTTATGCATAGGATAATACCAAATAGGGTGTAGAATTAATTGATCCGCCCAAATTACACCTCCGAAAAGAATGTAAAGTGGTCGTTGACAAATATAGAACCCAACAGGTTGGGATCGAATTCCACAGAAAATTAATAAAAATATATATATTTAATTACAAACCTCAACAATTAGTTTAAATTTCGAAAGGGGATTGAAAATATATTGATTGTTGTAAAGTTGATCTACTAATTACTTTCAAGAAAGAAATATTGCAAATTGGTTATTCAATTGATGGGAGGATTAGAATTGTGATCCTTTTAGGTGAATCAATATAATTAGGGCTATGCTTGACGTTAATTAAATACCTAATATATTAGATTATGGGTCAATTAAGAGTTTACCACTAATCTTCCAAACTAGATGATAAATGTCATCACTAGGCTCTTCCAAGCCCTAGGATGTAAAATTCAATACACCCACTTAATCTCAAATTAACCATTCTATTCCTAGCTTTGGTTATTAGATGGGAGTTAAATTCTCAAATCTTTGTCATTAATGTTTTCCTACCCACTATTCTTTTCCAAGCAATAAAGGGCTACAGGCACTATCAATATTGGTCACCATTGATATCATCACAAATTGAATCATTAATAGAGCATACTAATGGTAAATAATCTAATCAAGCATATAAACACCCATTTATATTAATAACACCATTAAGATTCACAACTCTAGCTAGATGATTAACTACTCATGATAAATGAAAATAAAACATTAATTAAATAAGTATTCATTGTAACTTACAAAGATATTCAAAGAAGAATTAAATATGGAGTCAATTGGTAGCAAATTCTTCCTCAAAAGCTTCAAAACATTAATTATGGAGTGTTTGGAATATAGGAGACAAAATCTGATATGAAATAATGTGTCCCAAAATTCTAAGAGACTATTTATATTCTCCAAAAACTATGCACACAAATTGGATAAAAATACCCTTGCGTCACAGTTGGCGAACCACAGATCATGTCACAAACATGACCTGCGATTCGCAAGTCTTGTAAAAGTACTGCAGGCTGTGTTCAACATCAGGTCTTTAGTGACATGGTTTGCGGTTGGTCCGTGGTTCGCAGATATGACCTGCGATTTACAGGTCATGAGGTTGACCATGCTCTTGTCTTATTCAGTTTTTCCAAATATCTGCAGCACTCTGCGGTTGAGCTGCGATCTACAAGCATGACGTGCGGTTCACAAGTTATGTTTTCAGGCTTCTTTGCTCCTTTTTACTTGTTTTTCATCTCCGCACTCATTGTCCTACAAAACAACACATATACATAAGAAATGATGTAGAATGTACTCTAGGATAAATAAAAGCTTAAGTAAATGGTATCAAATGTACCATAACTTCACAATACATCAATACCCCAAAACTTAGACTTTTGTTTGTCCTTAAGCAACTAAAACAAAACACAATCCTACGACACATGTTCAAGAATACCCAAAGTAAGAGTGACTACAACAGTGATAGAAATTAGCTACAGGCATGTACTCAAGACAATTTCGACCCTCACTCTATATTGACAAAATATGGTGCACCACACAACAGGCAAAGACTAACTCTACAACTTCGATTGGTGACAGAAAGTTATTAGAATGAGAGATATAGCCAAGAGATCCATGTTCGAGAAGTGTTTCTCAACTAAACATTGCAATCCACATGCCCTCACAAATACCAAGAAAAGTCCTCAAAATACACATATTTACACACACGGTGGACAAAAGACAAAGAAGAAAAGAATACACTCACACTCACAAAGATGTTCGATATGCACACATGTAATACCACATGCTTTCCCTTCATGTAATCCTCCACTAATGTAGACACACTTGGTTCGAAATCAACTAGGCCTTTCGGGTTGTAATGTAGGTTTTGGTCAAGGTAGGGATATAGTTTGGAAATAGTGACTCAAGATCTCCCTAAGCACTACACTTGCACAAATTCAAGCACATTTCCTTCAAATCTTTTTCTCATTTCCTTTTCACTTTTTTATTCAACACTTAGTCTTCCCTTTATTCAAAGCTTTTTATTTAACCATATCTTCAAAATACCAAGGAAGGTCCGCTATTTTTTTGTTTTCTCTTTTCTTTACCTCTTTTTTTATGTTGTTCACCTTTCAAATAATTCCCACATCACACTTTCTCGACCACCCTCAAACTTAGGCTTTTAGCCTATGTTTGCACTCTCCAAGCACTTAGGGAGGTCATGTGTCAAAAGTTAGGTCAATGAAAGGGTAAATCATTTAATGTGGTTGCCAAAGAAAAGGTTAAAGGCTCAAAGGGGTTGACTAGGGAAAATATACAAAGGTAGAAAATTTGAGACACAAAAACAATACAAGGAAGACCTAACATCACTTTTCAAACCAAGTTAGTCTAGGATTTCGCCTTGAAGAACATACCGGGCAAGTTCTAGATCACATTAATGCAAAAGAACTCAACAAAAATAATCTCACACTCACGACATATGGATTACAATCACTTCTTCCATCATAACTTATAAACAAATTCTCGAGGCATTTATCAATCACGACTCTAATAGGCATAATGTTACAAAATGATTCATGCATGTCAATATATCATCCATTAAGTACATGTGCACAACAACAAAAATATTTTTGACGGGTAAGTCATTCATGCCATAAACTAATCAAACCAACACCAGATAAGTCACAATTTTCAGTTATACTTGAACAATACACGACATATAGGGCACAGTACAAAATAAACTAGTTAAATATTGCAAGTTCAACGAAAAATAAATGCTCTAGGGAAAGAACCCTGACTAAGAAAACCCAAGAGCCACAAAATACACAAACTATCCACAACTCAGACTCGGCGTACCCCACCCCCAACAAATAAATCATGCATTGTCCTTAATGCATGTATGGTAAAACATGAGGTGAGGAACTCCCTGAGGATGTATCAAACATCTATCTAAGTCGTGTCTTCATCAATTGTGTCAGCTAGAGCTGAAGGCTGGCCAATCAGATCTATCTCTAATGATGGTGCAGGCTCAACACTTGTAGTGGTCGGGATCACCGGGCCTACTAATGGTGGAAGAGGAATATCTAAATATGGAGCCGAAGATGAACTAGATCTATCGACACTCTTGCCTCTCTACTCTCGAATATCCTCCACATACCTCTACATGGCTAGGACTGTTCTACCTTATCCCCGTGAACACTCGTTGCTCTCACAATCGAACGCGCACTATCTAACTTCCCATCCCCAACATCACTACATGGCTCTCCATCACTCTACCTCTCTGATATATCATCGTCATCTCTCTCGGGAGAGTGGTCAACACGATGCTTAGTTGTAACTCTGGGATGGGTAGAGAATAACTCTCCTGCATGTAGTAGAATAGGTCCTGCAAGTGCTATATCCTGTGAATTCGACACACTCAGTTGTGTCTCGACCTACTGCAAGTCTGCTCTAATAGCAAGTAGACCTTCCTCTCCACACCCCTCAATACGCCTCAATCGAAGCTCAATAGACTAAAGTTGTGCTCTGATGTTATTCTACTCATCTCTGACTAACTCAAATTCTTCCTTATGAGGTGCTAACGCTGTCTCTATAGCTTCCTTTACGAATGTAGGAAACTCCTCTACTAATTGGGTCACCTTAGCATCCGCCAGCCTGATCAATTATATATCATCCCTAGAAATACCTTGCCCGAAGCTGGGACATAGGAGGTGGACACAGATATGGCAGAGACGGACTCTGAAGTAGCAGCTAAAATGTCTGGAATTGAAGTAGCGGCCAGGGCTGAAGTACCTGCTGGGGCAGGCTGGTCCATTGTACCAAGATCTGTGTATCAAGTACAATCGGATGAGCACTAGACTGTGATACTGTCTTCTGTCTCTTTTTGCCATACTCTAATCAAGTGTAATATACAGTCTATTTTACCTTAGTGCCCCTATCAATCCTGTCAATCATGGGCACTCCTGCCTTCCTGCACAGTGTTGTGATCAAACATGAGTAAGGAAGGGAGGTGTTGCTTTGTTGCAATCGGTCCTGAAGCTCATCACGAATAATCTCTCTCACATCTACACATGACCCAGTCACGAGAGCGGCAATCATAATGGCTTTCTCCAAAGAAATGTTGGTGTCGTTAAATAAAGGCAACACCCTCGAAGATATGATCGCAAGTCAAAATTTTACTTTTTTTAGAGTGTTGTTATGAATGTTGACCGTTGGATTAAGCCAGTCCAGTGTCTCTTTGGCAATAACTGATGCGGCCTACACTCTGAGATCTTCCGGACTCTTCATCCTCTTATCATAATCCGTGTAAAGGAGTGGAAACTCATCTTCATTCTCTCTCTCTCTCGCCTAAAGTAGTAGTCTTTGATTTTTTGGGCGCGGATATAAAAATTCACCCTTCGAACAGTCACAAAGACGAGAGGCTCCATAGAAGCCTTGGACTATCGCTGACCTCTCTTGCTATTCAGAATAGCCCATAGACAACATAAAACTCTCTGACGAGCACCAGGATGTAATTACCTGACGGTTTTGTGAAGTAATCCCATCTTGATGTTCTCAACTTCCGCACAACACCGAGGCATTCATCTTTCATCCCATTTCAACTCACTATCTTCTCTTCATGGATCACCCGGGTCATGTTGCCATCATTTTTAACTGCTAGGCCGGTCAAATATAATTCTCTAGACTCAGGAGGGCAATTTCTTCTTTTCCGAACTATTTCCTGTGTTATATCAACCTCGGGCGACTTAGAGACCTCAGGAGCAATGGTTGTCCCCTCTTCAGACTGGGGGACATCATCCATAGGTGTTTTCATTTTTTGAGAGTTTTTTTATCTTGGTACCCTTAAATTTGTTCGTTCGGGCCATCCTGTATGTCAAAGAAGAACAATATTAATGATTTTTCTTAATATAAAATCAAATAAGGAAAAATCTTTTTTTATATGGGATGACATGTTCTGTGACATGACTTGTGATTCAAAAGCATGACCTGTGATTGGCAGGTTCTGTCACAGACTATGTTTCCAAAAGTGTTCAGTGATCTAAAATCACTGTCACACTCTGCGATTCACATGCATGACCTTGCATTACTAATACCATGGTTTACTATGTATTAGTTTATGCATATGATAATATCAAATATGGTGTATAACTAATTGATACGCCAAAATTACTCCTCCAAAAGGGATGTAAAGCGGTCGTTGACAAATATAGAAGCCAACAAAAGTTGGGGTCGAATCCCACAGGGAGTATGACGAGAAAAATACAATTTAATAGCAAACCTCAACAATTAGTCTAAAATTCGAAAGGGGATTGGGAAAATATTGATTGTTTTAAAGTTGATCTACTAATTGCTTTCAAGAAAGAAATATTGCAAATATAATTCAATTGATGGGAGGACTAGGATTGTGATCGCTCTAGGTGAATCAATATAATTGTGGCTATGTTTGACGTTAATTAAATACCTAATATACTAGACTATGGGCCAATTAAGAGTTTACCACTAGTCTTCCAACCTAGATGATAAATGTCATCACTAGGCTCTTCCAAGCCCCGGGATGTGAAATTCAATACACCCACTTAATCTCAAATTAACCATTATATTCCTAGCTTTGGTTATAGATGAGAGTTTAATTCCCAAATATTTGTCATTAATGCTTTTTCTACCCACTATTCTTTTCCAAGCAATAAAGGGATATAGACACTATCAATGTTGGCCACCATTGATATCATCATAAATTGAAGCATTAATAGAGTATACTAATGATAAATAATCTAATCAAGTATTTAAATACTCATTTATATTAATAACACCTTTAAGGTTCACAATCCAGGCTAGATGATTAGCTACTCATGATAAATAAAAATAAAACATTAATTAAATAAGTATTCATTGTAACTTACAAAGATGTTCAAAGAATAATTAAATATGGAGTCAATTGGTAGCAAATCCTTCCTCAAAAGATTAACTATGGAGGGTTTGTAATATAGGAGACAAAATCTGATATGAAATAATGTGTTCCAAAATTCTAGGAGGCTGTTTATATTCCCCAAAAAACGTGCACACAAATTGAATAAAAATACTTCTGCATCACAGTCGCCGAACCGCAGATCATGTCGTAGAAACTTTGTCGTATGCCTTCTCAAGGTCTATGAAAACTTTGAACAATGGAAATGGTAATATAATAAAAAATAAATTTAGTAGCTAGGATTGTGGGACTGCCCTATATTTTGCATTTTTGGAGCAAATATATAAAGTATCTATTATCTTAATCATGATTAAGGCTTAACTTTAATTTACTATAACTCAACCATTGATTTAAAACTATGACATGTGTCTCTCATCCAAATAAGAATTTGGAAAAAATAAAGAGAAGAAAAATGGAGAGGAGCCAAATCCAGTATTTTCTATGTTCGGCTAATTCAAGCTATCTACAACGTCGATCTTTTTTTATTATTTTTATTATTATTATTATTATTATTATTCCAGCAAACTGAAAATTACATCTTAATCTTATAGAAAAAAAATGTAGCTATTCAGCTGCAAATAAGAAGCGATTATGCTCAAGGTTCATGTATTTCATTTATTTTACGGTCAAACCTCTTTATAACGGTTTGGATGGTTAATTAAGACAGGAAAAAGAAGGTTATGTTTTGCTAAGTTCATATGGTTGTAGCATGCAAATATGCTTCTAGTTGGATCATATTCATCAAAAGAAAGTTATAGGACAGGAAGAAGAAAACACTAATCTTTCTTATTTGGCTAATGCCTTGTTGCAGGTTACATAGAAATAAGAACTGAATTCCAATTTTATATTTTGAAAGGAAGAATCAAAGTACTCCAACTTTTATTATTCCTTTCTATTGTCAGTCCATGAAAATTTAATTCTTCAATTTATGCTTTCAGTAGTTTCTGCAATTTGATCTTGAGGAGGTCGATGATGTCCACAAAGACACAAACGCAATGCAGTATCGCAGTAATAGACAGGGACAGCACATACAGATCCACAATCTTGGTCTGTATTGCAACAACACTCGGGAATGTCCCTTGCTTCAGCCTTTGGCGAAACACCTATCATATTAAATGACATAATTTATTATTAACAATATTCACACACACACACACACACAAAACTGCGAAAACCGAATCGATATAAAAAAGACCTCAGGTCTAGGTCGGTAAAACCTTGGTTGCTTTTTGAAAGCGACCTTAGGAGGTAACAAAAAACCGACCAGTATCAGGAGATTGGTTCTAAAATTACACAATTATAAATGCACTAGAATCGAATCCTCGTCATGACTGTGGTAGAATACATTTCTACCACTAGATCGCCGATGCTCGTTGGTGTAAGTAAGACTTCAATTTTTTAATTTGAGGTAAAGGTGCAAATATACCCCTGAATGTTGTGCTTTAGAACATATATATCCTTGTTAGAAAGTTAGTGCATATATACCCCTGCCGTTACATAAATGGTGCAAATATACACTTTTTGCTTATTGATTTTTTTTTTAAAATTATTTAACTTATTTTTTAAGTTAAAAAATGTCATGTGGCTTAAAAAGAAAATAAGTCTACCCATTTATTTTTAGTAAACTTATCTTTTTAAAATCACATGGTAATTTTTTTCTAGTGGGTCAGGTTTGATTTGTTTAAAAAATATTTCCATGACTTTAAAAAAAATTACACATTTTTAAAGCCATGTGACATTTTTTTAATTAAAAAACAAGCTAAATATTTTTCTAAAGAAATCTTGTCAACGAAAAGGGTATATTTGCACCATTTGTGTAACAATCGGGGTGCTCTAAAGCGCAACATTGAGGGGTATATTTGTATCTTATCACTTTAATTTATACTCTTAAAAAATTCACGAAAAAACCGACCTCCGGAGGTCAGTTTGTTTTAATTGCAAAAACCGACCTATTTTACCCAAAAAAAAAAAAGATAGCCCTCCGAAGGTCGGTCATTTGAAATAATATTTTGTGTGATTTGCAAAATATAAAAAAGAACTTTTTTTAAAAAAAAACTTTTCCGATTTTTGGAGCTAAAAAAAGTTGACCTCAGTGATCGATTTTTTTAAGAAATATTTTCCGACCTTTTTTAGGTCGGTTTTTGACTGTTTTTAGTAGTGGCTTTACCTTAGTATATATATAAATAGATAAATAAATTTCATATCCATGTACAAGAAACTTTATAAATGAACTTAGAAAAAAGTACTGAAATTTCAAATCAACTAAAAGACTTACAGAGTCCTATCATCATAAATATGAGAAGAAAAGCCAATACTTTGAAAGTCATATCTTAATATTTGATGTAATGCTCAATAAGCTACTTGAAAGTAATTTGTGTAGGTGTTTGATGAGGATATTCTTTTCCTTTGTGTCCTATTTATAGCCTATTTAGCCAAAAAATAAGGAAAATAATATTTGTGAATCTTGTAACAGATTTCTCACCCCTTTTATTCATTCATTTATTTACTTTCCATACCTAACTTTATTTTATGTATTTCTCCATGTATATCTATTTCTCTTTTGTTTCTTTATGATTTGTTTCCATATCTGCCGTTGTTTTATACTTTTATTTACTTTTCATATACATTTCAGAGACCTTCCCTCACATTTAACCTTTTAATATTCATCTCCCTTGTGGTTTCAGATATTACACTCACATCCCTTACTTTGAACTTCTTATAACCAAACTTATTTAAATGATAATCTTTCAACAACATTTCGAAAATACTCTTTTGTGTCATTAATATAATTAATTAATACTCTTACATGATGGGTAATGCGTGAAAGAGAATAATCCATTGATTATTTTTATTAATGAAGAGGTATATATACATGATATACATTAACTAATTATGGAAAATAAATCTATCTTTTCCTAATACAAGACTAATACATTTTTCCAATATAATACTACTTGAAAGACACGAGAATATACACGGGTGGGACTGTGTATATCACTTAATTATTTTGTATATAATTTATCATATTTGTAGAATTCTTGTACAAGTGTAATTATGGTAGTAGTATTGTATTAGAAAAATGTATTAGTCTTGTATTAGGATAAGGTAGATTTAGTTTCCATAATTAGATATTGTATATCATGTATATATACATCTTCATTAATGAAAATAATCAAGAGATTATTAATACTCTTTCATGGTATCAGAAGTCTAGGGCAAAATTTCCTTCTCCCAAAAACACCTTCCGCCGCGCACTTCCCTTCTCGAAATCCGAGATTCCGGCCAATGAACTACGACTAATTTCTCCCAAATTTCTTCCTAATCCCTAATTCTCCTCTTGTTCTTTCATCATGTCCTTCTCAAAGAATACGTTTCATCCTGCCCTTGTAGTCTCCAACATCAAGAACCACATCCTTATCGTTCTTGAGATGAAAAACGTCCAATACGCGACGTGGAAAAAATTATTTAAAGTTCACGCACACTCTCATCGAGTCCTTTATCACATCATCCCCTTGGAAACAGGCAAAGAGAAGGTGCCTACCACCGATGATGACACTGAGTTATGGTTAACTCTTGATGCTACGAGACTCTAGTAAATTTATTCCACTATTTCTACGGATCTCTTGCAGACTATTATTGAACCCGATGCTACGAAAATGGACACTTGGAATAGGTTGCGTGATATATTCCAAGATAACAAAAATTCATGTGTCGTGACCCTTGAGCAAGAATTCTCTCACGTCAACATGGAGGATTTTCCGAATGTCTCCGCCTATTATAAAAGGCTCAAGCCGGCTTCTTCGAGCGTAAGCATGAAACGAGCCTAATAAAATTGAGAAAGAGGACTGCTCTGTCGAAGAAGCATGCCAACACCACTATAGGCCTCAAATAGGCCTGCAACCATTTGTAGGACCAAACGATCATTTGTAACGGGCGCGCCAACGTTGCGGAGTTGGTCCACCAATTCTTTCAACCTTTTGCAATAAGCTGAAACGTTCAGGAAATCTTCCATGTTGACGTGGGAGAATTCCTGCTCAATATTAACAGCCCTAGAATTTTGATTATCTTGAAATATATCACGTATTCTATCCCAAGTATCCTTCGTCGTAGCGTTAGGCTCAATAATCGTTTGTAATATGTCGGTAGATATAGTGGAGTAAATTCACTGAAGAACGGTAGCATCAAAGGTTGTCCATAATTTAGGATCATCCTCGGGTTTAGGCACCTCCGTATCAGCATGAGCTACGGGGATAATGTGATGGAGGACTTGATGCGAGCGTGCGTGAACTTTGAACAGTTCGGTCCACGTTCGCGTATTAGACGTTTTCTATTTCAAGAACGATAAGAATGTGGTTCTTGATGTTAGAAACAGTAAGGGCAGGGTGAAACGTGTTCTTAGCCATATTAGCAACACAAGACGTGATGGAGGGATTTGGAAAAGAAATTTGGGAAGGGAATTTGCACGGAAACCTAGAGTAGTGGCTCGGATTTCGATGCACGAAGAAGAGAAATTTGGGAGAGAAATTTTTGACCTAGACTTCTGATACCATGAAAGAAATAATCCCTTGATTATTTTCATTAATGAAAGAGTATATATACAATTTACAATTTTCATAATAGGAAAATTCTATTCCTACTCTAATCCCAAAACTTTATTCTATTTGTACAATAATTATACAATTATGGTAAGTGTACAACTCTAATTTAATTACAACTAAAACTACCAAAAATATGCCATTAATTCGTGATATACCGTGCATACCATGGAAAATATAGCCCAGAAACAGTGATATACAGGCCACTGCCCGTGATATACACGTTGTATATCTCGTGTAACGTGTATATCATAGGTATTTATCAGTTTGTTTGATTTTTTTGCTTTGTTTTGCCCGATATCAAATATCTTGAAGCCTGACTAATTCAAATTCACATGAGAAAAATTCCACTTTAGTGAAAGCGATCTCACTTTCAACACTCATAACTCCAAACTTTTAATATTAACCTCTGTGTCTTTATTTTCAACTCAAGAGAAAACATAGATTATTTTGTTTGAAAAAAAAAAGATGACAATCACTCGAAGTTACAAATATAGATAGTCAAATGAAGTTGACAACTTACTAGGGTTGTTCTACATTTCATGTGCTTATTCATTGTTATGTTTTTCCTCGTTTGACTTCCTAAATCCTAAGAGGCGGGGTTGTGTCATCCCATAGTAGTTTTTTACTCCCCCGTATAATTAGTTTGTCTTAGTTATTATTTAGACAGTTTAAATATATTTTTTAATCATAATATTTTTCAAATACTTTCGAAATATTTTAAATTGTTAATTATTGTGACTTATAATACTTTTTATTTAATTTTTAAATCTGTAGTAAATTTTATTTCAAAACATTTAAAATTTTCTATGTTTGAATTCATATCGAATATTACTATATTAATAAGTTTAACTCTCGTGCTCCGAATCAAGCAAAACAAATTGAAATTAGTACACCTCAGTGTTAATATAATGGAAGTCCTTCTATTTTTGTCAAATAATCATGCCTCCACCTTATCTTTTCGGACTCCATTTCTTTCCTATGCAGTCCTAATCCTGCTAGATGCTTCGTTTTAATCTTTTCCTGTGATTTTTTGACTCTTGGTCTCAATAAGTGTGAAGAAGACAGGTTTAGAACTCATTCATTAATGAATATGTTGAACGTGCGAATAAAATTTTATATTGGAAGTTGCTAAAATATAGAAGTATACATAATATAGTGTAATATTTTTAATGGTATGAGGTCTTTAGGAATAATCTTACAAGCTTGGTCTAAGCAGACAATACACCAAGTGTCTTTGAGTTGACTTAGCCCATTAACGGGTATAGTTATCAATAGTTGGCGAGATAGAGTATAAAAATAAAAGAGTAATAACGTAGGATGCGACTTACTAGCTCTTACCGTTTAGGGGCCGATTTACTACTTGGCGAAGTGCATGGATACCCAATTGTGACGCCGATGTTTAACTTGTGCCTATGATTAATTTTTTTTGTGTACCAACTTCGAACAATTTCAGATATACGATGTCTGAAATTAGTCTTTCTAACTTCAGACATATGACTTAAGTTCATGCACATCTAACTGAAGTACGCTAAAAATGTATGAACTTTACTCATATATAACTTCAAACATTTTATTTGAAATTTGATTTTGTCAAGCCTGACTTTGTTATTATATGTACAAATTTTATAAAAAGATGACTACAGGTTAAATGGTGGTGTCAAAGACTCAAAACAGGTTGCCTCGTAAAGTTTTTACCTTTACTCGTACCCGCCAATCTCCAGGTAAGCCCAACTAAATAGTCATAATTTTGGTATTTGGGCCCTGATGGCCCATTTCCCTACTTGTTATTTCTTGGACTAGATATCAAAAGCCCAACAAGAATTGGAAGAGTGGTGATTCTCCTCCATCACAATCGTACAACCTTAGTTCATCATCAAAAACAAATCAAAACTGTTTGTTTGTGTTATTCTCTCTTCACACTTCACTCCCACAAATACCAAATCTTCATTTCAATTGTCTCATAAACAATCAATCACACCCATATATATAGAGCTGCAAAAAGCAGCTTTATTACATAAACAAAAATGGTGAGAATTTTACCTATGGCCTCATCAATTAGGCCTTCATTTTCATCTCTCAAATTTTCTGGGATCTCTCGCTTTTGCGTTTCGCTTTTATCTCATAATTCTTCAAGGAAATTCACTTATTGTCATCTGGGTAGTGGTAAATTCTCTATCTCTTTGAACCCTTTTTTTCTTTTTTGCACTTTTTTTGGGGACATATAACCAATATCTTATATACCCATTTTTTCAATTTATGACCAATTTATTAGGGATAATAGTATTTTTGGTCTCTAAGTTAAGTGCAAATTTTAATTTTGATACTTGTGATATATGACTTAATACATTTAGGGGTCATTTGGTAGCTAGTAAAGAGACACTTTATTCAGGTATTCACGTTTGTTTAGAAACCCTCATAACTAGTATATACATCATTTATGAGAATCTATGTATTATTTTATGCGGGGTAGAAGATGGAATTTTACCTATGGCCTCGTCAATTAGGCCTTCACTTTCTTCACTCAAGTTTTCTGGGTCCTCTCGCTTTTGCGCTTCGCTTCTCTCACAATTCTACACGGAAATTCACTTATTGTCATCTGGGTAGGGGTAAATTTTCTGTCTTTTGCCTTTTTAGCTCTCAATTTTGAACCCCTTTTTATTTTTTTTCTCTTTCAGTGCTTAATATTGAATTACTGTTTGCTTGGGTCAGTTTCTTTATCTTTTAATTTATGACCAATTTTCTATGTACCCATTTCGAAGGGAGCCTTGGAGTAAAGGTAAAGTTGCTGCCATGTGACCAGGAGGTCACGGGTTCAAGCCGTGGAAACAACCTCGCTGCGTACAATAGACCTTTGTGGTCCGCCCTTCCCCGACCCCGCGCATAGCGGGAGCTTAGTGCACCGGGCTGCCTTTTTTTTCTTCCTCTTTTCTATGTACCCATTTCGTATTTTTTTGTAATATAGTATGTGCACCATATTACCAATAGATAGTACAGGAAATGTTGTGTGCTGGTTGAACTGGAAGTTAAAGATGTTTTATTGCTACTGAAAAATAATTATTTTTTCATTTGATGAGAGTCTTGAAAAATATATATATGTTGTTTATTGTTGAGAATTTGATATGACTACTGGGCTGTGATGGAATTGTCTGTATAGTTGATACTTGATAGTAAGAAAAAAACTTTCTTGGAGGGGCAAAATTTTTTATTCTAAGAAATTGTCATTGACAAACACCATTGATGAATATCGCCGAAAGTGGTATGCACCTAATGAATAATTGAAGTTGTTTCATTGACATAAAGTAGTTATCTCTGTCTTGGGTACTGAAGTTTTTCTTCTTTACAATCAGTTTCATTGGTCTAGAAGCAAAGACTTTGTAGTCATATCGTTTATGCCTCGTACGGTCTAGAATGTATAGTCAATGTGGTTTGCTACCTTTCTATTTCCCATTGGCTTGAAGGTAACATGGAAATGTCTAGTCTTTAAGAGCCTCGTCTTGCATCCCTGGTTCATATTGTGAGAAATAAAACAAGAGAAAATATTATTAAGATGCATAAAAAAAGGGGCAACTCGATGTACAAAGTATCCCGCGTTAGTAGGGTCCGGGGAAGGGCCGCACCCCAAGAGGTGTGATGTACACAACCTAACCTAATGAAATCATTAATGGCTGCTTTCACGGCTCGAACCTGTGGCCTATAGATGCTACATTAGAATCCTTTTCCATGTAGGATACTATGTACAATCCTATTCCTATTCTAACACTCCGCCTCAAGCTAGTGCATATAAGTAATATGTACTACTGAAATAGGTTGATGCTGGAGATTTCTGTTTTAAGATGTCTTCTCCTACTCTTCCTCTATAATGGATTTCTTAACTTACAATAAATGGAAACAACAAATATTTGACACATTCAGGTTGGAGACTAATTGACTGCTATAGTTCGCATCATTTTTCTATTACGATTTGCTCACCAACACAACATTGAATGTATACATTTGTATGCTATTGGTGGAAATTGTTGCTTATGTCTGTTGGCCTTCAGACTTTACTGTATCCCAGGATGTTAGTGTGTTCATCTATTAGTAAGAGAGCTGCTTACTTGGTAATATTATTGGTTCTGCAGCGGCTCCACAGTTGCAATCTTTTAGCCTTAAAGCTACTAAGCTATTAAGAGAAAAGGGGGGCAGTTTGCCGATCAGTGCTACGGGAAATATGGCACATGCAAGCACTGCTGCTACCCAAGAAAATGTCCTAGAGTGGGTCAAACAGGACAAGAGAAGAATGCTCCATGTTGTTTACCGTGTTGGAGACCTTGACAGGACGATAAAGTACAAATATCTCGTTCATATTTTGCTTGTCTAATTCTGTTCTAGGGGTGTCAAATGGGTGGGTCGGGCTGAATTTAGGCTGGTCAAAATGGGCTGAGTTAATAAATAATAACCTGTTCAAAAGTTACATGGGCTGAAATAGGTTGGGCTAAAGTGGACTAAAAAGCGTGTCATAACCAACCCGCCCAACAACAACAACATACTCAGTGTAATCCCACGAGTGGGGTATGGGGAGGGTAAGATGTACGCAGACCTTACCTCTACCTTTGTGGGGTAGAGATGTTGTTTTCGATAGACCCTCGGCTCAAAAGGAACGTAAGTCATTGCAGGATTGCAGGGAAAATAGGACAGCAAGAAAATAAGATACAAAACAAATGGCGCAACATGGTAATACACACATAGAGATAATGATCTACGCTATACCAAAATAATAAGTTTTTTTAATTTTTCTTGTTATAATTTGTTTAAGTACCTAATAGAACTTTTTTTCTTTATTATGACCATATATAACATATCAAACCAAAAAAAATCTATTCAAAAATATTTTGACAAACCTTATAAAAAAAATTGACAAGATTACTCATGGGTCAATGGGCTGAATTGGGCAGGTCAAAATGGTTTGGGTCAATAAATGGCCCCGCCCAAACTTGAACGGGTTGGGCGGGTCATGTTTTTATGGGCTGATTTTGACACCCCTATTCTATTCAAGAGTCATGGTATCTTCTCTCTTTCTCTCTTTTAACCTTCCATAGTTGTGTGCAGATTCTATACAGAGTGCCTAGGGATGAAATTATTGAGAAAGCGTGACATACCGGAGGAAAGATACACAAACACATTTCTAGGATATGGACCAGAGGACTCTCATTTCGTGATTGAGCTCACATATAGTAAGCTGGTTTCTTCCTGTCCGTATCACTTTGCCATTTCCTTTTCATTCTCGACACAACTCTAACGTTTAAGGCTACTTTTTACATATCTCTTTTACAAGCTTCGCTTTGTCATGAATATGATGTTTTAGTTTTATGGCACTGCCAGATTATGGAGTTGACAAGTATGATATCGGATCTGCATTTGGCCATTTCGGAATTGCTGTAGAGGATGTAAGTTTCTTTATAAAAGTGTCATATAAGCGTGAAAGGAATTTACATAGAACAGTACAGATTTTTTAGCACATTTTAGTGCTGTATTAAACATAATATTTACCATTTTAAAAAAAAGGAATTTTATATAGAAAATGTGATAAAAATGAAAAAAGAAAATGGTCCCTTGTGTTTGAGGATAGGTTCAAAATAGTCCCTCCTTAAGTATGACTGTACAGTTTTGTTCCGTTAAGTTTATCAAAAGTTAACACTTTTAGTCTCGGTTAGGGGTGGCCAGTGGGCCGGGTTCAACCCGTCCCGCCCCTCATCCCGTCGGAAAAGGGGACCGGTCTTGGCGGGGCGGGTCGGGATCGGGATTTACGTTTTTTTTTGGCACTTCATTTAAAAAATAATATATATAAACACTATAATAATTAAACAAGATAGTGTAATAAAAACATCCCAAGGCTATTTTTGTGCCTCTTATATTATTTAATAGAAATATGATTTTTTTAATACAATTTCAAAATTACAACTTTGTGGTGTTGAAAGTTGCAAATCACATAGTAAAATTGCAATTAAAAAAATTACATATTATAAACACCTTTTCTAATTTCTTCACAATGTCTTGTGGTTCTTCGGTTGGAATTAGAATTTGTTGGTTAAATTGGTTGAAGAAGAAGATGGTATAGAAGCCGGTTGGTTGCTAACACTTTCTTGTTGGTAATGCGTATATTTTTTTTTGCATTCATCGTGTATGCTAGACAAAACTTCTTCTTTAGTTGGTTCCTTCGGTAGTTGTTCATTTGGATTTTTTGGAGTTGGAGGTGGAAGTACTGCTATACAATCATAAATAGTTTCAATGAGTGTTTTACAACCGTCTACTTAATAGTCAGATTTAATACATCACCAATAATATAAATAGTGGGAATAGGAAAAAATATTTTTTTAATTTGATAAACATTTTTTTAATAGGTGTCTTATAAGATGGTTTTTTCATATATTCACTAAGCAACAAATATATTAGAGCTATATAAAATGACATAGTTGAAATAGTATGATAATATATACCAGAAAATTCTGTAGTTGCTTGAAATTTTTTCGCTAAAAATCCAATAAGTTCTGAATTTTTTTTCCCAATCATTATCTATAAGCATATCAGTTGGATTTCGATTATGGGCGTTAAAAAATAAAGTTATAGGTCTTCTATAATCGTAAGCAACAAGTAGTTGATCATATAGAGAATTTCACCTAGTCGCTATTTCTTCAGGGATTTTTCTAAAAGGTAATCCACAATCGTGACAAGTCTTTTTATATTCTTTTTTTCTGTGTATTCTATTACTTCTAAAAATAAAGTTTATAGCAAATTGTATTTTATTAAGAATGTCTTCAAAAAGTGATAGACCATCCTTTACAACTAAGTTATAAATATGACACGCACATTTTATATGAAAATGATTAGGAAAAGATGGAGTTAATAGATCTTTTAAAAGGTCTCACATCATAATTATTAGAAGAAGCATTATCTAATGTAACAATCATTATTTTATCAGTTATACCATAATAATCGCACACTTGATGAATATTTTCTGCAATAAAATTTTCAGTGTGCTTATCATCAATATATCTATATGATAAAATACGTTTTTGCATAGACCAATTATAATCTATCCAATGACATGTTACAGTTAAATAATCATTGTCGTTAGTACTACGACCTATATCAGAAGTGATACATATTTTGCCAGGAAAATGATATAATGAATAACGTAAATATTATTGATATTCATTTGCAAATTTAAAAATGTCTCTCCTAACAGTTGATCTAGAAAAACCGTTAAAAGCAGGATTATACATTAGGAAATGAAAAAAAGGAAAACCCTCCACCGCAACTAATTTTGCTATTGCTTCCCTATCTCTATGTTTATCGTATTTAGGACCTACAATTCCCCCGTCATCGGATTAATTTGACCCTGTACTTAGTCCTGGACACTATGTGAACCTTGTCCCGACTGAGAGCGCATTGACGCACCCGACTTTGTAGCCTCATATTCATCCCACCTAGCTTTGTGAAAGCCTTGTACATGTCTCAATAAACCTCCCATCCCACCCTGACCTTTTCCCATTTTAAATTTATAAACATTTTTACAAATTTTACATCTAACTACTTGATTCTCTTGTTCCCTATCAAAAAATCCCATGCAACTGATTTGAATTTTTGTTGTGTGGGGCTTCGTCTCATATTAGGGGAAATAAGAGTTGTTCCAGCTTCAGAGGCTGAGACTCAGTCTGAGGTTGAGGTTGTTCAGGTGCACTAGTGGGTGTCATCTAGATTATCTTCTAAATTAAAGTTTGGTTCAGTTGCAGAATATATCTCATAATCTAATAGTATATCATTAAAAAAACCAGTTTCATCTATATGAGTGTAATAAATCAAATCATCCTATCTAGGAATATGATGACTAGAAGAAGTACCCCTGCCCTTGTTACCCGTACTACCTACTAGAAGAAGTATCCTTACCCTTACCCTTAATCATACGTCTTCATCCTCCCATTTTAATTATGCAAATAAATAATTAAAGATAATGAAATTAAGTGCGATAATTAAAATAAAGTTACAATAATAATTTAAATTTAAAGAAGGAACGAAGGTACCAAACGCCGACGTAACGTCGACTTGTAATCGAGGTTGAAAATTAAAACTTTGCTCGATGGATGATCCTCAAGCTAGTTGCCAACTTCAATCTCAATTTTTGAACTTTGATACAATTATACAAATGAGCAAATAAAATAAAATATTTAGTAGGCAATGTAATTGTAGACTTGTAGAGAGATAGATTGAGAGATTGTAGGAAGATCTGTGAGATAAAATGAAGAGAATGAGGTATTTATAGTTGAAAAATTGGGTTAAAGTGTAAATATATTAACTTAGAGATTAAAAATAAATATTAAGGAGGTAGGGTGGTTTATTGGGGGGGGGGGGAATGGCCGTTGCACAACGACCAAAATATAATTGGCCGTTGTGCAACGACCATTTTTGCAAGGGGGCGGGTCTGGCGGCGGTACGGGCCTTGGCGGGATGAGCCCAGGTCCCGTCCCGGTTTCGAGTCCCGACACCATTTCTTTTTAGGGGTGATCGGGGCGGGATCGAGGCGGGATCGAGGCGGGGTCGGGCCCGCTGGCCAGCCTTAGTCTCGGTCAAATACTTACCGAACTCTACAATAATAACAATATACCAGTGAAATTTCACAACGTGGGTCTGGGAGGGTAGAGTGTACGCATACCTTACTTCTACTTCGGTAGGTAGAGCAATTGTTTTTTTAGAGACCCTCGACTCAAGACAGAGCATAAGCACAAGCAAAGCAAGAGAAACGGTCAGTCCCGGTCAGAAAAAAATTAAAGCAGTATGAAAATGCTGGTATCAAAAGTGAATAAGCCATGCTAGTGCATTTCGAAAAAGTAAGTAGTAACTAGCACAAATAAATAAGCTAAATAAAATACACTAAAGGACACATAGCAACATAAATCAAACTACAGGGGACTATAAAGCAATACTTCACCTATTAGTATGATAGGTTAAGCAGGCCTACAATAATAACACTATCACTACCCGTTTGCAAGCGTAAGTAAGGCTATGCTCGACTACCTACTACCCTTCTACCCTAATTTGTGTCCTTCACAACCTCCTATCTAAGGTCATGTCCTAAGTAAGTTGCACTTGTGCCATATCCCGTCTAATCACCTCTCCTCAATACTTCTTCGGCCTACTTCTACCCCTCATAAACCCGTCCATAGCCAACCTCTCACACCTCCGCACTGAGGCATTTGTGTCTCTCCTCTGCATATGCCCAAACCATTTCAACTTCGTTTCCCACATCTTATCCTCCACTGAGCCACTCCCACTCTGTTTCGGATATCATCATTTCTAATTCTATCCCTCCTTGTATGACCGCACATCCATCTCGACATCCTCATCTCCACAACTTTCATCTTTTGGATGTGCGAAGTCTTGACTGGCCAACACTCCGTCCCATATAACATAGTCGGTCTAATCACCACCCATTAGAATTTACCTTTAAGTTTTGGTGGCACTTTTTTGTCGCATAAGACTCCAGATGCGAGCCTTTATTTCATACACTGCCCCAATACGATGTGTGACATCGTCATCAATCTCTCTATCCCCTTGGATAATAGACCCGAGGTACTTGAAGCTTCTTTTCTTTGAAATGATCCGAGTAACAAGCCTTACCTCCACGCTTGTCTCAAGGTCGTTTCCGTAACTGAACTTGCACTCCAAGTATTCTGTATTGGTCCTATTCAGCTTGAACCCTTTAAATTTCCGAGTCTGTCTCCAAACCTTCAACTTAGTGTTCACTCCGCTGTGAGTCTCATCAATCAGAACTATGTCGTCTGCGAATAACATACACCATGACACCTCCCATTGAATTTGTCGCGTCAGTCCATCCATTACCAAGACAAATAAGAATGGGCTAAGAGCTGATCTCTGGTGCAGCCCCATCATCACTGAAAAGTGCTCCGAGTCTTCTCCCACTGTTTGTACCCTGGTCTTGGCACCATCATACATATCCTTGATCAGCCTAGTGTACGCCACATGTATACCTAACCTCCAAACATCTCTATAGAACCTCTTTAGGAACTTTGTCATATGCCTTCTCGAGGTCGATGAAAATCATATGTAAGTCTCTCTTCCTCTCTCCAACTTTCTAATAAGATGAATGACTTTTGTGGTCGAACGTCCCTGCATGAATCCAAACTAGTTCTCGAAAATAGATACGCCAGTTCCCACCTTCATCTCCACGACCCTTTCCTAAACTTTCATAGTGTGGCTTAGCAGCTTGATACCCCTATAGTTGTTGCAACTCTGTATATCACCTTTGTTCTTATACAAAGGGATCATTGTACTCAACCTCCATTCTTCGGGCATTCTCGCCATCTTAAAAATGACGTTAAACAACTCAGTCAGCCACTCCAAACCTGCCCTGTTGTCTACGCTCTTCCAAAATTCAACTGGGAACTCATCAGGCCCGGTCGCTCGTCCCCTGCGCATCCTGCGAACAACACCCTTAACCTCAACCTTAATACTTCTACAACAACATACCAAGTGAATCCCACACCCTGGGATCTGGGAAGGGTAGAGTGTACACAGACCTTACCTCCACCTTGTTAGGTCGAGCGGCTGTTTCCGGGAGACCCTCGGCTGTTTTCGGGTATTGTAATGCTTCTACAATACCTAAAATCTCGGTACCTACCAGATTGGTCCAGATCTTCCAGCACAATGTCTCTATCTCTTTTTTCATTCAAGAGTTTATGAAAGTAAGACTGCCACCAACGCCTAATATGCGTATCCTCTACCAGTACTTTGCCGTCCTCGTCCTTGATGCACCTCACGTGATCCAAGTCACGACCCTCCTCTCCCTCGCCTTGGCTAGTCTATACAACTTTCTATCCCCGTCTTTCTTCTCTAATTCCACATACAAGCGTTCGAAAGCCACCGTTTTCGCCGCCATAAGCGCAAGTTTTGCCTCCTTCCTCAGTATCTTATACAGTTCCCTATTCGTCTACTTCTCCACATCATCCTTCCTTTCTACCAATTTCGCATACGCCGCTTTCTTTGCTTCCACCTTCTCTTGAACTTTACCATTCTACCACCAGTCCCCTAATTGCCCACCACGGCTACCCTCGAGACCCCAAGCACTTTTCTAGCTACCTCTCGAATGCAACTAGCCGTCCTGTCTCACATACCGGTCGCAACCCCACTATTCCCCCAAGCCTTTTTGGCCATCAACCTCTCCCCATCTCCTTTGCACTAGCCATGGTCAAACTCCTCCATTTGATTCTTAACCTGTCATCCATAACCCTCCTCTTCTTCTCTATCTTGTTCTTCAAATCCATCACCAAAAGCTTATGTCGGGTTGTAAGATACCCCCTCGGAATAATCTTGCAGTCTTTACAAAGACTGTTGTCAACATTTCTAAGAAGCAAAAAGTCTATCTGAGTCTTAGCCACCGAACTACAAAAGTCACCAAGTGATCCTCCTTCAGGAACCTCGAATTGGCTATCACCATCCCAAAAGCTCTAGCGAACTCCAAAAGTGAGACGCCTCCCATTCCTGTCCTCGAGGCCAAAGCCTCCATGCACGACGTAACCCCCGGAAGTGATCCAGTATGTCCATTGAAATCCTCTCCTACAAATAACTTCTCAGTGGGTGGTATACCACCCACCACCTCGTCGAAATCCTCCCAAAAGCGCCTCTTCTCCTTCTCGTTCAAGCCCGCCTGCGGCGCGTAAGCGCTAATAATGTTTATAGTGAACCCTCCAACTACCAACTTAATCGTCATCATCCTGTCATTGACCTTTCTAACCTCTACCACCTGATCCCTTAGTTCGCTGTTTACTAAAATGCCTACCTCATTCCTATACCTCGACCTACCCGTGAACCATAACTTATACACGTCCACATTCTTAGCCGTAGGTCCTACCTATTTGGTCTCCTGGACACATGCTATATTAATCCTCCTCTTCTTAAGAATCTTAACTAGCTCTATGGACTTTTCCGTTAAAGTCTCAATGTTCCAATACCCTATTCTCAGCCTAGCACCTCCCTTACCCCACTTAACCCCCCTAACCCTCCCAACCCCGACCGAGAACATGATCCTAGTTTACCATCAGTTACCAAAACCACTAAAGCAAATATAAAATAATAAACTACTCAAACGTTTACCCTAAAACAGGAAGGGATCAAAGTGAAAGCACACGTTAACAAGAATCTAAAGGCAAGTAAAACCACCACGCCAAGAATGCTATAACTAAAGACAAGAAGGGTAAATGCAAGAACGTAAAGTTACGAATCAATACAGCGAGGCGGCAAAATTTAACAACAAGGATAAGGACAAAGAATGGATATAGGCAACCGGAGGTACCAACTTCAGTTGAATCAAACCTGTTTGCCGGCGAAAATCGTTGTTCACCGGCACCAGAAGTACTGTTCACTTGAGTTTTCACCAAAAAGTCGAGTACATGTGTAGATCGAGGAGAAAAAGAACAAAAAGAAGGAGAAGAGAGAAACCAACGAGAATCGGATCTGAAGCAATATATATATATATATACTTAAAGTGAGCGCTTTAAGTATACCTGGAAGGGAAGATTCAACCAACCCAAGCACTGCTCCTTACTGCAGTGAAGAAATTAAGTGTTCGATGGTTTGGAGGGGAGAAATACAATCGTCGATCGGATCTATTCCTGATAGTGGCGGAAAAATCGATCTGTTTCTACTTTTCCAACTGTTAGATTTGACGAAATAAAACATCAAGAAAGTCCCATCAAATCCTAAAATATGCAACACAAAAAATGACAAAAATGGTCCCTTATGTTTGAGGATAGGTTCAAAATAGTCCCTTAAGTATGCATTGAACAGTTTTGGTCCTTTAAGTTTGCCAAAAAATAACACTTTTAGTCTCCAATTCTGTCAGTTAGATAAAAAGATTTAACCATACACACCAAGAAAGTCCCTCCAAATCCTAAATATGCAACACAAAAAGCTGCAATAGACACTTAAGTGCATACTTAAGGGACTATGTTGAACCTATCCTCAAAAGTAATGGACCATTTTTGCCATTGTCTCATAGTACTTACATAATCCTGTTGTTCAGTATTCATTTTTTACATCTTTGACAATTTGCATATGCATATTACTTGAGAACTTACCAGCTTGTGGGATGTGCATTAGGTTTCAAAGACGGTTGAACTCATAAAGGCTAAGGGAGGGAAAGTAACTAGGGAACCGGGTGCTGTTAAAGGGGGAGAGACTGTAATTGCATTTATTGAAGATCCTGATGGTTACAAGTTTGAACTTCTGGAGAGGGGTCCAACACCTGAGCCCCTATGCCAAGTAATGCTTCGAGTTGGAGATCTTGAACGTGCCATCAAATTTTATGAGGACGTAAGATTACTGTGATTTCATAAGCATTGTTGCTATTGTATTTACTGCTCGTCATGTGTTATTAGCTGAACTACAAGGATCAGTTGTTAGCCACATTCTTACTGTACATTGTGTCATCTTCAGGCTTATGGTATGAAGCTTCTTCGCACATGTGACAACCCGGAATACAAGGTTAGGAATTGTTTTCCTTGGTTAACAATAATTGTAGTTTTTCTGATAGTTGCTGGTTCCTTAATTTTCTTTCTTCCCCACGAAGGAAATAGGGTGATTAGGTGGTATATTAATGGATCATCCGATTAGAAATGATAACAAAATTCATAAGTCGTTAGAGTATATATATATATATATATATATATATATATATATATATATATATATATATATATATACACACACACGTAAATCAGAACTCATTCTAACGACTTATGAATTTTGTTATCATTTCCAATCGGATGATCCATTAATCCAACTAGTGGAGGATTATAAGCTTCTTCGCACACGTGACAACCCGGAATACAAGGTTAGGAATTGTTTTCCTTGGTTAACAATAATTGTAGTTTTTCCAATAGTTGCTGGTTCCTCATCTCCAATCGGATGATCCATTAATCCAACTAGTGGAGGATTATAAGCTTCTTCGCACACGTGACAACCCGGAATACAAGGTTAGGAATTGTTTTCCTTGGTTAACAATAATTGTAGTTTTCCGATAGTTGTTGGTTCCTTAATTTTCTTTCTTCCCCACAAAGGAAATAGGGTGATTAGGTGGTATATTAATGGATCATCCGATTGGAAATGATAACAAAATTCTTAAGTCGTTAGAATGAGTTCTGATTTACATGTGTATATATATATATATGTGTGTGTGTGTGTGTGTGTGTGTTCGCGCGCGTGCTAACTATATTGTTTGTTATTTAAGTGCTAGCACGGTGGAGATAGGTTGACTATCTTATCCCGAAAACATAAAACAGTGGAGATAGGTTAACTATCTAATGCAACTTCATACTTATTGGTGCTTTCACTTGACTTATTTACTTTTTGAAGAGTCAAATCTTTATTTGACTATTATTTACTCCAGCAAAGGTTTAAAACATTTGCTAAACTGAAATTTATAGGCACTATATTTCAATTTATATGGCAGTCTTTCGTTTTGAGATATTAAGAAATGTTCAAATTTGTGGCTTGATTTGAAGTGACTTCCATCAAACTAAATAAACATGCATATAGAAGACAGTCGATGGAAATTTCATTGTGTATTATTGATACAAAATAGGCTTTACCGAGCTGTTAAGAATTTGCAGTATACGATAGCAATGCTGGGATATGGTCCAGAAGACAGGAGTGTTGTGATGGAGTTGACTTATAATTATGGTGTCACTGAATACGTCAAGGGAAATGCATACGCACAGGTAGCACTCCATAGATTGATCGTAGTCTGTGTCACATGTTATATTGGGGCATATAGGGCTGGCAAAATGGTTTTAAAAAATCAAGTAACCATCTAATCCGACCCATTAGACATTGGTTGGATAATGGATATTTAAAAAATGGATCAAATATGGTATTATCCATATTATTCACTAAAAAATGGATATCCATGTTATCAATATCCTTTTGTCTGCATGTTATTTTTAATGAGTTCTTGCTTTGTGGGAATCTAAGCTTATTTTGATTTTAGTTTGTGTTCTCACCTGACTATTCCTGAAACCATAAATATATGGAATTATGGATATCCATATAACTCGTGGTTAACCCATGTTCTATCCGTGTTAAATTTGGGCAGGTCAAATATTTTATCCATTTTTGTTTAACCTGTTTTCGCCTGCCCTTATCCAATCCGACCCGCCCTATTTGCCACTCCTAGTTGCATACCATCAGGGTATGCCCCATGCATCGAAGTTCACTAACTTATACATATCCCCACAGATAGCTATAGGCACGGATGATGTGTACAAGACCGCAGAAGCAATAAGACTTTGTGGTGGAAAAATTACCAGGGAACCGGGACCTCTACCTGGTATCAGCACCAAGATTACAGCATGCCTCGATCCTGATGGTTGGAAGACGGTAATACTATTAACGTTACAACTATGTGTTTTCCCCCTAATTCACTCATCGTAAAGTTTTTCTTGATGAATTTGCAAGGCTATAACATCTTTGGAAATCATGCAGGTTTTTGTTGACAATATAGATTTTCTCAAGGAGTTTGTGTAAGCTAAGCTATTTTTTGAGGAAATATTAGGCATACATGGAACATCTTGAGGACATTGATGCTTCATCAGATTACATCCTCGCCTTTGGCCAAAATGATATAAGGTGACTACCGCGAAAAAGAGCGTTAAATTGTGCATTTGTGAATTGTATTACAGAAATTGTCGCTTCACCACCATTAGAAGAATAGAAGCGTGAAATCATATATCTGCGTGCTTCTTGCAATAAGTTTAATTTATGCTGCCTTTGCTTAATGGAGAACTCAGCAAAGTAGGGAATCAAATAGTTCAGAAAAAGCTTAGCAAAGTTGGGACTTTCTCTATTTCCAATATTTACCAACCCTGATTTGAATTGTTCATTTAACTCTTTTATCATAGTGGACCATAGGTCAGTCAGTTGCCTTGCAAATTCAATTGTGTAAAAATTGTCCTGTCAATTGTTTTCCTCAGTCAGTTGCCATGCAAGTTCCATGGTGTAAAAATTGTCCTGTCATTTTTTTTTTGTTCTAATAAGAAAAGTGTCGTAAAAGCCATCTGATTTCCTTAGTGAGGCTGGGCATGTATGTATATGAGTTCACAAGAGTGACACAAGCATCCGTGGTTGATTTCATGACTCAAAACTCGTAAACAATTTTACCGTTGCTGCAACACTCCCCTTCACACACACTAAAGTACTACTAACTAATCGATATCAAAGGACTCTAATCACTTTTGTTTTTTGGTTGAAATGACTTAATTACTAATCAGACTAACACTATAGATTATTCTATTTACATCAAGAAGATAAAAAGATTAAACTTCCTGAATATTCACATCCAAACTGTAACATTATATATAGCATTAGTCTATAGATTATGCAAAATACAAACTAAGAACTTTCGAAAATACTAGTCGAATCTATTCATATGTATATTTACTTCCGTTTTTCTACTGGGAATTCATCTGTCCTTTCTGTTGGTATATAAAGGACCAAACAAAATTGAACTTCCCCACAGTAAAAAGAACATTATATTATACTCCCTTGTCAAAAGAAAAGAACATTATACTATTGATTCCACCCTCCAGATTATCACTAATTACTAACAAGCCAAAATTAAAGTAACTCTAATCACTAATCAGACTAATACTATAAAATATATATTTGCTTCAAGAAGATAAAAAAACTAAGCTTTTATAAATTCCAAAAGTTAGAAAGCACTTAGAAATCATGCAAAATATAAAACGAAGAACTTCTATAGATACTAGAATCTATTCAATATGTATATTTTCATTTTGCTACTGGAAAAATTCATCTGTCCTTTCTGTTAATATAGTAAAGGACCAAAATAAAAATTGAACTTCCCCGGCAACAAAATCGTTTAAGTACCATTAAAAAGAGAAGCTTGGTGCATGGAGCATCGTGTGTTCATGTAGGGTCCGAGAAAAGGCTGCCTCATAAGATGTAATGTAGACAGTCTATCCTAAGACAAGCATCAGTGACTGATTTCACGACTCGAATTCGTGACCTATATATCACGAAGAAACAAAACTTTTATCGTTGCAAGTCTTCCTTCCAAACACTAAGTACTACTAACTAATCAAAACTAAAGGACTCTAATGACCTATCACTAATCAAACTAATACAATAGAATATGTATTTGCTTTAAGAAGATAAATCCACTAGTTCCACAAGTTAAAAAGCACTTAGAAATCATGCAAAATATAAAACTAAGAACTATAAATAGTAGAATCTATGCATATGCATATATATATATACACACACACACTTCCATCTTTCTCCTTCCACAAAGTTAAAAAACACTTAGAAATCATGCAAAATATAAAACTAAGAACTATAAATAGTAGAATCTATGCATATGCATATATATATATATACACTTCCATCTTTCTCCTTCCACAAGTTAAAAAACACTTAGAAATCATGCAAAATATAAAACTAAGAACTATAAATAGTAGAATCTATGCATATATATATATATATATATATATATATATATACTTCCATCTTTCTCCTGGGGAAATGACCAAACTAAATTTGTATATATATATATACTTCCATCTTTCTCATGGGGAAATGACCAAACTAAATTTGAACTTCCCCTAAAAAAACCATTATACTATTGATTCCACCTTCTAGAATATCACTAAATATTACTAAAAAATGACAGTCTGATGCATGAAGCATCCCGACATTCATGTAGGGTTCAAAAAAGGTTAACGGTTGATTCCATGGTTGACGGTTTAAACTTGTGACCTATAGGTCACATGGAGAAAACTTTCCTAACTAACTAAAATTAAAGTAACTTTAATCACTAATCAGTCTAATACTATAGAATATATATTTGCTTTAAGAAGATAAAAGAAAACTAAGCTTTTATAAATTCCAAAAGTTAGAAAGAATTTCGTGTTAAATATACACAATATACATGTGTATATTGTGTATATTGGCTCTCGGATTTGGTCTCCCTATTACCGTATATACTCTATATATTTAGAAAATATTTAGTCTCCTAGTTTAGGTAATATTGTAATGTAATTATATTGTACACTTACCATAATAATTGTATTACCATAAATGTATAGTTATTATCCAAGTAGAATAAGGTTTTAGGAATAAAATAGGAATATGATTCTCCTATTATGGAAATATGTAACTTGTATATATAGCCTTTCAATTAATGAAAATAATCAAGGGGATTATTTCTTTCATGGTATCAAAAGTCTAGGTCAAACAAAAAAAATCTCAAAATTTTTTTTCTCTTCTCGGCCAAAGAACGAACCCCCCCGGGTTTGCCATTTATTCTTCCGCTCTCCAAATCTCTCTTCCAAATCCCTCTATCACCTATTGTTCTTTCGTTATGTCTACGTCAAAGAACATGTTTCACCCAACCCTTGTTGTTTCTAACGTCAAGAATCATATCCCTCTAATTCTTGAAATAGAAAACGTTCAATATGCGACGTGGCCCGAGTTGTTCAAAATTCACGCTCATTCGCATCAAGTCATCCATCACATAATCCCCGTGGCTCCTGATGATACGGAGGTGCCTAAATGCTAGGATGATCCTAAGTTATAGACAACACTTGATGCCACCGTCCTTCAGTGGATTTATTCTATTATCTCCACCGACCTATTGCAAACGATTATTGAGCCAGACGCTACGGCAATGGCTGCATGGGATAGACTGCGTGACATATTCCAGGATAATCAAAATTCCAGAGCTGTTACTCTTGAACAGGATTTTCCCCACGTCAACATGGAAAATTTCCCGAACGTTTCAGCATATTGCAAAAGGTTGAAGGAATTGGCGGACCAACTCCGCAACGTTGGTGCGCCCGTTAGTGAAGATCGTCTTATTTTACAGATGGTTGTTGGCCTATCCGAGGCCTATAGTGGTGTTGGAAGTCTCCTTCGTCAAACTAATCCTCTTCCAAGGTTCTATCAAGCCCGATCCATGCTTACCTTGGAAGAAGTCGGTTTGGCTAAAAAGGCGGCTACTAATGCTAGTCCCGTGGTCATGATGACTTCCTCCCCTAGTCCTCAAAATTTTGCTGACAATTCGAACCAAAACCGATCTCACGGGGGCAGCAAGAATGGCCGAAAAAATAATGGAAAAAATCGCGGGGGCAAACGCGGCGGCTCCTGCAGCAGTCACGGTGGCCAAAACAGTGGCAATGGACCCCATTCAGGTTACAGTGGGCCACCGACCCACTGGTCTCAGCCTTGGGCCTCTGGGCCGTGGGCTTGGACTAGTAGATAGTGGCCCTACGACCCACCTCCACAGCCATTTCCAGCGTCTGGCCAGTGGGATTTCCAGCAGCCTCGACGGCCCACTGCCCACTGGCCCAGTAATTCCAGTTCAAGCAGTTACGGCCCAAGATGGCCCAATTCTGGAATTCTTGGGCCCAGTCTCCGCAAGCTCACCACGCAGCAGGCCCCACTCAGACCAATATCGAGGCCGCGATGTACACACTGGGTTTGACTCAACCGGACCCGAATTTGTATATGGACACCGGTGCCACTACCCACATAACATCCGATTCAGGTACTCTCTCATCTTATTCCAATTTGAGCAACCTTCGCGATATAATTGTTGGTAATGAAAATTCTGTTCATATTCGTGGTTATGGTCATAAAATATTGTCTCCCCCTCATCCCCCTCTTATCTTGAAAAATACCCTACACGCCTCCAAATTGATTAAAAACTTAGTCTCTGTCCGTATATTCACTACTGACAATTCCGTTTCTATTGAATTTGATCCATTTGGTTTCTCTGTGAAGAATTTCAAGACGGGGAGTCCTCTTTGAGGTGTGATAGTAGGGGAGATCTTTATCTATCACACCCAGTACCGGTCCATCGAGTCAAGCCCTGCCATCAGCTTTTGCAGTCATCTCTCCTTCCTTGTGGCATGCTCGTCTTGGTCATCTGGGTCCTCTATTTTGTCAGCTTTAGATAAAAATAGTTTTATTTCATGTAAGGGTACGAGTCGTACTCCAATTTGTCAATCTTGTTCTTTAGGAAAAATTGTTAAGTTTCCGTTTGTAGACTCAAAATCTCATACTTAAATGCCATTTGATATTATTCATAGCGACTTATGGACGTCTCATGTTCCTAGTTCTGTGGGTCATCAGTATTATGTTCTCTTTTTGGATGATTATTCTAAATTTCTATGGACGTTTCCAATAGCGAAGAAATCTCAAGTTTTTTCCATCTTCCTAAAATTTAGAGCATTCATCAAAACCCAATTCGATCGTGAAATAAAAAATATTCAGTGTGATAATGAAAAAGAGTATGACAATGGAGTGTTTTGGAAATTCTGTGCTACTAATGGGATAAATTTTGGTTTCTCTTGTCCTCATACATCTTCACAAAATGGGAAAGCCGAACGTAAAATTCGTTCCATAAATAACATTATCCGCACTCTATTAATTCATGCTTCCGTACCCCCATATTTTTGGCATCATGCTCTTCAAATGGCTACATATCTACTTAACATAACTCCTTCCAAAGGTTTGACATATTCTTCCTCTCTTCAAATTTTATATAATAAAATTCCTTCATATTCACATCTTCGGGTTTTTGGGTGTTTGTGTTATGCGTTATTTCCGTCCACCACAATTAACAAACTTCAGGCCCGTTCGATTCCGTGTGCGTTTTTGGGTTTTCTATCTAATCATCGTGGCTACAAATACTTTGATTTATCCTCCAATAAAATCATCATTAATCGCCATGTAATTTTTGATGAATCCCAATTTCCATTTGCTAAAAGTCATTCTCCCGTGCCTAGTTCGTATAATTTTTTGGATGAACAAATATCCCCGTATATTATTCAGTATTTTTCGGACATCTCCCGCACCCAAAATTCTCCAGCGGGCCCACTAGCCCGTCACAGTCCTCTTTGCCCAGTTTTATCACTGGGCCAGTTTCAGCAATTGGGCTAGTCCAGCCCAATATTGGAACTGGTCCAGTTTCTGGTTCCGCCACCGTATCGCTTCGAGTTGGGCCAAGAGCCCACTTCCTCTTGCCACCCGTCCGAGCCCAAAGAAATTCCGAAATCCACTCAATTCTTCTTCGAGTCATAGACCGGTCACTCGTAGTCAGCGGGGTATTGTTACACCTAAAAGACATTTTAATTTACATTCTAATGTCTCTAAATCCCCATTGCTCCGTAATCCTGTGTCTGCCTTAAACGACCCGAATTGGAAAATTACTATGACTGGTGAATATAATGCTCTTATTGATAATAAGACGTGGGAGTTGGTGCCTCGTCCATCTGATATTAATGTTATCAGGTCTATGTGGATTTTTGCTCATAAAGAGAATTCAGATGGTTCATTTGTTCGACATAAGGCGCGGCTTGTGGGTGATGGTAAAACTCAGCAGGTTGGTATAGATTGTGGGGAGACGTTTAGCCCGGTTGTCAAGTCAACTACCATTCGCACTGTGCTTAGCTTGGCTATTTCGAAGGCATGGCCTATTCATTAGTTGGATGTCAAGAATGCTTTCCTACATGGTGATCTCAAGGAATTGTCTGTCCTTATATGGGTTTAAGCAGTCTCCACGGGCCTGGTATACAAGGTTTACTGACTATGTTTCGACTATTGAGTTCACTCACAGCAGGTCAGACAATTCTTTGTTCATCTACCGTCGTGGTTCGTCCTTGGCCTACATTCTGTTGTATGTGGATGATATCATTTTGACTTCCTCTTCCGATGCCTTACGCCAGTCTATCATGACCATGCTCAGGTTTGAGTTTGCTATGAAAGACTTAGGGCCCTTGAGTTACTTTTTGGGGATTGTCGTCAATCGTCATTCAGATGAATTGTTCTTGTCTCAATGAAAGTATGCCGCTGAGATCATCGAGAGGGTTGGGATGTCATCCTGTAAGTCCACTTCCACTCTAGTTGATACGAAATCCAAGCTTAGTGTCGCGGCTGGCGTACCCTATGAGGATCCGACCCGCTATCGCAGTCTTGCAGGGGCCTTTCAGTATCTTACCTTTACGAGATCAGATATTACGTATGCTGTTCAGCAGGTGTGTTTGTTCATGCATGATCCCAGAATTGAGCACATGAATGCGCTCAAACACATCATTCAGTATAGTCAAGGTACACTTGACTATGTGTTGCATTTATATCCTTCCTCGACGTCCACACTTGTCTCGTAAACAGATGCTGATTGGGGTGGCTGTCCCGACACCAGACGGTCTACGTCAGGATATT